>JAPPVO010000002.1:15209760-15809760 GCA_030407325.1 Camellia japonica | reverse complement strand
GATCTGTCAACAAACACATATTCAGATCTCTTCAACATATATCTAACATATATATCAACAACAACAACAATCATATCTCTTCATCATCATCAACAGAACTCGGAGCTATACTCAACAGATCTGAGCTCAAATATTTATTCAACACTAGATTTAACATATATAGAAGAGATCGAAACAGATCTGAACTAAAAAAAATAAAAAATTAGGTGAGTGAGATGGAGGGACGACGGCTGAGGTTGAGGTTGAGCCTCGCCGCCGATGCCGTGAGAGGAGGGACAACGGCTGAGGTTGAGGTTAAGCCTCGCCGCCGATGCCGTGAGAGGAGGGGCGACGGCGATCGGCGGTGATGAGAGGAGGGAGCTCGCCGCTGTGAGACCACCTGCGTAGAGAGAGGGAGAGAGGCTGAGGTTGAGCCTCGTGAGACCACCTGCGTATAGAGAGAGAGAGAGAGAGAGAGAGAGGAAGAGAGGCTGAAGTTTGAGACTCAGAAATGAAATGAAATGAATTAGGTGAGAGGAGAGAGACAGACTAACATATATATATATGGTGAATATGCGGGGATTTATGCGGGGAAATTCGGGGCGGGGCCGGGCCCGGGGTAACCTATCCCCGTCCTCGGCCCCAAAATGATCGAGGATTCAATTTTCAATACCATCCCCGGCCCGTGGGGAGTTTTTTTCGGGGAAAAACCGTCCCATTCAGGGTCGGGGGGTCGTGTCCCTGTCGGGCCGGTTTCAAATTGCCATCCCTAATTCTAAGTATAATTCTCCTGACAAATATTATGAAAATCCTAATTATCGTAGCATAAATCATCTAAACCTAAATACTCTAAGAAGTCCACATCTAAATCCACTTTCGACATTACTTGTTATAACTGTGGAAAAATATGTCATTATTCCAATAAATGTAAAGAAAAACAAAAATTAAAAGACAAAGTTAATCAGTTACAAATCAATGATGAATCCAAAAGTCAATTATTTGAGATCTTCCAATTAAATCAATCTGCTACCAATTCTTCTCATGAGTCACCTAATTCTAGTCGTTCTTCCCCCTACCAATCACCTAGTGATACTACTGATAATGATATAGAATTAGGATGTAATGATACTTGTTGCACACCAATCAAACAACTTACTGTTCTTACCAAACAACAACAACAACAAAATTCTTTAAGCAATTTAATTAGTAAATTAGAAGATTCTAAATTAAAACAAAAATATACTGATAAATTGAAATCTTTATTATTAAACAAAGATACTCAACCTAAACATGATAAACCAATCATTAGTTTAACCAAGACTTTGGAAAGATTTAAAAACAAACAAAAAGAAATTACTTTACAAGACTTACAATAAGAAATTAATCAAATTAAACAAATTATTAAAGATTTACAACAAAAAGACAAATCATTAGAAGATGAAATCACTCTCTTAAAAATTAATAAAAGTTTAGATAATTTTCAAGAAAAAGATAATGTTTCCTCTGGTGAATCTGAACACAGTGGATCTGATCATACTAATCCTGATAATATTCTATTTGATAATAGGTCACAACATTCAGACAATCCTGAAGACAAAAGATTGAATCTTATTAATAAAATTAATATTCAAAAATGGCACTCCAAAATTAAATTAGTTATCAATGATTTTGAATTAGAAGTAATAGCTTTGATAGATACTGGTGCTAATCTTAATTGCATTCAAGAAGGCTTACTTGCAACCAAATATTATCATAAAACTGGTGAACAATTAACCTCTGCTAATGGTAGTAAAATGCATATTAAATATAAATTACCCAAAGTTCATATTTGTCAAGACAATGTTTGTTTTAAAACATCTTTTGTTTTAGTTAGAAATATGACTGATAAAATTATTTTAGGCACACCATTTATATTTTTACTTTATCCATTTACCACTTCTGTTCATGGCATTACTACTCATGTTTTTGGACAACAAGTAACTTTCAAATTTCTATCATCTCCTTTTTGGTATCAGAGCCAAGTTTCTATTGATTTCAGTTGCTTATTGAATTGTTAACTCTGTTTAATCTGTTTCTATTCTACTTTGTATCTGCCTTTAGTCATCTTAATCTGTCAATAACTCTATCTGTGTCCTACCACCTTGCCAGTAGCCACCCAACATTCGTCCCTTGTCCAAAGTAAGTCCTTTGTATTAGGTAGTATAGGACAATTAGGGGTCTCCCGGAGAGGGTATGTGTGAACACATGGTATGTGAAATCACAGTAAGTTTAGACAATGTATTAAGATTCCTATAAGTCATTTACTTAGTCAGAACCATGAGTAGCTTATTCAGAAGTAACTCTTCAATCAGCTCTAGATCCTCAACTCTAGCTACCATACCTAATCCAGGTATATTTATCAATGAAGAAGCAGTAGAAATACAAAATGATAAAATTGATTTATGCTGGAATATACCACAATTACAAATTAAAGAAATTTATCATACAACTTTTATGCAATCTACTTTTAAAGTCAATCTTCATGTTAATCTATTCAAATGAATCATGAACTCGTTGAAAATGTAAAACAGAGATTAATGAATTATTAAAAAATAAAATTATTAGTCATAGCAAGTCACCCTGGTCTTGTCCTGCTTTTTATGTTAATAAAAATGCTTAATTAGAACGCGGCGTTCCTCGCTTAGTCATTAATTATAAACCATTAGATAAGGTTTTAGAATGGATTCGCTATCCGATTCCAAATAAAAAAGATTTAATTAAAAGACTTAGTCAAGCACTCATCTTTAGTAAATTTGATTTAAAAAGTGGTTTTTGGCAAATCCAAATTCACCCTAAAGATAGGTATAAAACGGCCTTTACTACACCATTTGATCATTATGAATGGAATGTTATGCCTTTTGGATTAAAAAATGCTCCCAGTGAATTTCAACACATAATGAATGATATTTTTAATCCCTTTAGGCATTTTTCCATCGTTTATATCGATGATATTCTTATCTTTTCTAAGTCCCTTAGTGAATATTGGAAACATCTTGCTACTTTCTTTTATACTATTAAAAGTCATGGTTTAGTCATCTCTGCTCCCAAGATTAAATTATTCCAAACTAAAGTCAGATTTCTAGGATATAATATCCACCAGAATACCATTTTACCTATTAGTCGTTCTATTGAATTTGCGTCTAAGTTTCCTGATGAAATCTTAGATAAAACCCAGTTATACGATTTTTAGGCTCACTTAATTATATTGCTGAATTCTACCAAGATCTTAGGAAAACCTGTCAACCCCTATTTGATCGGTTAAAAGATAATCCTCCTCCTTGGTCTCCTGCTCATACTGCTGTTGTTCAACAAGTCAAAAAGTATGTCAAAACTTTGCTTTGTCTTGGTATTCCAACTGAGAATTCTTTCAAAATTATTCAAACCGATGCCTCCGATATTGGCTATGGTGGCATCCTTCTTCAAAAAGTCACTCCTTAGTCATCTGAACAACTTGTTCGTTTTCATTTGGGTGTCTGGAATAAAACATAGAAAATTATAGTACTATTAAAAAAGAGATTTTATCTACTATTTTATGTATTAGTAAATTTCAAAATAATATTTTAAATCAAAAATTTTTGCTCCGTGTTGATTGTAAATCTGCTAAATATGTTTTAGAAAAAGATGTTCAAAATCTTGCTAGTAAACAGATTTTTGCCCATTGGCAATCTATTTTAAGTATTTTCGATTTTGATATTACCTATATTCCTGGTAGTCAAAATTCTATCCCTGATTTTTTTACCCGCGAATTTTTACAGGGTGGATAGTATGTGATCATGCCACTTCCTGCTATTGCTTACCACAAACACCAAATTAAACACTATAAATCCCTAGTTAAACACACTGCTTCTCACCTTGCCTATCTTAAGTCAACCCATCCACCTGCTCAACGTGCTCAATATATTCAATTCCATCGTATTAAGGCTTAACAACAACAACTTGCACATTATCTTAATTGTTTACGTTCTTATACTGATCACTTAGATATCCTCAGTGGATGCTGATTGTTCTTTTCTACTACTCCAGATGTCTCGTACTACACGATCCAGCAACAAGGCCATTGTGCCAGCCAGTCAACTTGCTTTACCACCTGTTGAGTGAGTCAACCGTTACCAAATTCTTAGTCAAATTCCTAAACCAAGTTCTTATCTTGGTGGGAATTTGACTAAGAATTTGTTAACGGCTAACTGACTCAACAGGTGGTAAAGCAGGTTGACTGGCTGGCACAATGGCCTTGTTGCTGGATCGTGTAGTACGAGACATCTGGAGTAGTAGAAAAGAACAATCAGCATCCACTGAGGATATCTAAGTGATCAGTATAAGAACGTAAACAATTAAGATAATGTGCAACTTGTTGTCGTTGAGCCTTAATACGATGGAATTGAATATATTGAGCACATTGAGTAGGTGGATGGGTTGACTTAAGATAGGCAAGGCGAGAAGCAGTGTGTTTAACTAGGGATTTATAGTGTTTAATTTGGTGTTTGTGGTAAGCAATAGCAGGAAGTGGCATGAAAAAAAGGAGGCACAAGCACATCAATGTGAAGAAGCACATATAAATTACAATAACTTAAAATTCATAACTTAAAATAGCTTAAAAACTTAAAATTCATAACTTAAAATATTTAATCAGATGACATACAAATACTTAATCAGATGACTTACAATTACAGATAGTCGAGACACTCTTCGAATCAACTCTCTGTAATTGTAAGTCATCTGATTAAATATTTGTAAGTCATCTGATTAAATATTTTAAGTTATGAATTTTAATTTTTTAAGCTATTTTAAGTTATTGTAATTTATATGTACTTCTTCACATTGATGTGCTTCCGCCTCCTTTTTGGTATCAGAGCCAAGTTTCTATTGATTTCAGTTGCTTATTGAATTATTAACTCTGTTTAAACTGTTTCTATTCTTCTTTGTATCTGCCATCAGTCATCTTAATCTGTCAATAACTCTATCTGTGTCCTTCCACCTTGCCAGTAGCAACCCAACATTTGTCCCTTGTCCAAAGTAAGTCCTTTGTGTTAGGCAGTGTAGGACAATTAGGGGTCTCCCAGAGAGGGTATGTGTGAACACATGGTATGTGAAATCACAGTAAGTTTAGACAATGTATTAAGATTCCTGTAAGTCATTTACTTAGTCAGAACCATGAGTAGATTATTCAGAAGTAACTCTTCAGTCAGCTCTAGATCCACAACTCTAGCTACCATACCTAATCCAGGTATAGTTATCAATGAAGAAGAAGTAGAAATACAAAATGATAAAATTGATTTATGCTGGAATATACCACAATTACAAATTAAAGAAATTTATCATACAACTTTTATGCAATCTACTTTTAAAGTCAATCTTCACGTTAAAACCTTAGAACAAGTTTATGCCTTAGAAAAACTTAGAGAAACATGTCAATTATTAGATGTTAATACTATTAAAAGACATTTAAAAACTGGTCACAATTTTATTCATTTAGGATTAATTCAAGTAGATCTTAAACCATTAACTCCACAAGGTAAAAATACTTCAGTTTTATTACATTTAAAAGATGCTTGATTTATTGACTATAATGATAGTTTAATGGGTATGATGGAAACTGATCTTCATAAAGGACCAGTCCATTTTAATTGTTTTCCTAATTTTACACTTAGTCTTTGTGATCTTCACATATTAGATGCATTAACTTTGAATATTCAGTTAAATGGTTCTTTTACAAATATGAAAGAAAAAGTACATAATATTGCTTTAATTATCATGTTTATTATAAATGTATTAAAACAAATTTGAATGTTCAAGCCCTTCATAAAAGTCCAAAAGATAAAACCTTACTTATTCAAAGTAGTAGTAATGACACTAATATTAATATTCCTAAAATGATTGAATGGAAAGATATAACTCTTCCTGATCAATGGATCACAGTCAATGAAAATTATACCTCAAATCAAAAACAATCTACTAGTCAAGATATCCAAGATATTCAACAATTTACTAATGGATCTGTTCGAATCAAGTTTAATCGGCCTACTCAATCCTCTAAACACAGTACTTCTAGTCTAACCACTGATACTAAAACTGAAGATGAAATATTTAATACACCTTTATTTCGAAAGAATAGTCAAATTCATTTTGGACAAACTTCTCATAGTAAACTGCAAGGAATAGATAATTCTACTACCTCCCAAATTAGTAAACTTGTTTATTCTACTCACACACATTTACATGACGAAGATACTGAGTCTCACGACTCACCTACTCAAACTGATTTCGAAGTTATACCTCCTGTTAATCCTCAATTATTAACTATTAGTAAACCTTTTACGCCTGATTTAGATAAATTACATAATGAGTTTAAATCTAAAAATAATAAACCTGAACGGCATGCTTATCGTCATAAATATGATCTTAATCAACAATCCAAAATAACTCGCAAATGGTACAAATTTATGACTGAGCATAATATAGAAGTCCCTTTCTTTGAATATTTAGAAAACTATTATAAAAAGATTAACACAATTACTAAAACTAAATGGAAAACTTCTACTAATACAACTGTCAGTTCTAGTCACCCTCATTTAGAAGCCATAATCATTGAACACCAGGGATCTATTATCCCTACTTCTCCTTTTAAGTTAACTAGTACTAACCCTGAACTCAAGAAAGTCATTGAACAAAATAATTACACCAATCAATGTTTAAAAACTATTGGTAAACAATTAGATAAAGTTAAAACTAATTTTGATGATTATTCTGCTAATCTTTCTACTACTAAACCATCACTTAAAAAGCCTTTACTTTCTTTACCTAGTAATCGCTCCAAACGAGATAGTCTAGTCACTCAAGATGCTTCTACTGTCAAAGTAATTGAACAATTATTTAATAAATTAGCCACTCCTTTTTCTAGTAAAGATTCTTCCTTTAATGGGAAAGGACTTACCGTTTTAAATCAGCAACCTCCCCGAGATAGACCCTCTGAATCATCTGATAATGAAATTAATCAGTTAGCTCACCAATTCCAATCTACTAATCTTAATCGTATTACTTATCCTAAAGTCAATGCTATAACTCTTACAAAAAGTTGGTATACCCGACCTACTCCACCTGATCTCCAATATGAAGAAACTAATCTTAGTAATCAATTTTCTGTTTCTGCTGAAAAATTATATGAATGGAATATTGATGGTCTTAGTGAAGATCAAATACTTCAAAAATTAAATCATTTATCTATGGTTGCCAATAGTTACCTCAGTAATTACCCTGATTACACTCAACCTGAAATTGTTTCTCTTATCACCTCTGGTTTTACCGGTATCCTCAAATCTTGGTGGGAAAAATATCTCACTGATGAACAACATGAATCAATCTTACATACAAGGCAAAAAGATGAAAATTATCTTCCTATATTTGATGAAACCATTGGTTATTACAAACCTGACGGTATTAATACATTAATTTACACTATAGTCAGACATTTCATTAGAACTCCTACTAATATATATTCTTGCATACATGATCAACTTAGTAATCTTACCCGCCCCACTTTAAGTGATTTTAGATGGTATAAAGATGTCTTTACCTCACGAGTCATGCTTAGAGAAGATTGTACTAAATCATTTTGGAAAGAAAAGTTTATTAATGGATTACCTAGTCTTTTTGCCCATAAAATTAGAGATGTCCTTAGTCAACCTACTAGTATAATTGAATATGGTGACCTAATTAGCACTATTCAAAAAGAAGGTCTTAAAATGTGTATAGATCTTAAACTTAGTCAAAAAGTTGCTAAAGATAAACAAAAAACCAAATACAAATTAGGAAATTTCTGCGAACAATATGGTTTACCTCCTGTAGCACCTTCCAAAAGAATGTCACACAAACATAAACAATTTCGTAAGAAATCTAGTTATAAATACAAACCTAACTAGTCGAAGTATAATTCTCCCGACAAATATTATGAAAAACCTAATTATCGTAAGCATAAGTCATTTAAACCTAAATACTTTAAGAAGTCCACATCTAAATCCACTTCTGACATTACTTGTTATAACTGTGGAAAAAATGGTCATTATTATAATAAATGTAAAGAAAAAAAAAATTAAAAGACAAAGTTATTCAATTACAAATCAATGATGAATCCAAAAGTCAATTATTTGAGATCTTCCAATTAAATCAATCTGCTACCAATTCTTTTCATGAATCACCTAATTCTAGTCATTCTTCCCCCTACCAATCACCTAGTGATACTACTGATAATGATATAGAATTAGGATGTAATGATACTTATTGCACACCAGTCAAACAACTTACTGTTCTTACCAAACAACAACAAGAAGAAATTCTTTAATCGATTTAATTAGTAAATTAGAAGATCCTAAATTAAAACAAAAATATACTGATAAATTGAAATCTTTATTATTAAACAAAGATACTCAACCTAAACATGATAAACTAATCATTAGTTTAACCAAGACTTTGGAAAGATTTAAAAACAAACAAAAAGAAATTACTTTACAAGACTTACAACAAGAAATTAATCAAATTAAACAAATTATTAAAGATTTACAACAAAAAGACAAATCATTAGAAGATGAAATCACTCTCTTAAAAATTAATAAAAGTTTAGATAATTTTCAAGAAAAAGATGTTGTTTCCTCTGGTGAATCTGAACACAGTGGATCTGACCATACTAATCCTGATAATATTCTATTTGATAATAGGTCACAACATTTAGATAATCCTGAAGACAAAAGATTGAATCTTATTAATAAAATTAATATTAAAAAATGGCACTCCAAAATTAAATTAGTTATCAATGATTTTGAATTAGAAGTAATAGCTTTGATAGGTACTGGTGCTGATCTTAATTGCATTCAAGAAGGCTTACTTCCAACCAAATATTATCATAAAACTGGTGAACAATTAACCTCTGCTAATGGTAGTAAAATGCATATTAAATATAAATTACCAAAGTTCATATTTGTCCAAACAATGTTTGTTTTAAAACATCTTTTGTTTTAGTCAGAAATATGACTAATAAAGTTATTTTAGGCACACCATTTATATTTTTTACTTTATCCATTTACCACTTCTGTTCATGGCATTACTACTCATGTTTTTGGACAACAAGTAACTTTTAAATTTCTATCTCCTCCCGAAGTTAAAGAGTTGATTCGAAGAGTGTCTCGACTATCTGTAATTGTAAGTCATCTGATTAAGTATTTGTAAGTCATCTAATTAAATATTTTAAGTTATGAATTTTATGTTTTTAAGCTATTTTAAGTTATGAATTTTAAGTTATTGTAATTTATATGTACTTCTTCATATTGATGTGCTTCTGCCTCCTGTTTGGTATCAGAGCATGAATGTTGACTGGAAATTCTTGTTCAATTTGTTCAATAATGCGGTAGGTCTTGAAGTTATCCCACCATTTGGCTGAGTGTTCTCGGATGACTATTTGATCATTGAGAGCATATTTCCATTTGAAGATCCATGGCACTTTGTATTTAATGATGAAGATGAGCAGCAGAGGGAATTGACTTTGTTGGTGACTCATTTTAAAAACAGAACCCAAACAATGAACTTTTTCTTTTAATTGAGCAGGTAAAATGTGGACATTGGCACCATGTAATGACCACCAACGGAGAAACCAAGTTGGTAGTTCTAACTTGAAATGATGATCAAATTGAAGGAACCAAGAATGACTATTTGACTCATTTTGGTACAGGAGGACTTTAAACCAGGCATCCATATAGTCATAGTAACTATATGGGATGTTATAACCAGGTAACTCACGGAATTGATATGGCAAACCCCATTCAGCTAGACTGACTATATTAATAATATATAGAGAATGGTAAAGGACTTCACTTGTGTAGGTTCGATCAGTAATTGGTTTAATATTAATTGACTGATGGTGATAAAGAATATCCTTATAGAAAGGAATTGACTTGTCTCGATAGAGAGGAACAAAATGCCATCCAGGAGGGAAATATGATTTGACTAGATCAAGAACAGTAGACACATTGCGATGGTGAATAGGTTCTTTGAAAAACAAATTATATGATTGGGTTTTTATATAGTCTGATCGAGGAGTTTTGACTGGATTAGCAGGAAAAGGGGTGACTGATATAGCCTGGGATGGAGCAAAAGGACCAACAACAAGGGAGTCTGTTTTTGGTATCACTTAGATATCCTTAGTGGATGCTGATTGTTCTTTTCTACTACTCCAGATGTCTCATACTACACGATCCAGCAACAAGGCCATTGTGCTAGCCAATCAACTTGCTTTACCACCTGTTGAGTCAGTCAACCGTTACCAAATTCTTAGTCAAATTTCCAAAATGATTTAGTACAATCTTCTCTAAGCATGACTCGTGAGGTAAAGACATCTTTATACCATCTAAAATCACTTAAAGTGGGGCAGGTAAGATTACTAAGTTGATCATGTATACGAGAATATATATTAGTAGGAGTTCTAATGAAATGTCTGACTATAGTGTAAATTAATGTATTAATACCGTCAGGTTTGTAATAACCAATGGTTTCATCAAATATAGGAAGATAATTTTCATCTTTTTGACTTGCATGTAAGATTGATTCACGTTGTTCATCAGTGAGATATTTTTCCCACCAAGATTTGAGCATACCGGTAAAACCAGAGGTGATAAGAGAAACAATTTCAGGTTGAGTGTAATCAGGGTAATTACTGAGGTAACTATTGGCAACCATAGATAAATGATTTAATTTTTGAAGTATTTGATGTTCACTAAGACCATCAATATTCCATTCATATAATTTTTTAGCAGAAATAGAAAATTGATTACTAAGATTAGTTTCTTCACATTGGAGATCAGGTGGAGTAGGTCGGGTATACCAATTTTTTGTAAGAGTCGTAGGATTGACTTTAGGATAAGTAATACGATTAAGATTAGTAGATTGGAATTGGTGAGCTAACTGATTAATTTCATTATCAGATGATTCAGAGGGACTATCTTGGGGAGGTTGCTAATTTAAAACAGTAAGTCCTTTCCCAGTAGAGGAAGAATCTTTACTAGTAGAAGGAGTGGCTAATTTATTAAATAATTGTTCAATTACTTTGACAATAGAAGCATCTTGAGTGACTAGACTATCTCGTTTGGAGCGATTACTAGGTAAAGAAAGTAAAGGCTTTTCAAGTGATGGTTTAGTAGTAGAAAGATTAGCAGAATAATCATCAAAATTAGTTTCAATTTTATCTAATTGTTTACCAATGGTTTTTAAACATTGATTGGTGTAATTATTTTGTTCAATAACTTTCTTGAGTTCAGGGTCAGTACTAGTTAACTTAAAAGGAGAGGCAGGGATAATAGATCCTTGGTGTTCAATGATTATGGCTTCTAAAGGAGGGTGACTAGAACTGACAATTGTATTAGTAGAAGTTTTCCATTTAGTAATTGTGTTAATCTTTTTATAATAGTTTTCTAAATATTCAAAGAAAGGGACTTCTATATTATGCTCAATCATAAATTTGTACCATTTGCAAGTAATTTTGGATTGTTGATTAAGATCATATTTATGACGATAAGCATGCCGTTTAGGTTTATTATTTTTAGATTTAAACTCATTATGTAATTTATCTAAATCAGGTGTAAAAGGTTTACTAATAGTTAATAATTGAGGATTAACAGGAGGTATAACTTCGAAATCAGTTTGAGTCGGTGAGTCGTGAGACTCAGTATCTTCGTCATGTAAATGTGTGTGAGTAGAATAAACAGGTTTACTAATTTGGGAGGTAGTAGAATTATCTATTCCTTGCAGTTTACTATGAGAAGTTTGTCCAAAATGAATTTGACTATTCTTTCGAAATAAAGGTGTATTAAATATTTTATCTTCAGTTTCAGTATCAGTGGGTAGACTAGAAGTACTATGTTTAGAGGATTGACTAGGCCGATTAAACTTGATTCGCACAGATCCATCAGTAAATTGTTAAATATCTTGGATATCTTGACTAGTAGATTGTTTTTGATTTGAGGTATAATTTTTATTGACTGTGATCCATTGATCAGGAAGAGTTATATCTTTCCATTCAATCATTTTAGGAATATTAATATTAGTGTCATTACTACTACTTTGAATAAGTAAGGTTTTATCTTTTGGACTTTTATGAAGGGCTTGAACATTCAAATTTGTTTTAATACATTTATAATAAACACGATAAATTAAAGCAATATTATGTACTTTTTCTTTCATATTTGTAAAAGAACCATTTAACTGAATATTCAAAGTTAATGCATCTAATATGTGAGGATCACGAAGACTAAGTGTAAAGTCAGGAAAACAATTAAAATGGACTGGTCCTTTATGAAGACCAGTTTCCATCATACCCATTAAACTATCATTATAGTCAATAAATTGAGCATCTCTTAAACATAATAAAACTGAAATATTTTTACCTTGCGGAGTTAATGGCTTAACACCTACTTGAATTAATCCTAAATGAGTAAAATTGTGACCAGTTTTTAAATGTCTTTTAATAGTATTAACATCTAATAATTGACATGTTTCTCTAGGTTTTTCTAAGGCATAAACTTGTTCTAAGGTTTTAACATGAAGATTGACTTTAAAAGTAGATTGCATAAAAGTTGTATGATAAATTTCTTTAATTTGTAATTGTGGTATATTCCAGCATAAATCAATTTTATCATTTTGTATTTCTACTGCTTCTTCATTGATAACTATACTTGGATTAGGTATGGTAGCTAGAGTTGTGGATCTAGAGCTAACTGAAGAGCTACTTCTGAATAATCTACTCATGGTTCTGACTAAGTAAATGACTTACAAGAATCTTAATACATTGTCTAAACTTATTGTGATTTCACATACCATGTGTTCACACATACCCTCTCCAGGAGACCCCTAATTGTCCTACATTGCCTAATACAAAGGACTTACTCTGGACAAGGGACGAATGTTGGGTGGCTACTGGCAAGGTGGAAGGACACAGATAGAGTTATTGTATAGCGACCCCGGTCTTTTCCTTTAGATTGTTGTATCCGGACTTAAGTTCCGTGGATCCAAGCATTGTGTATTGTTGTTGTTGTTCTTTAATTCTTTGATTTTGAGTTATGGGTTGAGTTGGGTAGGTTTGTTATAGGTTGGTTGGGTTGGAAACCAAGTGTTGCTGTCCAGAATTTTGGACCTTCGCTCGAGCGAGGAGTTGGTCGCTCGAGCGAGATGTTGTTTTTGTTCTTCGCTCGAGCCAGGGTTTGGTCGCTCGAGCGAGAGTCTGCGTCTGGGCTTAGGACCTGAGAGATGTGTTTCTTGGCTCGAGCGAGCGACGTGTATGTTTTCGGGTTCGTCGCTCGAGCGAGCATTTCGTCGCTCGAGCGAGCTTCTGGGTTACAGACCTGAAGCATCAGTTTTTGGCTCGAGCGAGCTTTTCTTCGCTCGAGCGTGGATTTTGTGTCTGGTCGCTCGAGCGACCATGTCTTCGCTCGAGCGAGCCTGTCCAGTTTAAATACGCAGCAACAGTTTTAAATCATTTTTTTTATAACTTTTTGATCCATAAACCCTAGTTACGAGTTTTCTCTCTCCCAACTCACCTTCTCTCCTAGGTTTGATCTAGTTAGGGTGTGTTTTTACCCTAGTTGCTTTACAAATAAGATAGAGGAGAGTGAGGGCTTTCATTTAATCTGAACGGTTGTTGATTTGGAGCACTTTGGAGTTTGGGCTATCATCTCCGTCTTCTTCTTTTTGGGTTCTTGCTTCGAGGTAGGGATTTCCTACTCCATTTATACGCTTTAATCCTAAGTGTTGGTATTTTGGTATGTGGGGGTAGTTTGGTAATTTTGGGAGAAACCTTAGGGTTTTGGCTTAGATTAATTTGTATAATTAATTTAAGGGAAAAATGTGGAATTGGTTTTAATTCATGAAGTTGGGGAAATTATGAGATTAATGATATAGTTGGGTAGTTTAAACACTTACCTATGAGAATGTTGATTTTACATTCATTGTTGTATTTATTTCTTGTTTAGAAATAACTGTTTTGGGCTATCGGTGGAGGATAGTCGTGATTGTTGTAGACCTTGCATGTGGCTTAGGTATAACTGGAATTAAATCACTTATGTTGACTGCTGAATTAATACAGAACATTACTTGTATTGATTATGTGTTGTATATGGCAATTGTGTGTTTCATTGCATATGCATGTTGTTTGGAGAAGATAGGGATGAACTCCACGGTTTAGGGGAAGATAGGGGATGTACCTCTAAACCGGATTTGTTGGGAGGAGATAGGGGATGGACTCCAGTAGCATCACTCATATGTGTGCTTATTGATAATAGCAATATTGCTATTTGTTGTTGATATGATACATCATTATAATGTGTATCAGTTGGAAGTATGGAAGTGTTGTGGTTTGAGCTTTAGTCTCATTTATTTTTGTGACATCTGGATCACTATTATAGTTAGCCAGGTTCTGAGCCATAATGATATAATTGGAAAGTTGAATAAATATTGGAAAGTGAAAGGTGTCATAGACAATATGTCATAGACAATGTAGACATTCGTGTCATGAAATTGGAAATTTATTATCTTGTGTTAACCATGTATCGAATGCTAATGCTTTAGTTAATTCTTATGCTTGGTTTAGTATTTTTCTACTGGGCTGTGGCTCACCCTATATGGGAACTTCATTTTCAGGTTCAGTGGGTTCACTACCTCCAAGGACTTAGCTTGTGAGGATTTGGACTCGAAGACTTGCTTTATTTTAATTGTTTTATTTGAACAACTTGTAAACTTTCAAGCCTAGGGCTTTATTTGTTTTTGAGTTAGAACTCATGGAATTGTGTCCAAGTGTTGGCTTGGCAAGATGTAAGCCCATAGGGGATTTATTATGATGTTTTTATTTCATGGTACTCTGATGAATGGAATAAAATACTTTATTTCCTTATAATTCCGCATGTTAATATTGTATTATGGGTTTTTTTTAGGGCGTTACAACTTGGTATCAGAGCGTACCGGGTTCGAATACCTTGGGTACGTGGGAAGTGATTAGTATCACAATGGGTTCGTCTCGTTTGATAGAGACTTAGTGTAATGATTACATGCTTATATGATAACATGTTTATGTGTATTATGTGGGTATGGAATGTAGTTCCTAGGATGTTGATTGGATCCTTGAGTCTCTGAAAGTCTTGTTGGAAGGCACTTGATCAATGTTGTTTCCAACCGGAACTTTAGTGGCACCTCGGGACTATCATTATCCAGGAATGAAATTCGTAGGTGCTTATGTGATTATGTGCTTACGTGGTGTGATTTATTGTTGTCCAATGTATTAGGACGTGAGTGTTATAATTTTGGCACATTATTTAGAGTGCTAACGTCTTTATTTCCTTTATTAGGATGTCAGGATGAGGACGAGGTCGTGGTAGGCGTGGTAGGCAGGCCAGGCAGGAAGTGCCTATACCGGAGGAAATTCCGGCAGTTCAGGAGGGTGTTGGCCAGGCCAATGTGGCCGAGCCAGTAGGACAGCAGTTTATGGGCACTTTAGCCCAAGGGATAGCAGGGGCATTTCAGGCGTCAGTTGACATTCTGAGGGCTGCGAATCCAGCCCAGGCTGTTGTTGCTGCAGATACAGGACCTTCTTTTTCTGAAGAGGGAATTCTTCCGGTCTCACCCGGACGAATTTTTAGGTGATCCTAGCGAGCCGCTTAAGGCAGATGAATGGCTCGAACAGACAACGAAAACGTTTGAGATGCTAGGCATCGAAGACGAGGTACTGAAGGTGACCTTGGCATCTTTCCAGCTGAAAGGGGATGCGGGTCAGTGGTGGAATGTTCACCAAGGGTCGTATTGGAGGTACTTGGAAGGCTTTTGTTGATGCTTTTCAGGAGAAGTACCTGTCTCCAGCTGTTCAGGAGAAGTTGAGAGATCGTTCAGTTCCGCCTCTTGAGCAGAACAGTTTATCAGTGGCCGAGTTTGAGGCTGCATTCACTAGTTTGTCCAGGTTTGCACCTGAGTTGGTGGCGACTGAGGAACGCCGTTGCATTGAGTTTGAGAAGAAGTTGAGGCGTGGCCTCATGTTGAGAGTTGTCGGATCTATGATTAGGGATTTTGGGCGATTGTTGATGCAGCAGCCCATACCGAGACTATGATGCAGAAAGGGGGAAAGGCAGAAAGGCTCCAAGAGGAGTCAGGATGGCCAGAGTGATGGCAGGAGGCAGAGAGGTTTCACTCCTCAGCAGCCTCAGAGTAGTTTTTTCTAGGTCTACACTTTTCCTGTGCCGAGTGCTAGTTCGGGAAAGGCAGTCAGGGAGACATTACCTTTGTTTCAAGTGTGGCCAGCTGGGTCACAAGTCTCCAGTTTGTCCTCAGAGGGGAGGAGTTCAGAGAGCAGCATCTTCTTCGGCTCGATCTTAGAGCCAGAGTCAGGGTAGGCCAACCGCTCTCTTGTTTTCAGTGCGGTCAGCCGGGGCACATGAAGAGGTTCTGCCCCACAGTTGAGTGGCACATCTGGTGCATCTGGTTCGAGGCAGACTCAGAGTCAGCTGCCTGCTCAGTCAGTTCAGGCCTCGAGGGCCAATCAGGGGGCTTCTCTTCGTCCCAGTCTGTGCAGCAGTCTAGGGGTGAGCAGGTTGATCAGAGGCCATCTGGGCGCGTGTATGCTGTTACAGCGCAGGATCTTGTACCGGCTCCATCTGTCGTGAGAGGTACCTTCTTGTTTTGCAATTCAGTTGCTAGTGTTTGATCGATACGGGGTGCATCTCATTCCTTTGTGTCTGCTGCATTTGCATCTGTTTGGAGTTGGAGTTAGCTCAGTTAGCATCTCCTATTTGTGTAGTGTCACCTCTTGGGGGTGAATTGATTTTGAAACAAGGTGTTAGGGGTTGTGATATAGAGGTCGATGATCATAGAATCCCTTTCTCTTTTGTAGTTATGCCCATGAAGGGCTTTGATGTTATTTTGGGTATGGACTGGTTGTCGTCATACCGGGCAGTTATTGATTGCTACCGTCAGAGGGTCACTTGTTGTACCGTGAACGGGGAGTGTTTTTCGTTTTCTGGGGGACCGGGTTGGTAGTGTTTTGCCACCGGGTTATGATCCGCGAGGGCGGTGAGCTTAGTGGTTTACTTGCTAGTCTTTCGATTAGTGAGGGTGATGAGACCCAGATTGTGTGTTGCCGAGGGTGGTTGTGAGTATTTCGGACGTTTTTCCCGAGGATCTTGTTAGTTTGCCACCTCAGCGAGAGATTGAGTTCTCTATTGATTTAGTGCCGCAGACACGGCGCCGATTTCTATGGCACCTTACCGTTTTGCCCCAGCCGAGTTAGTTGAGTTGAAGGTTCAACTCCAGGAGTTGTTAGATAAGGGCTATATCTGTCCTAGTGTTTCGCCGTGGGGAGCACCGGCCCTCTTTGCTAAGAAGAAGGGTGGTGCTTTGAGATTGTGTATTGATTACAGGAAATTGAATCGGGCTACGGTTAGAATAAGTATCCTATGCCCCGTATTGATGATTTGTTTGACCAGTTGAAGGGTTCCCGTTGTTTCTCTAAGATAGATTTGAGATCGGGTTACCACCAGTTGAGGGTCAGAGAGGAGGATATTCCGAAGACGGAATCATTCCGTACGCGGTATGGTCCTATGAGTTTCTGGTGATGCCGTTTGGGCTCACCAATGCACCGGCAGTGTTTATGGATTTGATGAACCGGATCTTCCGGGAATTCTTGGATCGTTTTGTGGTCGTTTTCGTGGACGACATCCTGATTTATTCACCTTCGAGGGAGGAGCACGAGGAACACTTGAGAGTGGTGCTTGAGTTACTTAGAGCCCATAAGCTGTATGCTAAGTTCGGGAAGTGTGAGTTCTGGCTAGAAGAGGTGAAGTTCTTAGGCCATGTAGTTTCTGGGGAAGGGGTGTCTGTTGATACATCCAAGACTGAGGCAGTGCAAGATTGGGCACAGCCTAAGAGTGTGTTTGAGATCCGCAGTTTTCTGGGATTAGCTGGGTATTACCGTCGGTTTGTGAAAGATTTCTCCAGGTTAGCTTCACGTTGACTAGATTGACTCGGGAAGGGAGTCAAATTTTATGGAGTGAGACTTGTGAAAAGTCGTTTCAGGAGTTGAAGGTTAGACTGACCACCGCTCCAGTCTTGATTATTCCGGAGAGAGGGTTGGGTTATGCAGTCTATTGTGATGCCTCACGAGAGGGTCTGGGTTGTGTGTTGATGCAAGAGGGGAAAGTGGTTGCCTATGGCTCACGTCAGTTGAAAATTCACGAGAAGAATTACCCTACGCATGATCTAGAATTAGCAGCTGTGATATTTGCCCTTGAAGATTTGGAGGCATTATCTTTATGGTGAGAGGTTCGAGGTATTCTCGGATCATAGAGTCTGAAATATCTGTTTACACAGAAAGACTTGAATTTGAGGGCAGAGGAGGTGGATGGAGTTTCATTGAGGATTATGACTTCGAGTTGCACTATCATCCGGGGAAGGCCAATGTTGTGGCCGATGCCCTTAGTAGGAAATCTGTTGGTGACTTAGCTAGTATAGCCATCCGGGAGTGGGAGATGTTGGGTGCAGTTGGGGAGTTTGATTTGCATCTCTGGGCGGATCCATTGAGGCTGCGGCCTTGTTTTCTGTTGTTGCACCAGCCTACACTTGTGACTCGAGTGTTAGAGGCTCAGAGGGGTGATCTTGAGGTAGAATCTCTCCGAGAGAAGATTTCCAATGGGAAGGTTTGAAAGGGTTTGACGGTGTATCCCGACTTGAGTGTGAGATACCGAGACCGTCTGTTTGTGCCGAGTCTTGCCGAGAGGAGGTACTCCGAGAGTTTCATCATTCACGCGCCTTGCGGTGCATCCGGGAGGTACTAAGATGTATCGGGATTTGGGCGCCTTTTGGTGGCGGCTATGAAGAGAGATGTGGCAGCTTTCGTATCTAGGTGCCTTACTTGTCAGCAAGTGAAGGCTGAGCATCAGAGGCCAGCGGGTTTGTTGCAACCCTTGCCTATTGCCGAGTGGAAGTGGGAGCATGTCACTATGGACTTCGTTGTGGGTCTTCCGAGGACTCAGCGGGGTAGTGATGCTATTTGGTGTGGTTGTAGACCGGTTGACGAAGTCGCGCACTTCATTCCTATGCTGTTGTAGAGATTCGGTAGATCACCTTGCCGACTTATATATCCGGGACATAGTGAGGTTGACACGGGTTCCAGTGTGATGATCGTCTCAGATAGAGATCCTCGTTTTACTGCCAGGTTGTGGCAGAGATTTGCAGAGTGCTTTAGGCACTAAGTTGACCTTTAGCACGGCTTATCATCCTCAGACTGACGGGCAGTCCGAGCGTACTATTCAGATCCTTGAGGATATGCTTCACGGGGTTGTGTTCTTGATTTCAGTGGGTCGTGGGAGAGGCACTTGCCTTTGGTGGAGTTTGCCTACAACAACAGTTTCAGTCTAGTATTGGTATGGCACCGTTGAGGCCTTGTATGGCCGACCGTGTAGATCTCCAATTTGTTGGGCTGAGGTGGGTGATGCACCTCTATTGGGTCCGGAGTTGGTGAGGGAACAAACGGAGAAAGTTGAGCTTATCCGTAAGAGGCTGTTACAGCACAGAGTCGTCAGAAATCTTATGCCGACCGTAGGAGGAGACCTTTGGTATTCGAGGTGGGTGATCATGTCTTTCTGAAGATATCACCCAAACGAGGCTTGATGAGGTTTGGGAAGAGCGGGAAGTTGTCCCCTCGGTTCATAGGTCCTTTTGAGATCCTTGAGAGGATTGGCGAGGCTGCTTATCGTTTAGCTTTGCCACCGCAGTTGTCCGGAGTACATGACGTGTTTCATGTGAGTATGCTTCGGAAGTATGAGCCGGATCCATCACATGTGTTGGATTGGACTGATTTAGTGTTGATGAAGATGTCTCGTATGAGGAGAGACCGGTTCGGGTTTTGGATAGGCGGGATCAAGTTTTGCGAGGCAAGACCACCATCCCTTTGGTAAGGTTTTGTGGAACATCACGGAGTGGAGGAAGCCACTTGGGAACGTGAGTTGGAAGTCCGCGAGAAATATCCGGATATGTTTATTGATTTGTAATCTTGTATTATAGATATATATATATTGTGGAACTTGAGAATTTTATATATATCTTAAGTTGGAAAACATTGAGAATGTTTTGGTTTAATGTTAACATTTGAACTTGCCTTTTTATGGAAGTGGAGTATAACATTTATATATTGAATGTGTTGTTTATATCATGAACTTGAATAATGATATGGAAATTGTTAACATTAAAAGGAATAATGCATAATATTGATGCAAGTTAAATATATGTTGATTTATACATATTGTGAGATGCCTCTTGATAAGAGATGAAGTGACCAGTATTGGTCAAGTTTGTTGTTTATTGTTTTTATAATATCATTGGGAATGAGAAAACTTTTTTACAACTTATGCTTATTTCGGGGATGAAATTCTTTTAAGGGGGGAGGTTTAGCGACCCCGGTCTTTTCCTTTAGATTGTTGTATCCGGACTTAAGTTCCGTGGATCCAGGCATTGTGTATTGTTGTTGTTGTTCTTTAATTCTTTATTTTGAGTTATGGGTTGAGTTGGGCAGGTTTGTTATAGGTTGGTTGGGTTGGAAACCAAGTGTTGCTGTCCAGAATTTTGGACCTTCGCTCGAGCGAGGAGTTGGTCGCTCGAGCGAGATGTTTTTTTGTTCTTCGCTCGAGCCAGGGTTTGGTCGCTCGAGCGAGAGTCTGCGTCTGGGCTTAGGACCTGAGAGATGTGTTTCTTGGCTCGAGCGAGCATTTCTTCGCTCGAGCGAGCGACGTGTATGTTTTCGAGTTCGTCGCTCGAGCGAGCATTTCGTCGCTCGAGCGAGCTTCTGGGTTGCAGACCTGAAGCATCGAGTTTTTGGCTCGAGCGAGCTTTTCTTCGCTCGAGCGTGGATTTTTGTGTCTGGTCGCTCGAGCGACCATGTCTTCGCTCGAGCGAGCCTGTCCAGTTTAAATACGCAGCAACAGTTTTAAATCATTTTTTTTATAACTTTTTGATCCAGAAACCCTAGTTACGAGTTTTCTCTCTCCCAACTCACCTTCTCTCCTAGGTTTGATCTAGTTAGGGTGTGTTTTTACCCTAGTTGCTTTACAAATAAGATAGAGGAGAGTGAGGGCTTTCATTTAATCTGAACGTTTGTTGATTTGGAGCACTTTGGAGTTTGGGCTATCATCTCCGTCTTCTTCTTTTTGGTTTCTTGCTTCGAGGTAGGGATTTCCTACTCCATTTATACGCTTTAATCCTAAGTGTTGGTATTTTGGTATGTGGGGGTAGTTTGGTAATTTTGGGAGAAACCTTAGGGTTTTGGCTTAGATTAATTTGTATAATTAATTTAAGGGAAAAATGTGGAATTGGTTTTAATTCATGAAGTTGGGGAAATTATGAGATTAATGATATAGTTGGGTAGTTTAAACACTTACCTATGAGAATGTTGATTTTACATTCATTGTTGTATTTATTTCTTGTTTAGAAATAACTGTTTTGGGCTATCGGTGGAGGATAGTCGTGATTGTTGTAGACCTTGCATGTGGCTTAGGTATAACTGGAATTAAGTCACTTATGTTGACTGTTGAATTAATACAGAACATTACTTGTATTGATTATGTGTTGTATATGGCAATTGTGTGTTTCATTGCATATGCATGTTGTTTGGAGAAGATAGGGGATGAACTCCACGGTTTAGGGGAAGATAGGGGATGTACCTCTAAACCGGATTTGTTGGGAGGAGATAGGGGATGGACTCCAGTAGCATCACTCATATGTGTGCTTATTGATAATAGCAATATTGCTATTTGTTTTTGATATGATACATCATTATAATGTGTATCAGTTGGAAGTATGGAAGTGTTGTGGTTTGAGCTTTAGTCTCATTTATTTTTGTGACATCTGGATCACTATTATAGTTGGCCAGGTTCTGAGCCATAATGATATAATTGGAAAGTTGAATAAATATTGGAAAGTGAAAGGTGTCATAGACAATATGTCATAGACAATGTAGACATTCGTGTCATGAAATTGGAAATTGATTATCTTGTGTTAACCATGTATCGAATGCTAATGCTTTAGTTAATTCTTATGCTTGGTTTAGTATTTTTCTACTGGGCTGTGGCTCACCCTATATGGGAACTTCATTTTCAGGTTCAGGTGGTTCACTACCTCCAAGGACTTAGCTTGTGAGGATTTGGACTCGAAGACTTGCTTTTATTTTATTGTTTTATTTGAACAACTTGTAAACTTTCAAGCCTAGGGCTTTATTTGTTTTTGAGTTAGAACTCATGGAATTGTGTCCAAGTGTTGGCTTGGCAAGATGTAAGCCCATAGGGCATTTATTATGATGTTTTTTTATTTCATGGTACTCTGATGAATGGAATAAGATACTTTATTTCCTTATAATTCCGCATGTTAATATTATGTATTATGGGTTTATTTTTGAGGGCGTTACATATTGTGCCTGTTTGTGCAAGCTTAAAAGCTGCTTATTTCAAGCTTTCAGCTTAATTAAGCTATTTGATGTGTTTGGTTTAGCTTATAGCTTTTTGGAGTCAAAATCAGCTTATTCTTTGAGTGGCAGGAGATGCTTATTTATAAGTCAGAAATCAGCTTATGTTCATAGTTATAAGCTATAAGCTGTTTAGGCATAAGCTATAAGCACTTTCTCACAGCTCTACCAAACAGGGCCATTGACAGATTAAGATGACTAAAGGCAGATACAAAGCAGAATAAAAACAGATTAAACAGACTTAACAATTCAATAAGCAACTGAAATCAACAAAAACTTGGCTCTGATACCAAAAAGGAGGCGTGGAAGCACATCAATGTGAATGCAGATACAAAGCAAGGGAGTCTGTAGAAAAGAACAATCTGCTCTACTGTGTCCTTATTTTGCCTCAGTTGTCTGGGAGACTGTTTTGCTTGATGCTGGACTGTTATGCTTAGGTGCTAGCATTGGTAGGATTATTGGATGGTCTATCTCAGATGATTGGTTGATTGCTGATAAATTGCTCTGGTCTTTTTTTTTTTTTGCCTTTGAAATGGTGGCTAAGCTAGAGTGGAGCTGTCTGAAATGGTGGCTGCTTTTTTGGGGAGTTTCTTGCTGCTGTAAATGGACTGCTATGCTGAGGTGCTAGCAAATAGCAAATGGTGGATGAATGGCTGTTTGTAGGGGTATTATGCTTGTTGCCTTGTCTTAATGAATGGCTGTTTGTCTGATTTTGGGTGGCTACTTAGCTTTTTGACCCTGATTTAATGGCTAAATAGTTTAGAAGACAACAACTTGTGGACCAAAGAAATCCAAGAGAGTGGCTTATCTCAGGTCTGTGTTGCTCAGCTGGTGCTATGTTGCTGTTGTGCTATTGTTTGTTGAGCTTGCATCTTGACTGACGTGATCTGAGCATGGCTGCTGCTGTGATGGACCCTGGTGTGGTTGGTTGTTTTATCTCAGGTCTGTATTGGTCTGCTCTGCTAGTGGGCTGTTTGCTAGGTTGTGTTGATCTGTTTTGTTATGTTTGCTTTGGTTACTCAGCTAGCAACAGCATTGGTAGTGGTTCAGTGGGATGAGCTTTTGGTGTGGTTCAGTGGGATTAGCAGCAGTAGTGACTCAGCTAGCAGCAGCATTGGTTCTATGGTGTTGTTGCTGTGGTGTTTTGGTTTTTTTCTTTCGTTGGTTTCTCACCAAACCCTGGGGTGCTAGCAAATGATAGGATGAGCATTTTGGTGCCAACCTAATTGGGATAATTTAGCTCATTGGGATGCTTTTGCACTTCCCTTCTCTTTATTGGTATAATTTATTTTGTACCTTGTACTTGATCCTTACATCAATAAAGTCTTTTTTTTTGCCGATAAAAAAACTAAGTTTATTTCAATAAAAAAAAATTGTGGTAATCGAGTAATTACCACCAAAATACAAATTTAGGTTCATAATAAGTATATAGTCAACAAACCAACAATTACACAAATTCAAAATAATTGCACAAATTTTCGATCCACAATTAATAAAATAATAAGTCATCCACTGTCATCATATACCCAAAATATATCCAAATAAATGATTTATATAGAATGGATTTTTTTGGGTGGATATATAGAATGGATTGATACGTAGAACTATCAGTCTGTTTACATACATTAACAAATTTCGAATCAAATTTATACTTTATAATAAGAAGATATCTGTAATTTTAAGTTTAGTCTCACCTGACATTGGATTTAATTTAATTATTTTAAATCTGGCTCTAAAAAAATTTAAATTTTAAACTCGCTCATTTAACTTAATAGATATAAACTATTTAAATTTTATTTTTTACTTTTGTCTTGAATGGATATTAAATTATTTGTTTATTTATTATTTAAATTTGAAATGTTAAAAAATGGGAATTTTGTTTTCCACTCCTCCATTATAAGTCTTTGCTAGTGTAATGACACAAAAATATGACATATTAGAGCATCTCCACCCAAACCTTCAAAATTTGGTGTGCCAAATTTTTTTGAAGATTTAGGTGGCAAATTGAGATATGTTAATTTGATATAGAAACTCTCCACCCGATATGTCAATATACTATTTTATTATTTTTTAAAACAAAATTATTTTATTGGATAGATTTAACATTTGACATCAATATGGAGCATGTCAAATTTGATATGTTGAGTTCATGCCAAATGCCAACTCAGCATTTGGTATATCGGGTTGACTTCATTTTTTATGTCAAAATAGAGTTGTTGGACTGTCACATTGGATTTGCAATATCAGGTAGAGGTGCAATTAAATCAATTCCAACGATACTCTTTATTTTGCCTAATTCCTTTTTAATCTACGTACTCCAATGCTACTATTTATTTTACCCATTTATTCATCCAAACTATTTAAAGAGTCTCCCAAGACTCTCAAAATATAGCTAGTCTTGAAGATTTTTTTTTTTTTTTTTTTTAAATTTTGGGGGTTAAAATAGCTATTGTAATAGCTAGCCTATTAGAGTGACTAAAATAGAATGATACTAAACTATAATAGTCAAGAAACCTCTTTTAAAGAACCCATTGGAGATGTTCTTAGTATAAGTCCTCCAAAGTTACGCTTTATTTTGTTTGGACGAAAACACTCTTACTTATTGAATCTCAAAAATTGAAAGAATAGAACACATACAACAATCATATTGTTTTCAAAATTAGAATGTTTTAAAAACTTAAAAATCAATAACTTTTGATCTTCTTCATTTGTTGCAAAATTTATATTTTTCGAGTTATCTTGTCAAGATTTATCAAACAAGAACAATGATGAATATGAAATTTAAAAAAAAAATGGTAAAAATTTCACTGAATTGGTTATCTTCAGTCTGTGATTCAGAGAAATTTAAACTTGGTGAAATTTCATTGGGTTCACAAAAATCAAATTTCGTTGTACAAGGAGAAATCTCATTGTGTAATTCAATACAAAAAAAATTTTGGGTGGATATATTTCAATAAAAGTTAATTAGATAAGCTTCACCAGTAAAATTTCACTAAATGCTTGCATTGTATAGGCTTTAGACAAGTGAAATTTCACTTAGAGATGTTTTTCTTAGTAAAATTTCACTATAACGGTGAAATTTCTTATTTTGATTGCAAATTTATATATTTTTTAACATATATGTGAAGAAGAGAAGATAGATATTGATAGAGAATTGAATGAGGAAGAACAAAGTAAATAGAAAGAGAAATAAAGACAAAGACAATTATGGACTACGAAAGAAAACAGTGGAGTAACAAAAGCAGCGTTGGTGGCAGTGGTGGAATGGTAGAGATGTGGTGGTGGAGGTTGTATAGAAACAATATCATGTCATTCTAATTGTGAGATTTCATCTAAGTCGAACAAATGACATGATGTATAAACACGAATTAGATAAAAAGAAAAAATCCACAATGGTGATAATAAAGTTGTGATTCGCCATTGGTGGAGGTGTTATTCCATATCTAGGAAGCCTTGTGGTAGAGAGAGAAAAGAGAGATAGAGTCAAAAGAAAAAGAATATAGAAAGAAAAGAATGGGGATAAAAAAAGTGATAAAAAGAAATATGGAAAAGAGTAATTTGAATGTTAAAAGGTTGTTTTTAACAATTTATTTCATAATTTTTCTTGTTCTTCTAGAATTTGAAAGTTTAGGAATCTCAACTTTGAGCCATTTTGGTAAGTTGGTTAAAAGTCAGTTTTTTGGGTTTTGATTTTGTTGGGTCACATCACCTCTCAACAATGGCTTTTTGAGTATATGTCTTTTTTAGTATATGCCAAATTAATGGAATTAATCAGTTCATAACAAATCTTATAAAACTAAATGGATTATAACTTCTCAAGATGAATTTATGGATAAATTTTTCCATGGCTTTTTAACATAAAAGAGTAACAATTCTAAACTTCTACCTATATAGGTCTCTTGAGTGTCTTTCATAACAAATAAAACAATAACACATGAATTTTGAATTGACTTTAGTAAGACAGTTCTATTTTATTAACGAAAATAATTTTTATTTGAGAAAATTTTATTTTACCCCTCAAATTATATTTCGATGATCAATTTAATTTCTGTACTTCTTATGATTTTAATTTTACATCTAAATTATTCAATTTAATTTTGAATCAATTTTACTCCTGTCGTTAGTTATCATTTATAATTAAACGACACTTGTTACCATCTTCATTTGAGATTTCATTTTACTTTCCAAACTATCACCAACATATCAATTAGACTCCTAAACAATATGAAATTTTGGAGTCTAATTGATATTTTTGAGATAATTTGGGAGACAAAATAAAACTTCAAATGAAATTTCATTTCCATGTTTGCAACTTCCGTTTGATTATAAACAGCAGTTAACGATATGGGTGAAATTGATCCAAAATGAAATAGTTTGTGTGTAAAATTGAAATTATAAGAAGTACATGTGTTAAATTGATTATCAAAGTATAGTTTGGGAGTAAAATGAAATTTCCTCTTTTTATTTTTATTTCTTTAATTTTGAATGTCAATAAATCATATTTTCACAAAAGGATTTCAGATTTAATGGAGTGAGCTTTTGTTTATAAATTAATAGTCTAATAATTTTTAGTTAATGTTAGAAAGTTTTTTGAATTTAATGCATCCATTTGAAATTTTTTTGTAAATATTATAATTAATTTTGCTTCTACTTATATTTATTTATTTATTTTATATAATCATCTATATAGTTAAAGAATTCACACAATGTTTAATGCAAAAATATCACATAAAACCTAACCTATGACTAGTCTTTTTATTTTTATTTTTAAGATGAATAAACCTTTTATCAAATGGAGCATAATTAACCAACTGCACTGAACACAATGGAGGGCTTGGGGCAAGGGTTCCGACTATTGTGGAAAGGGGAAGCAGAGGGCAGCCAGAGGCGGTGGCTGGGGATGGGGGGCAATTAGGGTTTGACAAATTTGGAGTGTAATGAGAATTTTTTTTTTTTTTTTTAAGCAAAAAATAGACTTTTATTGACGAGAAGTTGAGAGGATGGGAGTGACGAATTATTGCATTTTAAATTCATTGACCAATATAATTCCATTCAAAATTGCTCATTCAATAATTGCTCATTCATTGGCCAGAATACCCTTCCAAATAATTGTTGTACAAATCGTTAGATTAGATCTAATTGAGCGATGTGACATTATGGATTTTGTCAAATTATATTGGCTAATGAGAATAAAGAGTGATTTAAAAGAGTAATAATTACACAAAACGAAAATGTTAAACTGGTAAGATTTAAGCATGGCAGATTTTATGGACTTTGGCTTACTGCCTGCCCTCAAGAAAACCAAACAAACAGAGAAGCACACAGAGTCTAAGGCTTCCATTTTGAAAGAATGAGCTTTATTTATTTTCACATGATGCAATTTCTATTTTTAAGTAGAGTCATTATACTATGTATATATGTATAATATGAACTATAATACTAGTTCCGAAAAATTCAGTCAATAATGTGGAAAACAAAACAACCATAGAAATAGAATGCAATCAGTCAGCCATTCCACCACCATAAGATAAGATAAGATATGATCCACGGCTAAACAAACTTCCTTTTAAGTAGTTTTCCAAACTCTGATTCTAATCTAATTGTTGGTTGGAGAGAGACCTTAACAGGGATCATAATATATTAAGTAAATACAAAATATGTGTTGCTGTATATCATCCAAAAGGCAATACTCAAGTCTTAAATTATCAAACAAAAATATTGATGGGGTGTGGCAGCTACGGAAGCAGCAGCAGCAAAAATCAACAGATAAGCCCTGGCCCTGCCAATAAAAACAGACATAAGAAGAACTTATCAAACATGCAGAGTTCTCTTTAGCAGTATTATAACAAATAAAGGATAAAATTTTGTCCTGAAGTTGGATCATTGTTCAGTCATGCAATGCAATGCAAAACTTATAGACTATATTAAACTTATTTCTTTTGTCTTTATGAGGAGGTTCCTACGGGAAGAAAGGAAGGGACTAGTAGTACTACTATATATAATATATGCCTCTGGCCCTTTTCATTCACAGATTAAAGGTATATATATACATATATTCCATGTTTGCACCCGCTAGAATAATCCACAGCCACATACATGGCCACTAAGATTTCAGAGCAAACAAACATTCAAAAATTGTGCATCAATCAACCATCGTATAAAGACTTACCAGACTAGTCCAAAAACAAACGAATTAAGCAAAAAGATTGCAGTTTTTACCCGTGAATTCTTTTTTCTTTTTCTTTTTTTTAGCAAACATCTATGCAGAACCTGATAATGTTTCCTTAGCACATTTTCCTAACAATCTTCTGAAATATCCCTAAAATTTTAAATTTCCCCCTGTACTATGGAATTCAAAATGTGCATCAAACAACAAGGATAATTTCATTCAAACAACATTTGCTAACAAAAATGAGCGCATACATTGAACTTTGGAAACATCGTTACATAGGAGTAGTTCATCAATCATGAAATATATTGGGAAAATTAAATGTACTCAGCCTTTCAATGGCAAAACTTACTAAAACAAATTAAAACATGTAAAATCACAAACACATATATAATTTTCTCATCAACCAATACCATGAAGTCATAGCCAAATAGGAAATCATATACAAACTTCACTAACAAATTTCAAAAAAAAAAAAAAAAAAAAAAAATCCATTTTCATATATATATATATTATATATATATCACAATCTATATATAAAGATGGTCATTTTGTGATAAAGACAATTCTAGTAGTCATTTTGTGATTCTCTCCAAGTGGAGCTCCGAGCTTAATGTAGCTCCGAGCTCCTTTTTATTGATATACTCTATCATCATTTGTATGATTCCATCAATAAAGATTCTTTTTGCTGATCAAAAAAAAAAAGACAATTCTAGTAGTCAACCTCATAACAACTTTAGATCCTAAAGCTCTCTCTCTCTCTCTCTCTCTCTCTCTCACACACATTTAAAAAAAGAAAAGAAAAAGAAAAGGTTCATGAGCCGACCATCTAAAAATTAAAGAATAAAATGAAGACAGCGCAAAACAATTATATAGTTTACTCAAGTATTGAACTATGATGTTAACAAACTCATGAAGTTGTTAATTACCTAGAAGGCCTTCTTTCAAGTAGGCAGAAATTGATTTCCTACAAAAGTAAAAATAATAACAATTAATGTATTTCAACACATATGTACTCACATCTATATATATACACACACAAACAAAACCAAAAAAAGAATAAAATAAATAAACAGTTCATGAACAGACCATCTAAAAATTAAAGAATAAAATGAAGACAACACAAAACACTTATATAGTCTACTCAAGTATTGAACTATGATGTTAACTGACTCATGAACTTGTAAATTACCTTGAAGGCCTTCTTTCAGGTACACTGTGATCGATTTCCTACAGAAGTAATAATAATAACAATTAATGTTTTTATACACAAATGTACTGAAATCTATATAATAGCATAGATTAGTAACGCTTACCTAAACTTTGAATTTCGTTTTTCCTTTATATGGAACACCTCTATGACATTTCGTTTTTCCTTTATATGGAACACCTCTATGACTTTCTTGAAAATGCATGGCAATGCATCTGGAAAAATAGAGAGTAGATCCTGCATTGCTACCATTGCTGGTTCTCTTTGATCTCCATCCTGTTACATTATCACAATTAACATTTATGTATACTATTATATAAACAAAAAAATATTATGAGATCTTTGTTAATAAAAATATTTATGTTGAACTAATATATTAATCATAACATAACTAAAACACGACTTTAGTGCAATTTAAATGAAAACAAGTTATTCACAACTATTTTTTTCTTTTAAATTTTTCTTACTTAATTTTTCAGAAGAAATTCTAATTAGTATTTGTTTAAGGTCAACACAACAAGCTTTATGTTAGTATATATATAAACAAAAGCACAAAACAAACAAAAACAAAAATCAAAATCGTAACAACTTTTTACCCGTAGCACACCACCATAATGGTGAGTGGCATTTCTGTGCAACCAATATATGCCTCCAGAAGACTGGTACTTGATCTGATCCTTCTCATGATCATATAGTTCTTTGACAGGATCCTTTTCCAATAAGTTTTTAATCCTATCTTGCCAATTCTTCATTTCTGGCATAATATTTTTTCGCACCTTTGGCACCACTCCTGCTTTTCTCTTCTTATCTAACCCATCTAGGATTATTTTCAAACTAAAGTCGTCAAAATCCTGCTTAGAAAAGAACTCTAACAAATACAGGAACTTCAACCTATCTTGCCATCCCCAGAAGATTGGAGCACAATATAAAAAAATAGCAAATTCCCTATAAAACCAATAACTTAGTTATTAAAAAAATTGGTAAATAACCTTAAATAAATAAAATAAAAGCGAAATAATGTTCATGTATATAGTATACCTCATCTCTGTGAAGTCACACAAAGCATTGAATTTCTCATATAATTCAAAAAATGACTTCAGAACATGAGGTGGCTTGGGGAGTTTTCCATTGATCAGGATAGTCATAGGATGCTTCTTGACAGTAAGTTCTACCAGTTTTTTCAAATCATCCATATCTTTTTTGAAGTCACTCTCAAAATCTAAAAATAAACAACATTAGTTAGAAAAAAAATAATAATAAAACTATATAATGAAATGACAATCAATCAAGTGTACTTTTTACTCACCTATGGCCATGTCAAAATTACAAAGTTTGATTTCGACATGGTCATCGTTGTTGGTGGGAGTGGGGTAGAAACCACTATTGGTGATTCACAAGAAGAGGCTTAAAATTGAACCAAACAGAAATTTAATTTATTGGAACAATTTTGAAACAAATACAGAGAATACTCTTCTTCTACTTCTCTCCCACACATTTAACTCTCATAATACAATAGCTATTTATAGATAGCCTAGATAGTTTAAAAGCATACAATCATAATGTGAAAGCCTGCAACCATTGTTTACTTCCTGCCAATCTTTCTTCAACAATGGAGGCTGTCAAATATGGTGGGTGATTGGCTACCTACCATGGCTGCCTATCAAGCTTATTTTCAACATCCCCCCTTAAGCTTGATTCTCCATGTTGCTTCATTCCAAGCATTATCTTCATTCTGTTGAATAGATCATTTTTCAATGGCTTTGTGAAAATATCTGCAAGCTGATCTTGGGATTTGCAAGGCAATAATTCCACCTCTTTATTTTTCACATGCTCTCGGATGAAATGATAGCGCGTGTCAATATGCTTACTTCTTTCATGATAAACTGGGTTCTTTGCCAATGCAATTGCTGAGCGATTATCAACATAGATCTCAGTGGGTTTTTCTTGTGGAAATCCCAAATGCTTCAGTATATTCCGTAACCATATTGCATGACACACAGCTGAGTTAGCTATAACATACTCAGCTTCGCAAGTCGATAATGTCACAATGGCTTGCTTCTTGGATGACCATGTGAAGGTTGTATCTCCCATAAAGAAAGTAACCCCGTAGTATTTTTCCGTTCATCCAAGTCACGTCCCCAGTCGCTATCTGAGTAGCCAACAAGACTGAAATTATCAGTTGGTTTATTGATAAACCATCATTGACTGTACCTTTGATGTAGCGAAGAATCCTCTTTGCTAAAGGTGTGACTGATCTGGTGTTTCCATATATTGCTAATCAGTCCTACCCAAGAGTATGTCTGGCTAGTACAAGTAAGATAGCGAAGAACTTCCAACTAGGCTCTTGAAATAAGTTGGATCCACATCACCGTCTTCGTACCTTTTCTGAGCTCCATCCACTGTCTACAGGAGTGTTCATTGGATTGCAAATTTTCCATTCCATATCTCTTGAGAATTTCCTTGGCATAACCACTTTGGGAAATAAAAATTCCATCTTTTCTTTGTACCACTTCAATGCCGAGAAAATGAGCCATCAATCCAATATCTGTCATTTCAAATTCTTGGACCATGCTTCTTTTAAAGTCTTTGAACATGGCTGGATTGTTTCCGGTGAAGATTAGATCATCAACATAAAGACAAGCAAGCAACATGCTTCCATCAGCTTCCTTCTTCAAATATAGTGCGTGCTCATATGGACATTTTTCAAAACCATTTGTAGACACCCCATTTTTGACAGACCTTAAGACTTAGACGTCACCGATTGAGCACTTGGTGATGTTGCATATCGTGCTCGTTCAGAGGTTTCAGAGTCTCGGCTACGAGCCTTGCCTCCGGACTTCCGGACTCTTTCATGCTTCGCCTCGGTTTGCGAACCAGGCTCTGTTTTCTCTGTTTTCTAGTCCCGAAGGGAGGGAGAGGTCTCGTAGATCATCTCTCAATGGCTGTAGGCTACGTTTCGTGGTCGTAGGCCATTTTGCCCGTTTGGAGCCCAGTTTCCGATTTTTCGACGCTGTTGGCCGTGTGCCTCGGTTCGGGACCGTTTAACCACCTCCGTTTGCTCCGGTTTTTGGCACATACCTTATTTCCTCCCTTTTGAGGGACACTGTGGTCCGAGAGACCGACTTCGTGGTCGAACACCACTTCCGGTGCCTAACAGTCAGTTTTTGGGGCCCCGGGCTGCGCGTTTCGGCCCCCGAACCTTCATTTTGCATCGGTTTGAGTTCATTTTTGGCAGGGACCTCTGTTTCATTGTTAGGAAGGTCGTAGAAGAGTGGGAGGCCAGTAATTGTTCTGACAACCAGTTTTATTTCTTCATCGCCCTCCGTCGCCCGTTTTTCTCACTAGAAAGCCAATGTTGACCACCCTTGGGCCACTTTTTCTAGCCCTAAACCACATATTTGTGTTGTAGACACCTGGGAGGCCACCAATATCATATGGCCGGCCAGTAATTGTGTTTGACCCTTTTGAACCCCTCCAAAAAATGGGCCTTTCTCTCTCCTGGTTCACTTTCTCCAGTTTTTGACCACATGGTTGTGTTGTGCACACATGGGAGGACAGCTTTTTGGCATGGCGGCCACTAATCAGTCTTGACCCTTTTGACCCTTGGCCGGCCGGCCATGGGGAGGGCCGGGCGGCCACCTAAACCCTAAATAACCAGCCGGCCTTGCTCCTCTCTCCAGGTACTTTACAAATATACCCTCTGTTTCCCCCCAAATTTTGTATCCGGGGGGCTAACTTTTTGGGGGGAAATTTGAATTTCATTTGCCCCATTTTTCCCCCACTCTTGTGCCTATATAACCAGGCCCTCCAACTCCCTTTTGAAGGGTTAGAAAATCCTCTTGGAGCTTTGCATACATACATCCTCCATCTCTCTCTTTCAAAGCTTCAAAGTCCATTGTTCTTGGACCATTTCTACACCACCTCATAGCACCACACCACCACCATCCTTTCCAACACTTGGAGCTGGTTTTTCAGAGCTTAGGAGCACCTTTTCTCAAGCCAAGGGCTGCTGAAGTTTGGTCTACAAGGGTGAGTTCTCATTCTCTCTTTTTTGTGCTTTATTTTGTTCTATATCTAAGCCATACTTGCTTACATTTTTGGGCTCCGACCCTAACTGAAAATAGTCATGTTTTGAGGCCTTTTTCATGTTTGATTAAGGGTCCTTCCATGTTTAAGGTCTCCATCTACCACTTGCTTCTTTACCTCTCTTGTATGCCTCTTTCTTGCATAGTATTTTAGGCCTATTTGTGAACTGTTTTGAGCTTGGTCATAAACTTCAAAGAGGCTTTTTTTGAGTCCTTCTTCAACATTGTTGAAGGTCTCTTTACTGTTTGAGGCTTCCATCTGTCACTTGCCTCTTTATCTCTCTTTTGGCCTTCTTTTTGCATGCTTTTTTTAGCTCCTTGTGCTTGTATTTTTGGGCTCTGGTCCGAATTGTAAATAGTCATATTTTGACCCACTATTCATGTTTGATCAAGGGTCTTTCACTGTTTGAGGCTTCCTCTTTGCTCTTTGTGTTAAAGCTCTCTTTTATGCCTTATTTTGTATAGTATTTTAAGCTTGCTTGTGCACTGTTTTGGGCTTGGTCATAAACTGTAAAATATCATTTTTTGGGCCCCTCTTCAACATTGTTGAAGGGCCCTCCTCTGTTTGAGACCAGCAGCCAACACTTGCTTCTTTGTCCCTCTTTAGGCCCATTTCTTGCATGATAGTTTAGCCATACTTGTGTTTGTTTTTGTGGCTTGTTGTAAACTGTAAAGTGCTTAATTTTGATCCCCTCTTCAACTTGGTTGAAGGGATCTTTGCCTTTTGGGGCCAACAGATACTACTTGCTTCTTTATCTCTCTTTCGAGGCCATTTTTGCATGTTGGTTTATCCCTATTTGTGTTCACCTTTTGGCCTTTCTTAAAACTTGAAATATGCTTGTTTTGGGACTTTCTTGATTTTGTCTTCATACTTCATGTTCAAATAATGCATGATTTGTATAGCTATAAGTCATTCAATGCGCCTAGTTTTGAGTATCGAGTCTCATTTCATGCATCGGGTGCCATGTTTCCATGTTTCGGGGCTGTTTTGCATCATATTTTGGTACTGAAATTTGCATGCTTGTATGTCATGTTCCATGCCTTGCCATGCTTTGGTAGAGTGGCATTCGTGCTCTAGGTTCGGTCCTCGGTTTGCGTACACGCGTGCACACATTTCGAGTGTCTCATTTTCATCTAATGGCCTCTTATGTGAGTGTGGCTGAGGTCCACTCATGTTGGTGTAAGTCCATTATGCATTGTGTATGCCATTTCATTTCATAGCATTGTGTATGCTAAGTTGTATGTTAGCGCATTGTGTATGCCATGTTACCTCGTGCATCGTGTATGCCATTCCATAATATTGTGCATGTTAGGTTGTATCTTAGTTGCATTCATGCATGTCATGCATATTGCATTGTGTTTGGGATAGGAGTTAGTCCGAGCACGGGAAACGAGGGACGTTTCGTACTCCGAGTGACGGAACGTGTCTCAATTCCCCAGTCACCGACACTCCGGATTATCCATGATGGAGTTTTGGTCTTAGTTGTATTCTCGTGTGCATTCATTCCATATTGAGTCGTGCAATTCTACTCCTCGGCCATCATGCATCGATATGCGTGATTGGTGGCACGAGGATCGAGGACTACACTTCCTGAAGAGTAGTCAAGCATACATATATGAAAATACATTGCTATGCCCCTTTCCTGCTATCTGTTGCAGCAAATCAGAAATCAGTAGCTTTCAAAAACCTTGCACAGCATTCCGGCATCAATTGCAAACAGAGGCTAATTGGGGCATCGCGATGGATTTCCGCGCCGAACATGCATCATTCATCATCCGGAACGGAGTCGAGGCAGTCCCTAGCTTGCATGCTAGTTTTAATGCTTTCCTAGATTAATTTGTAAATTAATTAGGATTTTGTATTTATTCGGACTGTACTATTCATTTGGGACTGTATATTATTTATTTGGACCCTCCGAGCGAGGGCAATGTTGTAATAAGCGTGCGTGCGTGTGATGTATGTCTTCCAACCCCACGTCTTTCTCTCTTTTATTTACCAGCTTATGATGGTTAGAATAGGGCATGTTTCAATTAGCATACAGTATGATAATATGTTTGCATTCATTCATCTGTCTTGCATGCACCAGGCTCGGCGCATCATACTAACTGCATTTGTACTTCAATTCCAAATTGAATACGTGTTAGCTGTAGCATTCCATATGCCATATTTAGAATAGCCGAGCCTATCTTAGTTGCATTTTGCATGTGTTGCATTAGGCATCTCTGTATAGTTAGGATCATGCATGATTTCTAATTAGCTTCTGTTTTGGCTTGGAGTACTCGGTAAGTTTTATGCTTTAGCATCCTTGCATGTGTGTGAGTGACTGCCATGATAGCATGCTTACCATGAGGCTATTTGCTTATGTGATATAACTGTCTGAATGCCTGTGGGTGAAGGTTGGGTTATTTGGATTGGAACAATGCATTGACTGTGAGTTTTAAGCCCACTAGATAGTGGCAAAACCATGTTTTCTAAGCCCACCCGAGGGTGGCAAAATCTGCATTTTAAGCCTACTTGCAGGTAGCAAACCATCTTTCAAAAACAAGCATGAAATGTTTTGTTCCAATTCGGGCGACCCGGTCTATACTTGTATGCTGTGCGCATCACATAGTAAATCTAGGCTAATAACCGGAATAAGAACACATAATGTTTTCAAAACTTGATATCATGGTTAGTAGAGGCCGATCTTTGATCGGGCGAGCGGGGGTGCTCACGAAGTGACCTTCCCCAATCGTACCCAAGTTCCTGAGCCGAGGCAACTTTGGTGATGACGGACACGTGGCCTTAGGCAACGAGTCAGGGTTTCCTAAATTTCCCAAAATAAAATATTTAGGTGGCGACTCTGTATCTGGCAAAGCAGTCCATGTTTGACACTTCTTTCAAAAATCTGTTTTCTCAAAACGATTTGCCGGATTTGGACTCTTTGGTTCAGATTACGAACCGTGACAACAAATCGAGTCCGAACTGTAGCGAGGTCCCCCGCGGGCTTGTTACACCATTGTCATGAAAATACTAATCAATTCTAGTATTCCATGCACGCGGAGCTTGCTTCAATCCATAAAGTGCTTTCTTCAATTTGTACACTTTGTCTTCATGCCTATTCTGAACATACCCCGAAGGTTGTTCAATATAGATTTCTTCTTCGAGGAAACCATTAAGAAATGCAGATTTCACATCAAGTTGATAAATTTGCCACTTGTGCTGGGCAGCTAAAGAAATCATTAGCCTGATAGTCTCCAATCGGGCAACTGGAGCAAACACCTCTCCATAGTCAATTCCAGCTCTCTGCTTGTAACCTTTTGCTACTAACCTTGCCTTGTAGCGTTGCACTTCGCCTTGTGCATTCCTCTTTGTCTTGTATACCCATTTTACTCCAATGGGTTTGTGCCCCTCTGGTAGACTGGTAAGCTTCCATGTGTCATTTTTCTCAATGGCATGAATTTCTTCATCCATTGCTTTCTTCCATTTATCTTCTTCGATGGCTTCTGAGAAGGTAAGTGGATCACTATCTGCGAGTAAGCAGAACAAATTCAGATCTGCTTCTTCTGTAGCTTCATATATCTCTTGCAAATTTCTCATTGGTCTTGGTTGTTTGAAAAAACTATCATCTGATAATGTTGATGATGATGATGATGATGATGCAGCACTTCTGTGAGAAACTGGCGATCTAGGTGCAGGAATTCTATGTGGAGGAGTTTGTGGCTCATCTTGAACTTCTCTTGTGATTTCAACAGGAGCATTTGATGTTTCATCTTCAAGAATGAGTTCTGCATCTTTGACAACTTCATCTTGATTCCAGTTCGAAGCTTCTTCTTCTTCAAATATCACATCTCGACTCATGATCACCTTTCTGGTAATGGGATTATACAACTTGTATCCCATTGTTCTATCTCCATATCCGACAAGGATACATTTTTCTCCCTTATCATCGAGCTTGGTTCTTCTTGCTTCTGGAATCTTAGTGTACGCAACACACCCAAATATTCTGAGATGGTTGACACTTGGCTTATGTGAACTCCAAGCATCTTCTGGAGTTATAGAATGAAGACTCCTGGTTGGGCATCTATTTAGTAGATACACAGCATATGATACGGCTTCAGCCCAAAATTGCTTGGGCAGTCCCTTTCCTTTCAACATGCTTCTTGCCATATCTAAGATTGTGCGATTCTTCCTTTCAGCAACACCATTCAGCTGTGGCGTATAGGATGGTGTTGTTTGATGTTTGATTCCCTGCTCTTTGCAATACTTCTCGAAAGCATCTGATGTATATTCACCACCTTGATCTGATCGCAATGTCTTGATGTAGTAGTCGCGTTGCTTTTCTACAAAAGCTTTGAATTCTTTGAAGATGCTGAACACCTCCGACTTTCTTTTAAGAAAGTGCACCCATGTCTTCCGGCTATAATCATCAATGAAGGTGAGAAAATATCTATTCTGTCCATTTGACATCGGCTTCAATGGACCACATACATTAGTGTGCACTAGCTCCAGTGGCTTTGTTGCTCTCCACTTCACTTCTTTGGCAAAGCTAGTTCTGTGATGCTTGCCAAGAATGCAACTTTCACAGACTTTATTAGTATGAGCAATATGAGGGAGCCCTTTCACCATATTCTTGCTTGACAACAGCTTCAAGCTTTCAAAGTTGAGATGTCCAAACCTCAAATGCCATAGCCAATCTTTGTCTTTGATGATGGCATTTAAACACTTCGCAGCATCATGTTGGATGTTCAATGCAAACATCCGATTCTTGGACATTCTCACCCAAGCAATCAAATTACCAGGATTGTCTTTGATAGTAAGATGACAATCTTTCATGCTGATGTCGTATCCTTTCTCTAAGAGTTGTCCCATACTCAAAATGTTGTTCTTCATGGCAGGAACATAATAAACATTGGAGATGTAATCATGATCTCCATTTTTGAGCTTGATCAGAATATTGCCTCTTCCTTTCACTGGAGTCTTTGAAGAATCACCAAATGAGACTTGTGCTTGTACAGTCTCGTAAAGCTCAATGAACAGCTCTCTTTTACCACACATGTGATTACTGGCTCCCGAATCTAGATACCAAACATTGTTTTGGTTTTCAGTGTCTCCATGGTGAACAAACAGGACTGTAGGTCCAACTTTGTTTGTTTCGTGCTCGGCAAAATTTGCTTGCTCGCCGGCTTCTGTTTTTGCTCTACTTCGGCATTCATTGCTGTAATGCCCAAACTTGTGGCACTGGTAACACTGAACATTACTTTTGTCAAAACCTGGTCGGTTGTTGTAACCACCTCCTCTACCGCTTGCTCTTCCTCTTGGAGCAAAGTGTGTTTGACTTCTTCCTCCTCTGGCTGGACTTCTTCCGCCTCTTCCTCGAAAACCAGAACTTCGATTATTGTAACCACGACCTCTTCATCGGCTTCTTTGTGATGTCCCCCCTTGCTCGTTCTGTCATCTCTGAAAGACAGCTTTGATTGAAGAGCTTGCTCTAGAGAACTTGAGGAAGTCTTCTTGTTGATCCTTTATTCATGAATCTCAAGTGTGCCCATCAACTCATCGGTGGTCATGGCACTGAGATCTTTGGACTCTTCTATTGCTACAACCACGTGCTCGAACTTGGAACTGAGTGATCGGAGAATCTTCTCTATCACTTGAAGAGATTCCATCTTCTCTCCATATTTTCTCATCTGATTAACAATGGTCAATATTCTGTTGAAGTACTCAGAAATTGACTCATTCTCATTCATGTGCAGCATCTCGAATTCGCCACGTAACATCTGTAGTCGAACTCTGATCGTCTTCTCAATTCCACGGTGTGAATTTCAAAGAATACTCCATGCCTCTTTAGAGGTTGTTGCTGCTGAAATCTTCTCAAAACTTGATTCATCAATGCCTTGATAGAGTAGATACAAGGCCTTTTTATCTCTCCTCCTTGAATCTTTTAACGCCGTCTTTTGAGTATCATTTAAATTTCCTTCATCTTCGAGAGTAGCTGGCACGTCATATCCTCGATCCACTAACTCCCACAAATCTTGTGAGGCTAGTAGGACTTGCATTTGAATACACCAATTTTTATAGTTCTCCTTGCTGAGTTTTGGAAACTGGGGCTGAAAGAAATTGTTTGTGTTGGCCATTGGTTGTCTTTAACAATCTGTAAATTTTCAGAATGGAATTTGCAAATTCTGACCGTACAGATGTGTCCGGAATACTCAAAATAGTTGGAAAGCACTATTGGATCACCAGAAACAGACTCCGAATGGCTCAGATCTAGCCAAAACAAGTTGAACGGTTCAGATCTGCGGCTGTAACTTAGCCGCGGCACACCGGATTATTTTTTTCGTGCACTGATGTCAGTGGCTGAGTCAACGGCCCAGTCAACATGGCTTGGCTCGGTCAGCGGCGGCTCGGTCAACAGCTTGACAGCTCGGCTTGGCGACTTGGCGGCTCGGGTCAACGGCCTGGTCAACGTCGGCGTGGCTCGATGACGTCACAGGATGACGTCACTCTAGTACGTGCGCGTGTAGCGCGTGCTGCGCGTGGGATCACGCGTCGTCTTCCTCTGGAAGGCGCGTGGCAGCGCGTGGTCAAGTGGGGCGCGTGAGAACGGCGTCGGAAGCGCGTGGACGCGTGCGGATCCGTCCGATCTGCGTTTTTTACGCGATTTGCACGGTTGTGCTCGTCTCGTCGAGAGCTTCAATTTGATGTAATCAAAAATAGATTTCCACCACTTTGATTTCTGGGCAATTTTCGAAAAACACACTCTGTTCTTGCAATTTTGCAGAATTTCTGCAAATTCAAGCTACCTTCGGACTCTGATACCACTGTTGGTGGGAGTGAGGTGGAAACCACTGTTGGTGATTCACAAAAAGAGGCTTAAAATTGAACCAAACAGAAATTTAATTTATTGGAACAATTTTGAAACAAATACAGAGAATACTCTTCTTCTACTTCTCTCCCACACATTTAACTCTCATAATACAATAGCTATTTATAAATAGCCTAGATAGTTTAAAAGCATACAATCATAATGTGAAAGCCTGCAGCCATTGTTTACTTCCTGCCAATCTTTCTTCAACAATGGAGGCTGTCAAATATGATGGGTGATTGGCTACCTACCATGGCTGCCTATCAAGCTTATTTTCAACAATCGCTGGGATCCGATACCCATACACCACTGAGAAGGTTTCCGTGGGACTTTTCTCTCTCATGAAGATGAAATATGGTTTCAGAAATAGCTCTTAAAAAAAAAATGACTAACAATCAATTTTACTGTAATCTTCTTCCCCAAACACAGAATAGAAAAAAACAGAAAAATTTAAAGCAACAATATACATACTTAAACAACTATTGATACTTTTTTTTCAGTTCCAAATATTGAGTACCACTTGAGTTTACTATCCACATTGCCTCCTCTGCAGCTTTATAATTAATCCATTCCCTCAATCTAACTGGAGGTAGTCTATCGACGATGATACGAGCTTTCTCACCGTCTTCAGCTTCTTCCAATCCATAAACTTTAGGCACATTAGGATGGTTAAGACCATCTAAAAACTGAAATGCTTCAAAAGCATCATGAACACAACCAAACCCTAAAAAACTTACTTGTTTGATGCAGTCAGTTCTTAGTGTGGCACATCTGGTCCAATCACCATCAAATATGGTCATGGAGTCTATTTCTTCTTCTGCCTCATGATTAAGTTCAGTATGGAGGTGTTAATTTCAGTAGCCATAGAGCCAAAGAAGACTTAAACGAGAGTGAAGAGTGAGAGACAGGTAGTAGAAGATAAAAGAAATCTTGAATGTAGCATTTGATGAATTGATTACAGAGGTGCAGTGCTTTTTATATTGAATCTAATCATAACAAACTAATCTAACCGTGGTTTAGAAAATTTCTGTCCTTTTTTGTTATTTCACTTAAAAAGGAAATTTCAGTATTTATAGACGGTTACAGAGGTGCAAAAGATTACATACTATAATTTGATACATTTTTAGACTCATTTCAATGACAGCAAAACAAAACAACTAAAATCATCTATATGCTCTTTCAAATTTTCTCATATTCCGTCCATAAATACTGAAATTTCCTTTTTAAGTGAAAATACTGTTCTTGTCTCGAAAAGACAATAAAAAGCAGAAAAGGGGTGTTAGGGTTTTTTAATGTTTGACAATCCTCACCAAAATGCATTGAGGTGTAGGTGAGATGGGACATGCTCTTTTTCTCAGAAAATTTATTTGGTGTTCGATAGGCAACACACAATGGCTTCATTTGATTTAATTTTTTTAAAGAGTTTTGAATTATATTTTGAAAGATAAGCGATTGAAAAAAAAATTAAAAATTAAAAATTTATTTGGTTATGACTTTTGAATTTTTTTTTTTGGAATGATTTGTAATTTTTTTTTTTTTTAATTAAATAGATGGGTATGAGAGAAAATTTGATTAATTGATATGTAAAATGTGAGAGAATGAGAGAGAACCGAGAAAAAAGAAAAAATGATTAATTGATTTATTAATAAATAAATAAAAAAGGAGAGAGGAGAGAGAAAAAAAGAATTTTTAAAATTAATAAATCAAACATATTTTTAAATTTTTTTATCCAAATATTAATTTAGAAATTAAATCAAATGGTACCAATGTTTTTGTTTTTTATTAATCACAAAATGTCAAGCGTTTTCCTATCTTGTCAAACTTTAACATAAACAAAAATGATTGGGAGTTCTAATAAGGGAGTTTTAATGAGAGTAAGTCCTACTATAATGTGATGTTTTGGCCTTATGTATTTTTTTTATTTTAAATTCTCTATCACATCATTAGAACTCAATTAGAGTTCTAAAATTAAAAAATATATCATTACTCTAACATAAAATAGTGAACTTTATCTCTTTTACCAATTACAATATCCTAACAATTACATCAAACCAATTCAACTTGATCTAGCCTAAAATAGTCAACGATGACAGTACACATGCCCTTACAATCCCGAAGATTATTTACTAGTCTTGAGACAAATTTTAAGTGTCCTGATTTAGTATATTTTATTAAATTTTTAAAAAATAACTTGACATGTAAATGATGTATAAAACTTCATTTCAAGATCATCAAATTACTATACAGCATATAGAATCCTTAACAGACCATATGTGAAATTCATTTTATCCCTTCTTCTGATTTGAAGTAGGAGCATTTTATCCTTTTATAGTTCAAGTATAATTAGAAAATCTCCATGTGAATGTGTATCACACACACCAATTTTAAAAGTGGACTTGATTTTCTGAAAAACTAAAATAAAATTAACACAACAAAAATATAATTAAGGTCTGATTTTAAAATATATATATATAATAAAAAATAATTAAGAATTGATTTAAAATATAATTAAATTAAAATTAGATTACCATGTTAGGAATTACAATAAAAAAAATAAAGGATTTGGGATTAATTGTGATCTAAAATATAATTAAATTAAAATTAGATAAAAAAAGTTAGAAATTATAATATATAATTAAATATTTAGAATTAATTGTGATCTAAAATATAATTAAATTAAATTTTGAATAAAAAGTTAAGAATTACAATAATAATTTAAAATTTAAGATTAATTGTGAGTTAATTAAATTAATGTTAGACAATATAAATTATGTGTATGAATGAGGAGAGAGAAAGAAAATAACAAAAAGTGTATAGAATTTGAGGGTATTACAATTATTTCAAATCTATGATTAACGGTGTTAACGGTTACATTTTGATTAAAAATCACATGAAAACTTTCTATCTAATTTGGGTCGCATGAAATAAAATGCTCTAGCGTTAAACCACAATATAGTAAAACAAATTTAACCCTATTTAAGAAAAAATATATATATATATATATATATACATATATATATATATGCATTGTTTCATGTTGGAGTTATAGAAAGTGTTTTGAAGATGATTCAAAAAATAAAGTGTAAATAAAAAATGTCTTCAATTCTGTACTTAATAAAAAATAATTTTTAACCCTAAAGTGTAATATTAAATCCAAAAGCATTGTGGGTTTATAATTTTCTATTTAAATTAATTATTTTAAATTTCTATTTTGGATTTAAATTCTTTCATTGAACTATGTTTTCTAAAAATTTAAAATGTTGAAGTTTTTAAATTTTCTATTAAAATTTTTACCAAATACTTACATAAGTGAGAGTTCCATATGAGTGTAAGACTTACGCTCTATGTGAGTATTAATTAGAAAATTTTGTATTCTTATCATTGCTCTTTTAAAAAATTCTATGAATTTCATCCTCACAATAAATTATTTATAAAAAAATAAAATTGATTCAATAATTTTTTTATTAAGATTTTATCACATTTATTTTTAAAAATAGATAATAAATATAATTTTTCATAAGAAAATAAAAAATTAAAATTATATTTAGCGTTAAAATGGAGTACATGTCATGTGAAATCACAAGTTACATTAAAATTACATTGATCATTTGCAGCGAATAGCGCGAACGAAGAGATCGAGGGAAAACGACGGAAGAGGGCGCGAGGGGAGCTACTCAGGATGAGGCCGACAAATCATACGAGGAAGTTGCCTCTATGCTTGTAAGAAGATACTAGATGAAAAATTGAAAAATTATTCAGTGGGTTTGGTTTTAATTTTTTAGATTCAATTTTTTTTAAATTGAGTTTTTTTATTTTTTATGTTTTTTTATTTTTACTAAATTTTTTTAAAATTTTAAATAATTTTTTTACTTTTTTAGATTCACCTTACTTAGATATATCTAAAAAAGTAAAATATTTGTAAAAAAAATTAAAAAGTCAATAAATACACAAGAATACGAAAAATGTACTGAATTCTGATATTTTTTTATATTTTTGGTATTTACTAAATTTTTTAAGTTTTTTTCACAAATATTATACTTTTTAAGTGTATTAATATTAGGTGTATCAAAAATTTTAAAAAAAAAATTTGCTTAGAATATTAAAAAAATTCAGTAAAAATAAAATAAAAAAACACGAAAAATAAAAAATTTTAATTTTTTAAAAAGTTAACCATGAAATAGGAATCAAACAAGCTGATTGGTTCATATTAATTACCAAGTGACCTTGCACCAAATTAATAATAAATTTTTATATTTTTTAATTACTCAACCTAAAATAATAAATTTTATTCATTTCATAAAATTTTTTAACAACAATGCTAGGTGGTTAAAATTTTTATGGCTCGAATGGTTCGAATATCTCAAAATGACGTCATTTTAAGTGTAAAACGACGTCGTTTTGATATATTTGAGCCATTCAGACCACACAAATTCGAACCACCAAACATTTTTCTTTTTTAAGTAAACTACAAATACACTTTTAAATTTGTTTAGAATGTAAATTATTCTTTATATTTTATTCTTTTAAGAGGAATAAATTATATTTTGTCCTCTATATTTGGCCAATTTTTTACTTTAGCCCTTGAATTTTATTTTTTGAAAAATGTTATTAATACAAAAAATATCACAAGAATGATATGACTGTGACATTGTTATAAATGCAAGTCATCTTTATAGGTATTTTGTTTTTAAATGAAATATCACCGTTAAGTTATATTATTATGTATAAGAAAATTTATATTAATTTTTTGTTTGTATATTATTACTCAATTGGATAAAAAATGACACATTATATATATGACATATAAATATTTTATTATATATAAGCCATACCTCTTATATATATGACACAAAAATATTTTATATATATAAGTCACACCTTTTATACAAGGCCAAACTTTGATACAATAATATATATATATATATATATATATATTGTACCTCATGTAGTAGTTAATGTGACATTTTTTGTCTAATTTTAAACAAAATTTTGCTTTAAAAATACTTAAAATATGAAATGCCAAAATATTAACAAAATTCATTAAAAATACATAAAATAAAAATTATATGTAAAAATTCGAAACTAAAAAGAGTGTTTTATCTTCAAAGAAATATATGGCTTTGTTTGATTTAAATTTTCAGAAATTATTTTTAAATGAGTTTTTGTTTGTTTTACTGAATGTTTTTTATATTTTTGTTTTTTGTTTTTTAACTTTTTAGGTACATACATGAAGATTAGATGCATGTAAAAAGTAAAAAAAAAAAATTGACTAAACTATGAAAAAAAATTATTAAAAATAAACGAAAATTAAAACAAAAAGTTTCGTTTATTTGTAGTTAATTTTTTTAATATTTGAGTCATTTATTTTATTTTTTAGATACATCTTGATTAGATATATTTAAAAATTAATTAAAAAATATATTAAAAAAATTTACTAAAAATAAATGACAATTCTGTGGAATGTCACCCCATGTGAAAGAGGTGATCTTCATCTTCCATGGGAACACACATGGAGGCTACCAACCATGTGTGAACACACCTTGTCATGTGAACACACCAAGTCAACAATGGCGGCCACCAAACCATTCAACAACCACCAACCAAGCCAACCAAGTCCATTATGGAGGCTATCCAAAGCCATATCCCACCTACTCCCTCACCTATAAATAGAGGTTGAGAGGAGAGAGCAAAATGAGAGAGAAAGAGAAAGAGAACCAAGAGAGGTAGAGATGTGAGTTAGAGAAACCGTCTCTCTCGGTGTAAGAGAGGGAGACGGGTGAATGGGTGAGTGAGAAGAGTGTGAGCTTCTCCTCTGTAATATTTCTATAATCTCTCCATTGTTATAAGTGATAAACGGTTACTCTCCCGTGGACGTAGGTTTTAATGCCGAACCACGTTAAATATTGTGTCTCCTTGTGCATGGGTGTGTTTTTCTGCTTCAATGATTTCTATAAGGTCTTGGGCGGATCCCAGATCCAACAAGTGGTATCAGAGCCTCGTCGGTGGCGTTTCGGAACAAAACAGTGCGATGCCCGAAACTGCCCAGAAATCGAATTGCTCGATATCAGGTTTTGAGCATACCAGGAGCAAGGGCTCGAGAAGAGGAGTCCAAATATGCAAAGCAGACACTCAGGAGACCACGGACGCGCCGTCACGCGCCCCCAGAAGGTGGCGCGTGAGCCCCACTCTCTGCACACGCCTTCACGCGCCACACAGGCTACCGGCGCGTAGGCTCAATCGCGCGCGCGTGCCCCACGCGCGCGCAGAGGAGGAAGACGACTGAAGCGTAGCGCGTGCACCACACGCGCCATCCACACGCGCTGCCACGCCAGCAGCCAGGTCAGTGACACGTGGCCGGCCACGTCAGCGTCCACGTCGGCACAGTGTGCCACGTCATCTGCCACGTCAGCATCAGAGAGCAGGATCCAGTGCGACGCGGCTAATTGTGCAGTCGCAGGAGGGAAGAGATCCAGTGCTTCGCGGCTATGGTGCAGCTGCAGATCTGAGGCGTACAAAATGTTTTGGCTAGATCTAAGCCATTTGGAGTCCGTTTTTGGTGATCCAATAGTGTTTTCCAACTATTTGGAGTATTCCGGACACATCCGTACGGTCTGATTTTGAAGACGGAGTTTGTGTAAAAAGAAGGCAGATTAAAGTGACGGACGACATCAGGCGCAGTAGACGGAATATTCTGTTGGTACACGGAATATGCCCTGAACTTCTGAAAATTGCAATTTGGCCCAGAATTTTTAGAAAATTGTGGTGTGGCCCAACGTTTGGGGAGATTTTTCAATGAGATCCCCAGAAGTGCAGCGAAGGTTGGTCCTAGCTAAACGGACCGCTCCGGACGCAACCGTCAGCTCAGAATATTGAAATTCTGAATGGTTTTGAAAGATTGTCAAAAGGTTGCCGAATATTGTGGAACGTTGCGGATTCACTGAAGAGGTTAGAATGAGCAGATTCTGACCAGTTTGGACAACCAGATACAACTCGAGATAGATCATTGGAGATCAGAGGATTGCAGACATGATTATCTCAAGATCAACAATGTCTAGGAAAGTTCTGTCAAAAAGACACTGTCTAAGGAGACTGGTTCTTAAGTGGGACCGGTTGTGACCCCACCAGTCTTTCCTGGGAACTTTCCTGGTTGTTGAGGTGTTCGAAGGATCTGGTTCAATTAGAAGAGAAGACCATTCATCAACGGATAGATGATTTGGCAACAAGTAAATGCTCAAAGGGCATCCCAGCAGGGGGGTGCAGGACATCCAATCAGGGGGTATCGGATATCTTGGTTGCGCAAGTTCAAGCATAGCAAGTGAAGACATCCGAGACAGAAGCGTGGAAGAGATGTGTGGGGAAAAGAAGAAGAGAGTGCTTCTCTCATTGTGAATCATCAACAGTGGTTTACACCCCACTCCCACCAACAGTGGTATCTCTCCAAATCAGAGAGTTGTGTGAGTTGAGTTGAGGATGTAAGATTCCCTCCTCCTCTTGTATCTCTGATGTATTATCTAGCTTTAGGGGTGCAGACGTCTCAGTGAAGAGATAAAGACTATGTTGAATTTAGATTAGCAGCAGTGTGTGTAGTAGATCACCTCACATGGGTTGAGGGGGTGATTTGTGGAATGTCACCCCATGTGAAAGGGGTGATCTTCATCTTCCATGGGAACACACATGGAGGCTACCAACCATGTGTGAACACACCTTGTCATGTGAACACACCAAGTCAACAATGGCGGCCACCAAACCATTCAACAACCACCAACCAAGCCAACCAAGTCCATTATGGAGGCTATCCAAAGCCATATCCCACCTACTCCCTCACCTATAAATAGAGGTTGAGAGGAGAGAGCAAAATGAGAGAGAAAGAGAAAGAGAACCAAGAGAGGTAGAGATGTGAGTTAGAGAAACCGTCTCTCTCGGTGTAAGAGAGGGAGACGGTGAATGGGTGAGTGAGAAGAGTGTGAGCTTCTCCTCTGTAATATTTCTGTAATCTCTCCATTGTTATAAGTGATAAACGGTTACTCTTCCGTGGACGTAGATTTTAATGCCGAACCACGTTAAATATTGTGTCTCCTTGTGCATGGGTGTATTTTTCTGCTTCCAATGATTTCTATAAGGTCTTGGGCGGGATCCCAGATCCCAACAAATTCATCCAAGGCTCGTTTGACATGCAACAGTTTTAGTCTAAAAGTCAAAAAGTTATTAAAAAACAAAAAGCCTATAACCTATACAAAAAAATCAAAAATTCTTTTTTCTCTCTACTTTTTCCAAATCTTTTCGTAAGAAACCAAAAAGTCATTCCAAATATACTAATTTTTTTTACCTCATATTTTAACCAAAAAATTAAAAAATTACTAAAATAACTTGTTTCCAAACGAGGCCTAAAATAACATTTGAAAAATCTAACCAAACACTATTTTCGAGTAGATTTTTGTCCAAAGTGCCTATTGCCAAAAAAAAAAAAAAGCAAAAAAAAATTCGGTATTAACCAAACACTAATTCTGTAAATTATTTTAATAATTTTTTTTATATAAGAGAATTATTTTAGTATTTGTTTTATATTTATACACCATAATTATTATTTTTTTTATAAATTCAGAATAAATGTTAAAGATTCGTAAATTTACCCAAAATGATATGATAATAGTATTGAAATCTATATCATTAGATATATAACAAAAAGCAAAAAATAATACATATCATACTACATAATTTTGTCATATATCTAATAATATATTCTATTTAATTTCATAAAATAATATTCTAATTTTTAAAAAATTATTAAAATATAAAACTTTAACATATTGTAACAATAACATATGCCTTGTACGGTCTTATTAAACTAATATATATATGGCCACAGCTTCTCTCCAGTCCAAATCTGGATTGGACGGTGCTGTTCGGCCCTTAGGGACCCACTACGGATTGTGTTTCGATAATCTAAACCGTTAATGTGTAGAACTCGTCGAGTACTATATGCCTGTAAAAAATAACGTTGATCGGATATTGATAGCTGTATGATCAAATCAGTTTTTTATGAAAAAAAATGGACGGCGAAAAATAAACGGCTTCCAAAAAACTGATTTGATCATATAGCTATTGATATCCGATCAACGTGAGTTTTTACAGGCATATAGTACTCGACGAGTTCTACACATTGAACGGTTTAGATTATCGAAACACGACCCGTAGTGAATCCCCAAGGGCCGAATAGCACCGTCCAATCTAGATTTGGACTGGAGAGAAGCTGTGCCCTATATATATATATATATATATTAGAATTACAGATTACAAGGTGAGTTTTACTACTCACACGGTATGTATCACAGATCTATGGTAGGAAAATCACAATCATGAATGGGTAGGACTAATAGGGTTGCTTTCAGATGTGGGTTAATTTTTTTTATTTTTTAATTTTTTTGATTATTTTAATTTAGAATTTAAAAAAAAAAAAATTGGAATAGTTTTGTTTTTTTGACTTTTTTTTATTTTTATTAGAGAAAAAATAAAATAATTATAATTTAAATATAACATTTTATTTTATTGATATTTTAATTTTTTTTGACTATTTTAACTTAAAATTAAAAAGTTTCGTTTGTGATGAATTTTTTTAAATTTTTTGACTTTTATAAAAAAAATAATTATTATAATTTAAATGTGACATTTTATTTTATTAATTTTGAATTACTTAACTGGTAAGTGGACAGGACTTTTCGCCTGTAGTCAAATCTCGAATATAAAAATATGATAAATGACTTTCTTCTAGTTTGTGATCGAATTTAAGATATTATTGGTTTTGTAAGGTTTATCATGGGTTCCGTTTCGATAATTCGAACCGTTTAATATGTAAAATTCATCGAGAATTATATGTCTATAAAAAATCACGTTGATCGGATATCTATAACTATACAATCAAATTAAATTTTTGGAAGCCATTGATTTTTCACCGTCCCAACCCCAACCCAAGTCTTCTGTATAATAATCAAACAATGGGCTGCTTTTTTGATACCATAATGTTGGGTTTGGTTTGGATTGGAAATTTAAGGAAGGATTTGAAAAATGAAATGAAAAAAAAATTTGAAATGCAAATAAAATACACTAAAATTTCATCTAGTTTTACATATTTTTTCCTTTTCCTTTTCGAAATCTCTTCATAAATCTCTCAACCAAACACAACAAAGAAATCTTGAATGTATTATTTGATGAATTGATTACAAAGGTGTAGTGCCTTTTATATCAACAATGTTTGAGACACCTTTTTTTTGGAATCCTATAACCTCCTTTGAATCTCAATTATTGATGGTGTAGGCTCTACACATACATGAGCAGGTCCTACACATACATCGATGATTGAGATTTTTTTTTTATTTATATTGAATCTAATCATAACAATCTAATCTAACTATAACAAACTAATCTAACATAGTTTAATTCTCACAGCCTAACTACTAGAAATAGTTATACAAGTGCAGCCTTGCTCTTGTTGACCTGCTGCAGCCTTGGCTGGTTCTGGCTTATACTCTGTGTGCCGTGGCTTTGGCTTATCAGAAGAGAGATAGACGAAGTGAGAGAGAGACACTTTAACAACAAATCTGCATCCAAAGTGTGTACAAGCAATAACGGTAGTTTCTTTCCAGCATCCTCAACTCAAGAGTTGGGGTCAGAATTAACAAAAACTGTTTGTGTTGGTAGCTTTTGGGTCAGCACACAAAAGAAATAAAAATATCACATCTACAGTTTCTCATATTAATGTAAGGGCATAAGATCATCTTCCCTTGTTTCTATGTAACTAGTAAACATAACGATTAAAAAAAATTATGCTGTTAGTTTAAGTTTATATTGTTAGTGGGACTGGGGTGCAAACCACTGTTGGTGATTCACAATGAGAGGTTTAAAACTCAACCAAACTGAAATTTACTTCACTCAAAATGATTCTGAAAGAAAAAAAAACACAAACAAAGCACTCTATTATTTTCTTTCTCTCCCACACTGAAACCTTACAATAACATAGCTATATATAGATAAAAACATACAATGTGAACGCATTTATTTCAAGTACAACTATCAGTGTGAATGCATTCAATGTGTATACGGCTATTAACCACCGCATTGAATGCAGCAACCAACACATTGAATGCAGCCTCCAATCAAGATTACTTCACAACATCCCCCCTTAATCTTGATTCTCCATGCTGCTTCATCCCAAGCATTATCTTTATTCTGTTGAACAGATCATTTTTCAATAGCTTCGTGAAAATATCTGCAAGCTGATCTTGAGATTTGCAAGGAAATAATTCCACCTCTTTATTTTTCACATGCTCTCGGATGAAATGATAGCGGGTGTCAATATGCTTACTTCTTTCATGATAAACTGGGTTCTTTGCCAATACAATTGCTGAGCGATTATCAACATAGATCTCAGTGGGTTTTTCTTGTGAAAATCCTAAATGCTTCAGCATGTTCCGTAACCATATTGCATGCCACACAGCTGAGTTGGCTGCAACATACTCTGCTTCGCAAGTTGATAATGTCACAATGGCTTGCTTCTTGGACAACCATGTGAAGGCTGTATCTCCCATAAAGAAAGTAAATCCCGTAGTACTTTTCCATTCATCCAAGTCATGTCCCCAGTCGCTATTTGAGTAGCCAACAAGACTGAAATTATCAATTGATTTATAGAATAAACCATCATCGACTGTACCTTTGATGTAGCGAAGAATCCTCTTTACTGCATAAAGGTGTGACTGATCCGGTGTTTTCATATATCTGCTGATCAGTCCTACTCTATAGAGTATGTCTGGCCTGGTGCAAATAAGATAGCGAAGACTTCCAACTAAGCTCTTGAAATAAGTTGGATCCACATCGCCTGCCTTCGTACCTTTTCTGAGCTCCACTCCACTGTCTACAGGAGTGTTCACTAGATTGCAATTCTTCATTCCATATCTCTTGAGAATTTCCTTGGCATAACCACTTTGGGAAATAAAAATTCCATCTTTTCTTTGTGCCACTTCAATGCCGAGAAAATGAGCCATCAATCCAATATCTGTCATTTCAAATTCTTGGACCATGCTTCTTTTAAAGTCTTTGAATATGGCTGGATTGTTTCCGGTGAAGATTAGATCATCAACATAAAGACAAGCAAGCAACATGCTTCCATTAGCTTCCTTCTTCAAATATAGTGCGTACTCATATGGACATTTTTCAAAACCATTGTCATGAAAATACTGATCAATTCTAGTATTCCATGCACGCGAAGCTTGCTTCAATCCATAAGGTGCTTTCTTCAATTTGTACATTTTGTCTTCATGCCCATTCTGAACATACCCCAAAGGTTGTCAATATAGATTTCTTCTTCAAGGAAACCATTAAGAAATGCAGATTTCACATCAAGTTGATAAATCTGCCACTTGTGCTGGGTAGCCAAAGAAATCATTAACCTGATAGTCTCTAATCGGGCAACTAGAGCAAACACCTCTCCATAGTCAATTCCAGCTCTCTGCTTGTAACCTTTTGTTACTAACCTTGCCTTGCAGCGTTGTACTTCGCCTTGTGCATTCCTCTTTATCTTGTATATCCATTTCACTCCAATGGGTTTATGCCCCTCCGGTAGAATGGTAAGCTTCCATGTGTCATTTTTCTCAATGGCATGAATTTCTTCATCCATTGCTTTCTTCCATTTATCTTCTTGGATGGCTTCTGAGAAGGTAAGTAGATCACTATCTGTAAGTAGGTAGAACAAATTCAGATCTGATTCTTCTGTAGCTTCATATATCTCCTGCAAATTTCTCATTGGTCTTGGTTGTTTGAAAAAACTATCATCTGATGATGCTGCTGCTGATGATGATGATGATGTAGCACTTCTGTGAGAAACTGGCGATCTAGGTGCAGGTATTCTACGTGGAGGAGTTTGTGGCTCATCTTGAACTTCTCTTGTAATTTCAACTGGAGCTTTTGATGTTTCATCTTCAAGAATGAGTTATATATCTTTAACAACTTCATCTTGATTCCAATTCCAAGCTTCTTCTTCTTCAAATATCACATCTCTACTCATGATCACCTTTCTGGTAATGGGATTATACAACTTGTATCCCATTGTTCTATCTCCATATCCGACAAGGATACATTTTTCTCCCTTATCATCGAGCTTAGTTCTTCTTACTTCTGGAATCTTGGTGTATGCAACACACCCAAATTTTCTGAGATGGTTGACACTTGGCTTATGTGAACTCCAAGCTTCTTCTGGAATCATAGAATGAAGGCTCCTAGTTGGGCATCTATTTAGTAGATACACAGCACATGATACAGCTTTAGCCCAAAATTGCTTGGGCAGTTCCTTTCATTTCAACATGCTTCTTGCCATATCTAAGATTGTGCGATTCTTCCTTTCAGCAACACCATTCAGCTGTGGCGTATAGGATAGTGTTGTTTGATGCTTGATTCCATACTCTTTGCAATAATTCTCGAAAGCATCTGATGTATATTCTCCACCTTGATCTGATCGCAATATCTTGATGTAGTAACCGCTTTGCTTTTCTGCAAAAACTTTGAATTCTTTGAAGATATTGAACACCTCTGATTTTCTTTTAAGAAAATACACTCATGTCTTCCGGCTATAATCATCAATGAAGGTGAGAAAATATCTATTCTGTCTATTTGACATTGGCTTCAATGGACCACACACATCAGTGTGCACTAGCTCCAGCGGCTTTGTTGCTCTCCACTTCACTTCTTTGGCAAAGCTAGTTCTGTGATGCTTGCCAAGAATGCAGCTTTCACAAACTTCATTAGTATGAGCAATATGAGGGAGCCCTTTCACCATATTCTTGCTTGACAACAGCTTCAAGCTTCCAAAGTTAAGATGTCCAAAACTCAAATGCCATAGCCAGTCTTTGTCTTTGATGATGGCACTTAAACACTTCGCACCATCATGTTGGATGTTCAATGCAAACATTCGATTCTTGGACATTCTCACCCGAGCGATCAAATTACCATGATTGTCTTTGATGGTAAAATGACAATCTTTCATGCTGATGTCGTATCTTTTCTCTAGGAGTTGTCCCATACTCAAAATGTTGTTCTTCATGGCAGGAACATAATAAACATTGGAGATGTAATCATGATCTCCATTCTTGAGCTTGATCAGAATATTACATCTTCCTTTCACTGGAGTCTTTGAAGAATCACCAAATGATACTTGTGCTTGTACAGTCTCGTCAAGCTCAACGAACAACTCTCTTTTACCACACATGTGATTACTGGCTCCCGAATCTAGATATCAAACATTGTTTTGGTTTTCAGTGTCTCCATGGTGGACAAACAGGACTGTAGGTCCAACTTTGTTTGTTTCCTCTTCAGCAAAATTTGCTTGCTCTCCAGGTTCTGTTTTTGCTCTACTTCGGCATTCATTGCTATAATGCCTGAACTTGTGGCACTGGTAGCACTGAACATTGCTTTTGTCAAATCCTGGTCGGTTATTGTAACAACCACTTCTACCTCTTGCTCTTCCTCTTAGAGCAAAGTGTGGTTGACTTCTTTCCTCCTCTGGCTGGACCTCTTCCACCTCTTCCTCAAAAACCAGAACTTCAGTTATTGTAACCATGACTGTAGCGATCCCGATTTTGACCCGGTCAACTTCGGGGGTCGAGCTACCTGGTTAGCTCGCCGAAAGCAAAAATGAAAAATGCATTCGTAATTGCTTACGGGAAAGTGTATTTCACGCTCGAGTGACCTTTTTATATCAGTCCGTAAATTAGGGTTTCAGATCACTTTTTGCAGCCCCCTCTCTCTTTCTAAAACTCCCTAAATTTCCAGGTCTAGAGCTTCTCTCTCTAGAAGTCATCTTCTCTTTTTGATTTCTCCAAATCCATTGGTATTTAGGCTTAAGTTCTTCACCAAAGTTAGTTATCACCTCGAGGGCTTCATTGTGTGCGGTGGAGATCAAGTTTCAACATTGTAGATTTTGGGGTTTCATCTCAGATTCTCTTCAAAACTTGAGGTAGGAATTTTCTGCACTCTAATATGGTTTTTAGCTTAGTTATTTGCTATTGTGTATAGATGATGAGATTTGGTTGTGGTTTGGACAAATCTAGGATTTGGGTGTGAAATGAAAAGAGGGGTTTTGATGAATATGAGGTAAACGAGTATGAGGCTTGAATATAAGATCATGTTGTGCCAAAATAGTTGATTTTGGTGTTTGGGTTGATATTTGGTGAAAGGGGGATTCTGCCCTAATTTTGATTAAAGTATTATTTTGCATAAATAATTGGGATTAACATTGAAAACGTGAAATTGGAAGGTTGTGATTATAAATGGTGATATTGGATATGTATTATCTCACTTATGAAAGTTTTGAATAAACTATTTATTTTGATATTGAACATCTTTTTAGAAATAATTGCTGCCTGGCTATCGGTTGAGGATACCTATGATTGTTGTAGAAATTACATGAGGATTAGGCGATTTAATGCTAATCCATTGTTGGTGTCATTGAATATGACTATGTTATAGATACATTGTATATGTATGTTTATTGGAAGGAGAAAGGGGATGTACTCTATATGTGATTATGTTTATAAATACATTGCATATGTATATTTGTTTAGCAGAAAAAATGGGATGGATTCTGTGGGAGCCGAATATATGGCTCAATCTGAGGGGCAAACTTTAGTAGGTTGACATTAACCGGCTGCATCCTGCAGACACTAACCGACTGCGTCTTGCAAGACCAGGATGAGCCGAATACAATACATAAGCCGATTAAGAAAAGATCTTTGAGGCCGAATAAAAGAACGGGTAATGATTGAAAAGTAGGTCCAGGCCCCGAGGCCTCAGAAGGAACAGATATAAATAAAGAAGCAGCGATCTTGGAATGGTATGTAAGAATCACTTCACTAAACTTAGTAAACAAGCTTTCTCGAGTACAAGAACTAACTTGCTCGTCGGAGTGCTAACCTCGGCACCCCCGACCGAAGTGTTTGCCCTTACAGGTGACAGCTGAGGATCAAGAGCGTCTCCCAGGATCTGAAGAGTATTTCCAAAACCACTTCCCCACAATTGGCGCTGTCTGTGGGAATACTCAAGTACATCCATGGAAGGCGTGACGCAAGATCCTCCGATGGCCACCGAGAAGACTACATAGAGAGACGACATCACTCCGGCAAATATGCTCGGGAAGGAAATCATCGCTGCGAGACGCGCCTTGAATTTTGACTCGCCAACGACTTCAGCGCAGGAGACGATGCAAGCCATCATAGAACAAGCTAAACAGAATGAACAAAGGCTGGAAAATATGATCGCAGAAAATGAACGCCTCCGTCAAGATTTGGCCTTGGAAGTAGCAAAATCCAAAGAAGCCGCGCGCCAAGACCCCGAACGACCCCTGAGGGCAGGTAGACAACGACCTTGAGCCCGACCAAGGGAAACCGACAGCGACTCCAACTCATTATCCACGAAGCATAACAAGGGACGCTCAGACACTTCCAGCTCCTCTGAAAAAAGTCCACACACAAGGAACAAACGCAGAAAAAGCAGTTCAGACGGAGAGGACCGGCACGATCCTTTTATCCGACGAATTGCAAGGGCGGCCCTGCCCAAGAAGTTCAAAGCTCCATCGTTTACTCTCTAGGACGGAAAATACGGAAAATCAGACCCCACTGATCATATAAGTCACTACAAGCAGGCCATGACGTTGCATGCAGACAATGAAGCCCTCATGTGCCGAATATTCCCCAGCAGCTTGGGGCCATTAGCTGTCAGATGGTATTACAAGCTGGAGCCGGCTTCGATCAGAAGTTTCCATCAATTACAAAAATCCTTCAGGGCCAGGTTCATCACCAACGAGGTACAGCCGAAACAGGCCGACTCTCTCTGGGCTATGCAAATCCAACCAGGAGAAACGCTGAGAGCATATTCGGCGCGATATTGGGAGTGCTTCAATCTCGTTGACGACGCTTGCAACGACTCCATGGCCGTCACTGCCTTCAAAATGGGACTACATCCTGACAGCGCTCTTCGCAATTCCCTGACCAGAAGACCCCCCAAAACAGTCTGGGCGTTGATGAAGAAAGTCGAAGAGTATTGCAAAGTGGAAGACGATGCCTTAAGGATTAAAGCCAGACAAGTGTCCACCAAATCGGCACCTCCTGAAATTGCTCAATCGATAAGTTCCGTGCCACCTTTGAGCCCTGAGCCACGACAACGTTCTAAACGAGACAAAAGGCGGGATTCTCGCCGATCGAATGATCAATGCTCCCACCCGACGAATGAACAATTGCAAGTCGACAGTAGACGCTCGAGGCGCGCCGACAAAAAGTACACGGAGCTGTCAGAGCCAATCACCGCGGTAATGACCAAAATCCAACACCTTCCATTCTTCAAATGGCCGACAAAGATGGTGGGGCCACCCGATACACGACGAAGGGACCGGAGATGCGAATATCACAAAGATCACGGCCACGAAACAAAGAATTGCTATGCGTTAAAAGACCACCTGGAAGAACTGGTGCAAGACGGCCGACTGCAGCAGTATGTGAAACAGGGAAGGCCAACCAAGGCATTAGCATTGAGGCAGGACTCTCCCCCACTTGGCGTGATCCACGTAATCTACAGCCTGCCTACACCCCCAGCCGTGCACACAATTCGATCGTATCCAACTCTACAGGGGCGCCGTACTTCGACTGAACGGTCCGAAGAAGCTCCGACAATTGCCTTCAACAACTCCGACCTCAATGACGCAACGGCTTCCCACATTGATCCGTTGGTCATTGGATTGCGCATAAACCGGTTCATCATTGAACGAAGTCTCGTAGACCCGGGGAGTAGTTCAGAGGTCATGTACTACCAAACTTTCATCAAGCTCGGCCTCAACGAGTCGGACCTATCTCCGGCGCCTCACCCACAGTTCGGCTTTAATACGAATCCCGAATATCCATTGGGCAAGGTCACATTACCTGTTCGAGCGGGTTCCAGAACGGTCGAAACGGAATTCCTGGTCGTGAAGCTCCCATCGTCGTATAATGCCATCATGGGAAGAACCTGGCTACATATCATGAAGGCCGTCCCAAGCACCTACCATCAGATCCTGCGTTTCCCAACAACCCACGGCATTGAAGAAATACGTGGTTCCCCCCAACCGGCACAAGCAGAGTTCTGATGAAAACCCTATCACTGACCCGATCTGTGGGCTCTGATACCTGTAAATATATTTCACCTCTGCAATACGAACTATTTTTCCTCGTCGCTCAAAATCATATGTCAATTCCCAGTGGGGCACTCGCCAGCATTGGCCAAATTAAGTCTCCGGATTCGGAGCCCCCTTTGGCGCATGACGCCTTGGGGCCGATTAAGTCTCTGGATTCGGAGCGCCCTTCGTAGATATCACGATTGGCCAAATCAAGTCTCCGGATTTGGAGCCTCCTTTGGCGCATGACGCCTTGGGGCCGATTAAGTCTCCGGATTCGGAGCGCCCTTCGTGGATATCACGATTGGCCAAATCAAGTCTCCAGATTCGGAGCCCCCTTCGTGGATATCACGATTGGCCAAATCAAGTCTCCGGATTCGGAGCCCCCTTTGGCGCATGACGCCTTAGGGCCGATTAAGTCTCCGGATTCGGAGCGCCCTTCGTGGATATCACGATTGGCTAAATCAAGTCTCCAGATTCGGAGCCCCCTTTGGCGCATGACGCCTTAGGGCCGATTAAGTCTCCGAATTCGGAGCCCCCTTTGGCGCATGATGCCTTAGGGCCAATTAAGTCTCCAGATTCGGAGCCCCCTTTGGCGCATAACGCCTTAGGGCCGATTAAGTCTCCGGATTCGGAGCCCCCTTTGGCGCATGACGCCTTAGGGCCGATTAAGTCTCCGGATTCGGAGCCCCCTTTGGCGCATGACGCCTTAGGGCCGATTAAGTCTCCGGATTCGGAGCACCCTTCGTGGATATCACGATTGGCCAGATTAAGTCTCCGGATTCGAAGCCCCCTTTGGCGCATGACGCCTTAGGGCCGATTAAGTCTCCGGATTCGGAGCGCCCTTCGTGGATATCACGATTGGCCAAATCAAGTCTCCGGATTCGGAGCCCCCTTTGGCACATAACGCCTTAGGGCCGATTAAGTCTCCGGATTTGGAGTGCCCTTCGTGGATATCATGATTGGCCAGATTAAGTCTCCGGATTCGGAGCCCCCTTTGGCGCATGACGCCTTAGGGCCGATTAAGTCTCCGGATTCGGAGCCCCCTTTGGCGCATGACGCCTTGGGGCCGATTAAGTCTCTGGATTCGGAGCCCCCTTTGGCGCATGACGCCTTAGGGCCGATTAAGTCTCCGGATTCGGAGCCCCCATTGGCGCACGACGCCTTAGTTCCGATTAAGACTTCGGATTCGAGCCGATCAATCTCCTTAAGGCCAAATGGGCCCTGGGTTCGAGCCTCCAAGTACGGAGCCCGCTTTAGTGCTTCAGAGGATTATTGCATTAATCTGTTCGGCCATACTAATCGGCCTACAGTGCTAAGTGTAAATTACGTCTCCGAATCCGGAGCAAACGTTGGCACGAACAAAAGATACTGATAATTGATCCTATGTAACACACTAGAACAGATCATACATTCGAAGTAATGTGCTTTAGTACATAAGCAAAATTCAGAATAACACGCAAATAGATTTAAAATAAAACCATTTATTTGATTAAACAGTTGTTACATAAACGCAACCCGCATTCGAGCATTACAATATCGAAAGCAAAAAACAGGACGCGCCGGTAAAGTAGCATCGCCGGATCGACGGCCGCCGCCCTAAACCCCTCAACGGCGTGCAATACCTTGAACCAGTTATGCTTAAACCCACGACTAGCATAGCGGCAAACTTCCCCTGATACCATTGACAATGTCAAGGCAAAGATCCAGGACAAGGAAGAATGAATTTGACAATTGTTGACTCTCCTTTCGGGGTGATCTGCTTCGACGACTTGGAGACTCACAGATCTCAGGCTCTTTGGATGACCTAACTCCCTCACGGGTAGGTTTTCTGCTGCAGACCATCTCAACACCAAACTTGACCGAAGTTGGAGCCTCTGCAATCAAAATCACCATCCCACACAAGGAATGATGAGTCGAGTGGGATTATTGGTGCGATGCGCCTACCCCTTTTATTCTCAGCAACGACCGCGATCTCGAGGTCCCAATCCCAAGAAAATTTTGTTAACGCCAAAAAACGCATTGGCTGAATAAGACGAGCGTCGATTGACATTCGCCACGACCGCCATCCCGACGGTTGGGCCAAAGCGAAATAGATTTATTAAACCGGTCGGCCAAGTCTTCACATGCCGATCACCCGTCAAAGATAAATGGCCGTTGAAATAGCCTCAATAAAACCTTAACGGTCGTCGCGAATGTGCCGATCCTGACCACGTGCACATCCTGCCGATAAGCCCGCGTATCGCCGGACAGTTAACAGCTGCCTGGGTCGAACAATATTTAGACATTCATTCAAACATTTAAGCAACACGAAATACACATATGCCGAATATGAATGACAACGAAATATTTATAATGAAGCGTTCTTTATTCAATAAGACAATAAGTTACATAGTTTCAAACACGCCCTGCGTTCCAATCTTACAACTATTAAACTCACACGGCGTCACCCTCATCCTCACTCTTCTCAACTTCAAAAGCAGAAAACGGAAAATCTTTACTCCTGTAGCGTGGTGACGCCAAATCAATTCCCGATGCTCGAAGAGCTTCTGCGGCTTGAGATGCCTTGATCCAACCGTGCCTAAACCCACGGTTTTCGCATCGGCACACTTCTTCGGCCAATTTTTCCCTGGTTTTTTCGATTCCCACTTTTCGGCCCTCATGGAAACCTTTCTCATAGGCCCTCCCCTTCGCGCTCTCTATTGTGAACATACTTGCCGTCTCTCGATTGGCAAGTGCGGAGCTGATAAGCCGACTAGTGACCCTCTCTTCCACAATTGGGTTCGCGTGCACGGTGGGTTGTGCCTGAGCCGCCTTGGTCTTCTTTAGTTCCCGCTCGGCCGCCTCCAAGCGGGCCTCCAAACTTCGAATACGTTCTTCCTTCCTCTCCATCTCTTGACGGGCAGCGCGCAGTCGCATGCCGACTTCGTAAGCAGTGTAAAGCCCCTTCACCAGACCGTGAATGCCCTCGAGAAACACCTCGTAGTCCTGTCGACCCAGCATTGATTGCTGAACCTCAGGAGGAAATATTTGTCGGGCAAAGTCGACCGCTACTCTGGGTCTCGAACGATCGAGTCCGCCTCCGTCATGGGTCTATTCTTCACAAATACCGCAAAGCTTAATGGGCACGGATTCGCGTCAGACCTCTTCTCGACGCGGGACTGTGGAGATTTACCCTGCGACTGCCTGTCTCTCCTGGGCGATCTACTGCGACGTCGGGGAGACGGACGCCTCTCTCGACCCTTGGAACTCCTACTTCTTGAACGCGAGGGCTCACCACCTCGATTCATATCTCCGCCCAGCTCAGCTAGGGTCCTCACTTCCCCTTTACTGTTAAAGAAGAGTCGGTTCGACATTCGCGCAATCAATCTTCCTCCAGGAGCTTGAGTCAGTTTTCTACCAAGCTCATAAAGGATGTACCCTTGTTCATTTATCCTTCACAAAGGCAGCATGATCGAGGCAATGTCATTAATTGGAGATCCTGAATCGCCCGACGCCGGCTGAGTCGACGGCAGGGGCACGATTTTACCGCCTGGGGCAAGGGCAGATTCATCAATCTATCCGACTAAAGTACCCCAGCCGACTCCCAAATCGATTCTCACCACTCATCAATCTATCCGGCTCGAGTACTCCAGCCGACGCCCGAATCGATTCTCACCTCTGCGGGAACCGCCTAGGGCAAGGGCAGATTCATCAATCTATCCGGCTCAAGTACCCCAGCCGGCTCCCAAATCGATTCTAACCTCTGCGGGAACCGCCTGGGGCAAGGGCAGATTCGTTAATCTATCCGGCTAAAGTACCCCAGCCGGCTCCCGAATCGATTCTCACCACTCATCAATCTATCTGGCTCAAGTACCCCAGCCGGCGCCCGAATCGATTCTCACCTCTGCGGGAACCGTCTGCGGCAAGGGCAGATTCATCAATCTATCCGGCTCAAGTATCCCAGCTGGCTCCCAAATCGATTCTAACCTCTGCGGGAACCGCCTGGGGCAAGGGCAGATTCATCAATCTATCCGGCTAAAGTACCCCAGCCGGCTCCCGAATCGATTCTCACCTCTGCAGGAACCGCCTGGGGCAAGGGCAGATTCATCAATATATACGGCTCAGGTACCCCAGCCGGCTCACAAAATCGACAGTTCATAATTCGAATCCAGTCGGCATGAGAAAGCCGAATCAATATCGCCACAGGATATTCAATCTCTAAAGATGAATCAATATTGTTTCATTAACATAAACCACACAAATTGTGTACAAGTAGTAGTGAAAGTCAAAATGTTTCATTAACATAACCACACAAATTGTGTACGAGTAATAATGAAATTACAAGGAAATTTTCATTAATAAATTGTGCACAAGATAGTAATCAATTTATACATGAAAACCACCCTGAACCAACAAAACTCTACCAAACAAAAATCAAAAAACTAAATGAATTAGGAGACGCCTCCCTGATCACTCCTCGGTGTCGGATTCAAGGGGCTCAACATCCACTTGCTCGTAAGGAATCGGCAAATCCAATGTAATCCCAGCGGCAGCAAGGGCCTTGAGCCACCCGTGTTTGAACCCCTGATTCTCAAATTTGGGAACTTCATCAACGTATTCCGTAAAGGCGGCTCTTTTTCCCGCCTCAAAAGCCTCAGATTCGGCTTTCTCCTTGGCCGCCTTGAGCTCCTCCAACTGACTCATCGCCTCGGCAAGTTCATCTTTGGAGAGCTTGAGCGATTCCTCACTCACACTCGCTCTGGCCTCAGCGTCAGAACGAAGCTGTTCGGCAGTGCGAGCCCTCTCATTCTCCGCTTCGGCTCGTGCACTCTCCATTGCGGCTCTCATCTTCTCAAACTCGGCTCTACTCTTCTGCCCGTCCACTTCTGTTTGCAAACGGTCAATTCTGCCAAGAGCATCATGCAGGCGGCGGCCTAAGTCGGCGATCCTGCCGACGGTCTGCAAAGAACAAGCGATCGTTAGATAGCTCTATAAAAATAGATTCTAGCGAATTTGAAATCACCTACCAAAAGTGCCGACTGCGCAGACAGAGCTACGGCCATAATATCCGGCACGGCGCAAAAGGTTGCATTATCAGCCGGCAGGGAAATCGAAGCTGCCAGGCTCAATGCAACGGCTGGATCCTCCATGGCCGAAGCATCGGAAGGAATCAGCGTATCTCTGATCTTGGGCTGAATAACAAAAGAAGCAACCACGTCCGATTCTTCGAGGCGAGGCTGTTTGTCAATGGGACTAATTTCTGAACTAGCCTCCTCCTCGGCGCTACGTTTTTGGCCGCGTCCCTCCGGAATCAGCCGTTCTTCGCCGGTTTGCTGTTCAACCACTTTTTCCGTTTTGACCGGCGTAACCTGAGCCGTTCCTTCAACAATGGGTACAGAGGCCTTAGCCAAGCTGGGATTGGATTCGGCGGCCTCGGCCTTTTTTCGAGCAGCCATCAGCTCGGCATTTCGCTTACGCGCCATTTGCGTAAGGCTTTCCTTTGCCATACCTCCGAAGAAATCGCCGGGTAGATCCCTCAAGTTTGTGAAAATATCCCCGGAAGAAAACTCTGCCCGACCCGAAGCGGATAGTGAGGAAGGCTGATTGAGCCCGGCAGCCTCGAAAGCCGAACGCACGGCTTCATCAACTTTGCCCTCCTCAGTAAATTCTCTGGCCGGGTCGGCAACTACCTCTATCACCGGCTCTGCATCTTGCCCCGAATCAGAAGCTTCGAGACCAATCTGCCTAAGGTTCTTGTAGCTGGGAAAGATAAGAGCCGAGAGTTGCTGATCGCCGGATGGAATTGGGATGTTGTCCGCAGCAGAGAATGTGGTATAAGGGGTTCGTATCGGAGTAAAATGGGCGGCTCTCCCTTGTTTTTGCACGTTTGGGCGACCGAAATAGTCGAGTGCAGTCTTAATTTCCCTAAGGACCGCGTCGTCAACTGAAGTTAGAATCTTCTTCAATTTGTTACCTACAAAAGATAAGGAGAGCTTAAGGAAAGAGAGCTGATTAAAAGATAGATGGACAAACATAAGATACTACGTGGCAACCTGGATCACCCTTATGTCTGGGAATGGGGTCTAGGCGATCTTCGCCTTCAGCGAACTCCCAATTACCTCGGACATTGACCATTACATCGTCAACTCTCTTACCGGAACTGGCAAGCATAGTCACCAAATGATGGTCAGTATCCTTGGCCCTGAGGAAGTACCGCCCCAGTCGACCAGAGGATCTGGCTAAAGCATAGCAGTGCCGAATGGCCGGAATTTCGAGATTGATCCTAAGGCATCGATTCAACTCTATAACCCCCATAATGATTCGAAAGAAATTTACATTGGGTTGAGAAGGAATCAGACTCCAATAGCGAATAATGGCCCTAAGCAATGGATGTAAGGGGAAACGAACTCCGCCCTCCGCAATGGACAGGAGGGGGAATACGATCGTATTCTGATCCTCTCTCTCCATATCTAGAGTGTTGTCCGTTACGAGAGACAAATGGACGTCATCGGGAATGGAAAAATGTCGCCGGAATCCGGAAATGCGACTCTTAGAAAGGAGGTCTTTCAAGTGTTTAGCCATTCCAACGGGGACCTAAGGATTCTCCGAAAGTAAAAACGAAAAATAGAGAATAGGATTACAAAGAAAAGGGAAGAAGACTTATGAAGAGCAGATGAGGCAAAGGCAGACGGACGAAAGTTGCAGAAAATGTGAGTGAGAGGAGAAATGCGCGCTGGCGGTCCAAACATATCAGATGATCGACGAAATGTGCATCCAAAAGGACTGAAGTTTCAAATCGCAATAAATGCGAGAGACACATGAATGGCGCGGGAAAGTGTAATGATAAACGAAAAGGTGTGCGCCTTCTGACATCCTCTGACGTCTTGGGGAGCGCGAAGCCGCTTGATCTATGCTGAGCTTTTCGAATTCTAAACCAAACACGCCGATTAACTACCGTCAATAGGGAGTTCGTAGGGCAATTGTGGGAGCCGAATATTTGGCTGAATCTGAGGGGCAAACTTTAGTAGGTTGACATTAACCGGCTGCATCCTGCAGACACTAACCAGCTGCGTCCTGCAAGACCAGGATGAGCCGAATACAATACATAAGCCGATTAAGAAAGGATCTTTGAGGCCGAATAAAAGAATGGGTAATGATTGAAAAGTAGGTCCAGGCCCCGAGGCCTCAGAAGGAACAGATATAAATAAAGAAGCAGCGATCTTGGAATGGTATGTAAGAATCACTTCACTAAACTTAGTAAACAAGCTTTCTCGAGTACAAGAACTGACTTGCCCGTCGGAGTGCTAACCCCGGCACCCCCGACCGGAGTGTTTGCCCTTGCAGGTGACTAGCTAAGGATCAAGAGCGTCTCCCAGGATCTGAAGAGTATTTCCAAAACCACTTCCCCACAGATTCCATTTAAAGCAAGTTGGTCGGAGTGTCCTGGGTGAAATACCTGAAATTTTATATATAAATGGGTATCGATTCCTTCGGACGAAATATCCATAAAATGGAAGGATTGAAGTGTTTATGTGAGTTTTGCATAATTAGAAAATCATTGAGTTGTAGTCTCATTTTGATTGTTAAAAGATAACGAATTTAACTCATGAATTGAGTAGCATATATGAACTGGAAATGAAATTAAAGGAAAAATGAAATAAGGCTGGTCTTAGTGGCATATGGATATGCAGGTCTTGTGGATGTTTCAGGATCGGTATTGTTTATGTATGTAGTATTTATACCTTTGCTAAACTTCATAAATTGTGTTAGATTATTTCCACTGGGCTGTTGGCTCACCTTATATGGGAATACCATTTTCAGGTATAGGTGAGATGCTTCCTTCAAGGCAATAGCGTGGATGGAGTTTTGGGAAGCAAGAGTTTCTTAATTATGCCTTATGTGTGTATGTTTGTTATTTGTAAAGCAAAGGGCTTAAGATGTAATGAGCGAGACTCAATTTGTGTAACCAAGCAATGACTTGGAAACATGTAAGCCTACATGGCATTTAACTGGTTGTTAAACAGTGAACTCTGATATATGAAAGTTGTTATTTCTCATATTTATTCCGTATATGAGTTATCTTTATTGTATTATTTTGGGGGCGTGACAACTTGGTATCAGAGTGTACCGGGTTTGAATACTTTGGGTACGTGGGAAGTGTTTAGTACCACAATGGGTTTGTCTCGCTTGTTACAAACTTATGTATGATGTTATGTGCTTATATGATAACGTGCTTATGTGACTATATGGGTATGAAATTTAGTTTCTAGGATGTTGATCGAATCTATGGGTTTCTGGGAGTCCTGTTAGAAAGGCACTTAATCAATGTCGTTTCTAACTGGAACTCTAGCAACGCCATGGGATGGTCATTATTTAGAAATCAAATTCGTAAGTGCTTATGTGATTATGTGCTTGTGTGCCTATGTGGAGTGAATTACAGTTGTCCAATGTATTAGGATGCGAGTGAAATACCTTCGACACATTTGTGAATGTACTAATCCTTTGTTACCTTTATTAGGATGTCAGGATGAGGACGTGGTGGTAGGCGTGGTAGGCCTAAAAGGCAGGAGATACCTATACCGAATGAAATTCCGGCGCAGAAAAAGGGAGTTGGTCAGGCCAACGTGGCCGAGCCAGTAGGTCAGCAGGCCATGGGCGCCTTAGTCCGCGAGATGGCAGGAGCATTGAGGGAATCCATGGACATTCTCAAGGCTGAGAATCAAGTCCAGGCCCATGTAACTGAAGCAGGGCCGTCTTTTTTGAAGAGAGAGTTATTCCGGTCGAATCCGGATGAGTTTTTGGGTGACCCTAAGGAGCCACTGAAGGCTGATGAGTGGCTTGAACAGTTAGCGAAGACATTCGAGATGCTTGGCATCGAGGATGATCAGTTGAAAGTGACCTTGGCGTCTTTCCAGTTAAAGGGGGATGCGGGGCAGTGGTGGAAGTATGCGCAGGGGTGCATTAGAGGGACTTGGGAGGCATTTGTTGACGCCTTTCAGGAGAAGTTTTTGCCTCCCACTATTAGGGAGAAGTTGAGGGATCTGTTCTGTTAGCTCAAGTAGCTGAATACACCAGTGGCAGAGTTTGAGGCCACCTTTACTAGTCTATCCAGGTTTGCACCTGAGTTAGTGGCGACTGAGGAACGCTGCTGTCTAGAGTTTGAAAAGAAATTGAGAACCGGACTCATGTTTCGAGTGGCCGGTTCCATGATTAGAGATTATGGGCGCCTTATGCAGTCTGCAGCCCACCTTGAAACTATTATGCAAGTAGAAGATAAAAGGATGAGGGGCTCCAAGAGGAGTCAGGATAGTCAGGGAGACAGTAAGAGACAGAGGGGTTCCTACCCTCAGCAGTCCTAGGGAACTCAGTCGAGGTCCACTTTTCCAATACCAAGTTTAGGTTCTGGGAGAGGTGGGCAGGGAGATTTTACTTGCTTTAAGTGTGGTCAGTTGGGCCACAAGTCTCCAGCTTGTCCTCAAAGAGGAGGAGGATAACGAGCAGCATCATCTTCGGCTCGTTTTCAGAGCCAGAGCCAGAGTCAGAGAAGAGGCCAGCCGCTCACTTGTTATCAGTGCGGGCAGGCGGGGCACCTGAAGAGGTTTTGCCCGCAGTTGGGTAGTACACCTGGTGCGTCTGGTTCAAGACAGACACAGAGTCACCAGCCAACCCAGTTAGCATAGGCCTCAAAGGCCAATCAGGGAGTCTCTTCGGCTCAGTCTATGCATCAGGCTTATACTCCGAGGGGTGAGCAGGTTGAGCAGAGGTCTACTGGACGTATGTATACAGTTGTAGGGCCAGATCTTGTACCTGATCCTTCTGTAGTGAGAGGTACCTTTTTGTTTTGTAATTCAGTTGCTAATGTGTTGATTAATACGGGTGCATCCCATTCTTTTATTTCGTATGCGTTTGCATCAGTTTTGGGTTTGGAGTTGGCACAGTTAGCATCTCTTATTTGTGTAGAATCACCTGTTGGTGGTCAGACTGTTTTCAGACAGGGATGTCGGGGTTGTGACATCGAGGTTGCTAGTCGTCGATTACCTTTTGCATTTGTATTGATTGACATACTTAGTTTTGATGTCATATTGGGTATGGACTGGTTATCGTCATATCGAGCTATTATAGATTGCTACCGTCAGAAAGTTACTGTATGTACCTTAAGTGGCGATTGCTTTTATTTCTTGGGAGACCGGGTGGATAGAGTCTGATCACCGGTATATGATCCGCATGGGCAGAGTGAACTTAGTTGTCTCCTTACTAGCTTTTTGAGTAGTGAGTGTGATGAAATTCGGGTTGAATTGCCGAGGGTAGTTTGTGAATACTCGGATGTTTTTTCCCTAGAATTTTGTTAGTTTACCGTCTCATCGAGAGATTGAGTTCTCTATTGATTTAGTGCCTAGCACGGCACTAGTTTTTATGGCTCCATATAGATTTGCACCTGCTGAATTGAGTGAGTTGAAGATTCAACTCCAGGAATTGTTAGATAAGGGTTTTATTCGCCCTAGTACTTCACATTAGGGAGCGCCGACTCTCTTTGTTAAAAAGAAAGATGGAGCATTACGGCTTTGTATTGATTATCAAAAGTTAAACCGGGTTACTATTAAGAATAAGTACCCAATGCCTCGTATAGATGATCTGTTTGATCAGTTGAAGGGGTCTTGTTGTTTCTCTAAGATAGACCTGAGATCGGGTTATCATCAGTTGAGAGTAAGGGAGTAGGATATCCCAAAGACGGCATTTCGTACGCGGTATGACCATTATGAGTTTCTTGTAATGCCTTTTGGGCTAACTAACGCTCCAGCTGTGTTTACGAATTTAATGAATCGGATCTTCCATGAATTCTTAGATCGTTTTGTGGTTGTCTTTGTGGACGACATTTTGATTTATTCACCTTCTGAGGAGGAACATGAGGAATATTTTCGAGTAGTACATGAGTTACTTAGAGCCCATAAGCTGTATGCTAAGTTTGGGAAATGTGACTTTTGGCTGGAAGAGGTTAAATTCCTAGGGCATGTAGTATCAAGGGAATGGGTAACTGTAGATTCATCCAAGATAGAAACAGTGCAAGATTGTGCACAACCTAAGAATGCTTTCGAGATTCGTAGTTTCTTGGGATTGGTTGGGTATTACTGTCGGTTTGTGAAAGATTTCTCTAGACTAGCTTCACCTTTGACTAAGTTGACGAGGAAAGAAATCAAATTCGTGTGGAGTGAGACTTGTGAAAAGTCGTTCCAAGAGCTTAAGATTAGACTCACCACTGCTCCAGTATTGATTATACGGGAGAGGGGTTTGGGTTATTCAGTTTATTGCGATGCTTCACGAAAAGGTCTAGGTTGTGTATTGATGCAAGAGGGTAAAGTAGTAGCCTATGGCTCACGGTAGTTGAAAACACATGAGAGAAATTATCCCACCCATGACTTAGAGTTAGCAGCAGTGATATTTGCCTTGAAGATCTGGAGACACTATCTATATGGTGAGAAATTTGAAGTGTTCTCTGATCACAAGTGTCTGAAATATCTGTTTACATAGAAAGACTTGAATTTGAGACAGAGGAGGTGGATGGAATTCATAGAGGATTATGATTTTGAGTTGCATTATCATCTCGGGAAGGCCAATGTTGTGGCTGATGCTTTGAGTAGAAAGCCAGTTAGTAGTGTAGCTTCTATTGCCATCTGAGAATGGAAAATGTTGGGTACTCTTAATGAGTTTGACTTGCATCTGGGCGAGTCTGTTGAGTCTGCAGCTTTGTTTTCAGTAGTTGCACAACCTACACTTGTGAATCGAGTGTTGGAAACGCAAAAGGGTGACCTTGAGATGGAGTCATTCCGAGAGAGGATTTCCAATGGGAAGGTAGAAAGAGGTTTAACTGTGTATCCCAACCAAAGTGTGAGATACCGTGACCGTTTGTTTGTACCAGAGTCTTGCTGAGAGGAAATACTCCGAGAGTTTCATCATTTGCGCCTTGCGGTGCATCCGGGAGGCACAAAGATGTATCATGATCTTAGTCGCCAGTTTTGGTGGAGAGGTATGAAAAAGGATGTGGCTATGTTTGTATCAAAGTGCCTTACTTGTCAACAAGTGAAGGCCGAGCATCAAAGACCAGCGGGTTTGTTACAACCTTTACCTATAGCCGAGTGAAAATGGGAGCGTATTACCATGGATTTTGTAGTTGGGCTTCCTAGAACACAACGAGGCAATGATGCCGTTTGGGTGATTGTTGATAGGTTGACTAAGTCTACCCATTTCATTCTGATGTGCACCAGCGACTTGGTTGAACGCTTGGCAGAGTTGTACAATAGAGAGATAGTTCGACTTCATGGAGTCCCTATGACTATTGTCTCAGATAAGGATCCTCGTTTTACTGCTCGGTTATGGCAAAGCCTTCAAGAGGCATTGGGAACTAAGTTGACTCTTAGCACCGCTTATCATCCTCAAACCGATGGACAGTCGGAACGTACCATTCAGATTTTGGAGGACATACTTAGAGCTTGTGTCCTTGATTTTAAGGGGCCTTTGGAGAAGCACTTACCGTTGGTTGAGTTCACTTATAACAATAGTTATTAAGCTAGTATTGGGATGGCACCATTTGAGGCCTTGTATGGCCGACCTTGTAGATCACTAGTTTGTTGGGCTGAAGTGGGTGACGCACCGTTACTGGGTCCGGAAATTGTTAGAGAGACAATCGAGAAAATGGTTCTCATTCGGAAGAGGTTAACTACGGCCCAAAGTCGACAAAAGAGTTATACCGATAAGAGGAGACGACCTTTATCTTTTGAAGTTGGTGACCATGTGTTTCTAAAAATCTTACCAAGGCAGGGTTTGATGAGATTTGGTAAGAGTGGTAAATTATCTCCAAGGTTCATTGGGCCTTTTGAGATCTTAAAGTGAATTGGGGAAGTGGCATACCGGTTAGCTTTACCGCCGCAACTTTCAGGAGTTCACAACGTATTTTATGTAGTTATGCTTAGGAAGTATAAACCCGACCCTTCTCATGTGCTTGATTGGGTTGACTTGGAGGTAGATGAGAATGCCTCTTACGAAAAATGACCAGTTCAAATATTAGATACCCGGGAGCAAATGCTACAGGGAAAAACTATACCGTTGGTAAAGGTGTTATGGAGACACCATGGGGTTGAAGAAGCGACGTGGGAACGAGAGGCGAAAGTCTGCTCTAAGTATCCGGATTTGTTTGAAAATGCTTAAGTTGTTTTCCTTGTAATATTCCCTAGTGTTTGAGGGAAATGTGTTAAAATTGTTAACCACATGTTGTTATGTATGTTGTTATGTTAAGCATGAAGTAGTTACGGATTGTCATTTCTTTGCTTCATGTTTAGGTTGATGTGGACGGTTGTTGTTGATGAGATAACCATGGTGGAAATGGCAAAAAAATTGGTTGAGAGTTAATATTGTGATTTAAAAATGAAATAGCATGGTTTTCATCGCTAGAAACCCCTTTGTTTGGGTAGTTTGATTTGAAATTTCGGGGCCGAAATTCTTTAAGGGGGGGAGGTTGTAGCAATCCCGATTTTGACCCGGTCAACTTCGGGGGTCGAGCTACCCGATCAGCTCGCCGAAAGCAAAAATGAAAAATGCATTCGAAATTGCTTACGGGAAAGTATATTTCACGCTCGAGTGACCTTGTTATATCAATCCGTAAATTAGGATTTCAGATCACTATTTGCAGCCCCCTCTCTCTCTAAAACTCCCCAAATTTCCAGGTCTGGAACTTCTCTCTTTGATTTCTCCAAATCCATTGGCATTTGGGCTTAAGTTCTTCACCAAAGTTGGTTATCACCTCGAGGGCTTCATTGTGTGCGGTGGAGATCGAGTTTCAACACCGTAGATTTTGGGGTTTCATCTCAGATTCTCTTCAAAACTTGAGGTAGGGATTTTCTGCACTCTAATATGGTTTTTAGCTTAGTTATTTGCTATTGTGTATAGATGATGAGATTTGGTTGTGGTTTGGACAAATCTAGGATTTGGGTGTGAAATGAAAAGAGGGGTTTTGATGAATATGAGGTAAACGAGTATGAGGCTTGAATATAAGATCATGTTGTGCCAAAATAATTGATTTTGGTGTTTGGGTTAATATTTGGTGAAAGGGGAATTTGGCCCTAATTTTGATTAAAGTATTATTTTGCATAAATAATTGGGATTAACATTGAAAACGTGAAATTGGAAGGTTGTGATTATAAATGGTGATATTGGATATGTATTATCTCACTTATGAAAGTTTTGAATAAACTATTTATTTTGATATTGAACATCTTTTTAGAAATAATTGTTGCCCGGCTATCGGTGGAGGATAACTATGATTGTTGTAGAAATTACATGAGGATTAGGCGATTTAATGCTAATCCATTGTTGGTATCATTGAATATGACCATGTTATAGATACATTGTATATATATGTTTATTGGGAGGAGAAGGGGATGTAGTCCATATGTGATTATGTTTATAAATACATTGCATATGTATATTTGTTTGGAAGAAGAAAGGTGATAGACTTCATTTAAAGCAAGTTGGTCGGAGTATCCCAGGTGAAAGACCCGAAATTTTATATATAAATGGGTGCCAATTCCTTCGGACGAAATATCCGTAAAATGGCAGGCTTGAAGTGTTTATGTGAGTTTTGCATAATTGGAAAATCATTGAGTTGTAGTCTCATTTTGATTGTTGAAAGATAACATATTTAACTCATGAATTGAGTAGCATATATGAATTGGAAATGAAATTAAAGGAAGAATGAAATAAGGTTGGTCTTAGTGGCATATGGATATGCAGGTCTTGTGGATGTTTCAGAATCGGTATTGTTTATGTATGTGGTATTTATACCTCTGCTGAACCTCATAAATTGTGTTAGATTATTTCCACTGGGCTGTTGGCTCACCCTATATGGGAATACCATTTTCAGGTACAGGTGAGATGCGTCCTTTAAGGCAATAGCGTGGATGGAGTTTTTGGAAGCAAAAGCTTCTTAATTATGCCTTATATGTGTATGTTTGTTATTTGTAAAACCAATGGCTTAAGATGTAATGAGCGAGACTCAATTTGTGTAACCAAGCAATGACTTGGAAACATGTAAGCCTACATGGCATTTAACTGGTTGTTAAACAGTGAACTCTGATATATGAAAGTATGTTATTTCTCATATTTATTCCGCATATGAGTTATCTTTATTGTATTATTTTGGGGGCGTGATAACGACCTCTTCCTCGGCTTCTTTGTGATGTCCCCCCTTGCTCGTTTCTGTCATCTCTGAAAGACAGCTTTGATTGAAGAGCTTGCTCTAGAGAACTTGAGGGAGTCTTCTTGTTGATCCTTTGTTCATGAATCTCAAGTGTGCCCATCAACTCATCGGTGGTCATGGCACTGAGATCCTTAGACTCTTCTATTGCTACAACCACGTGCTCGAACTTGGGACTAATTGATCGGAGAATCTTCTCTATCACTTGAAGAGATTCCATCTTCTCTCCATATCTTCTCATCTAATTAACAATGGTCAATGTTCTGTTGAAGTACTTAGAAATTGACTCATTCTTATTCATGTGCAACATCTCGAATTCGCCACGTAACCCTGGAGTCGAACTCTGATCGTCTTCTCAATTCCACGGTGTGAGTTACGAAGAATACTCCATGCCTCTTTAGAGGTTGTTGTTGCTGAAATCTTCTCAAAACTTGACTCATCAATGCCTTGATAGAGTAGATACAAGGCTTTTTTATCTCTCTTCCTTGAATCTTTTAACGCCTTCTTCTGAGCATCATTTAAATTTCCTTCATCTGCGAGAGTAGCTGGCTCGTCATATCCTCGATCCACTAACTTCCACAAATCTTGTGAGGCTAGTAGGACTTGCATTTGAATACTCCAATTTTCATAATTCTCCTTGCTGAGTTTTGGAAACTGGGGCTGAAAGAAGTTGTTTGTGTTGGCCATTAGTTGTCTTTAAAAATCTGTAAATTTTTAGAATGAAATTTGTAAATTTTGACCGTACAGATGTGTCCGGAATACTCCAAATAGTTGGAAACCACTATTGGATCACCAGAAACAGACTCCGAATGGCTCAAATCAAGCCAAAACAAGTTGAACGGTTCAGATCTGCGGCTGCACCTTAGCCGCGTCACACTAGATTAATCCTCCGTATGCTGATGTCAGTGGCTCAGTCAACGACTCAGCGGCTCAGTCAACCCGACTCAGGCTTAGCTCAATAAGCGGCTCAGGTCAACGGCGGCTCGGCTCGGTCAATGGCTCAGGTCAACGGAGGCTCGGCTCGGTCAGCAGCTCTGGTCAACGGCGGCGTGGCTCGGCTTGGTCAAAGCTGGTCAGCGGCTCAAATGACGTCAGTGGATGACGTCGGCTCTGGTGCGCGCGCGTGTAAAGCGTGCTTGCACGTTGGATGACGCGTCTTTTTCCTCTGGCAGCGCGTGGTGGCGCGTGAGAATGGCGTCAGGAGGCGCGTGGGGCGCGTTCTGGGCCGTCAGATCTAAGTTTTCGAGGCGATTTTCACGGTTGTGCTCGTCTCGTCGGGAGCTTCAATCTGATGTGATCAAAAATGGATTTCGACTACTTTGATTTCTGGACAATTTTTGAAAACACACTCTATTCTTGAAAATTTTGCAGAATGTCTACAAATTCAAACTACTTTCGGCTCTGATACCATTGTTGGTAGGAGTGGGTGCAAACCACTGTTGGTGATTCACAATGAGAGGTTTAAAAACTCATCCAAACTGAAATTTACTTCACTCAAAATGATTCTGAAAGAAACAAAGCACTCTATTTTTTCTCTCTCCCACACTGAAACCTTACAATAACATAGCTATATATATATAAAACATACAATGTGAACGCATTTATTTCAAGTACAGCTATCAGTGTGAATGCATTCAATGCGTACACGGCTATCAACCACCGCATTAATGCAACAACCAACACATTGAATACAATCTCCAATCAAGATTACTTCACAACATATATGCACTCAAAAATTTCCTCAAAATGGACATTTCAAAAGCAAAAGAAAACTTATGTACTATAATTTGATACATTTTCAGACCCATTTCAATGCAAAAACCCTTTTTACACTTGACCAAATAAACAGAACAAAATCAGAATAAAACAAAACAAAATAGGTGCCAGCAAAACAAAACTACTAAAATCATCTATATGCTCTTTCAAATTTTCTCATATACCGTCTATAAACACTAAAATTTCCTTTTTAAGTGAAAATATTGTTCTTATCTTGAAAAGACAATAAAAAGCAGAAAAGGGGGTGTTAGGGTTTTTTAATGTTTGACAATCCTCACCAAAATGCATTGACGTGTAGGTGCGATGGGACATGCTCTTTTCTCGGAAAATTTATTTGGTGTTCCATAGGCAACACACAATGGCTTTGTTTGGTTTAATTTTTTAAAAAGTATTGAATTATATTTTGAAAGATAAGTTGTTAAAAAAAATTTAAAATTTAAAAATTTATTTGGTTATGAGTTTTGAAATTTTTTTATTTATTTATTTTTTGGTTTGTAGTTGAATAAACGGGCATGAGAGAAAATTTAATTGATTGATATGTAAAATGTGAAAGAATGAGAAGGACCGAGGAGAGAGAAAAAATAATTTTAAAAATTAATAAATCAAACATATTTTTTAATTTTTTGATCCTAATATTAATTTAAAAATTAAATCAAGTGGTACCAATGTTTTTGCTTTTTTATTAATCACAAAATGTCAAGTCTTTTCCTATCGTGTCAGGCTTTAACACAAACAAATGATTAGGAACTATAATAAAAAAAAATTCTAATGAACTTTAATGGGAGTGAGTCCATTGTGATGTGATATTTTGATCTTGTGTGTGTACTTTTTTTTTAAAATTTTCTGTCACATCATTAAAACTCAATTAAAGTTCTAAAATTAAGAAATTTATCATTACTCTAACATAAAATAGTGAATTTAATCTCTTTTACCAATTACAATATCCTTACAATTACATCAAACCAATTCAACCTGATTGAGCCTAAAACAGTCAACGATTTTTCTATTACGACAGCACACATGCCCTTACAATACCGAAAATTATTTACTAGTCTTGAGACAAATTTTAAGTGTCCCGATTTAATATTTATTAATTAAAATAATATTTAGTACATTTTATTAATTTTTTAAAAATAACTTGACATGTAAATGATGTATAAAACTTTATTTCAAGATCATCAAATTACTACAGCATATAGAATCCTTAACAGACCATATGTTAAATTCATTTTATCCTTCTTCATGTTTTGAAGTAGGAGCATTTTATCCTTTTATAGTTCAAGTATAATTAGAAAATCTCCACGTAATTTTAGATTAAAGTATCACTGGAATGTATATCACACACCAATTTTAAAAGTGGACTTGATTTTATGAAAAACTAAAATAAAATTAACACAAAAAAATATAATTAAGGACTAATTTAAAAATATATATATATATATAATAATAAATAATTAGGAATTGATTTAAAATATAATTAAATTAAAATTAAATTAGCATGTTAGGAATTACAATAAAAAATAAAGGATTTGGATTAATAGTGATCTAAAATATTATTAAATTAAAATTTGATTAAAAAGTTAGAAATTATAATAAATAATTAAATATTTAGGATTAATTGTGATCTAAAATATAATTAAATTAAATTTTGAATAAAAATTAAGAATTAAAATAAATAATTTAAAATTTATAATTAATGTGATTTAATTAAATTAATGTTAGACATTATAAATTATGTGTATGAATGAGGAGAGAGAAAGAAGATAACAAAAAGTGTATAGAATTTGAGGGTATTACAATTATTTCAAATCTATGATTAATGGTATTAATGGTTGCATTTTGGTTAAAAATCACATGAAAACTTTCTAACTAATTTGAACCATATGAAATAAAATGCTCTAGCGTTAAACCACAATATAGTAAAATGAATTTAATCCTATTTAAAAAAAATAATATATGCATTGTTTCATGTTGGAGTCATAGAAAGTGTTTTGAAGATGATTAAAAAAATAAAGTGTAAATAAAAAATGTCTTCAATTCTGTACTTAATAAAAAATATTTTTTTTACCCTAAAGTGCAATAGCAAATCATATATATATATCAACAATGTTAGAGGGCCACAATTTTTGTGACCACAATGGCTCAAAACTGTCAAAACGATGTCGTTTTGGCATGTTTTGCACCCAAAACGACGTCGTTTTGGCAGTTTTGAGCCACTGTGGCCACAAAATTTGTGGCCCTCAAACATTTTCCTATATATATATATGCTCCAATCAAATCCAAAAGCATTGTGGGTTCATAATTTTCTATTCAAATTAATTATTTTAAATTTCTATTTTGGATTTAAATTCTCTCATTGAACTATATTTTCTAAAAATTTAAAATTTTAAGTTTTTAAATTTTCTATTAAAATTTTTACCAATTATTTACACAAGTGAGAGTTCCATATGAGTGTAAGACTTACGTCCATGTGAGTATTAAGTAGAAAATTTTGTATTCTTATCATTGCTTATTTAAAAAGTTTTATGAATTTTGTCTTCGCAATAAATTATTTTATTAAGATTTCATAACATTTATTTTTAAAAAGAAATAATAAATATGATTTTTCATAAGAAAATAAAAAAATTAAAATTATATTTAGGCTTTGTTTGTCATAACCTAAAAAGCTAAAAAGTTAAAAAAATCACTATACTATTTAGTCGCATCATCTTATTTAAGTCACATCACATCTCTACCATATCACTTCAAATCCAACTCATATCCAATCCATATTTTATAAAAAATTAAAAATACATTTATTAGATCATCTCAAACCATCTCTTAACATTAAAACGGAGTATATGTTACGTGAAATCACAAGTCACAATAAAATTACATTGATCATTTACAGCGAATAGCGCGAACGAAGAGATCAAGTGAAAATGACGGAAGAGCCCGTGAGGGGAGCTACTCAGGATGAGGCCGACAAATCGTATGAGGAAGTCGCCTCTATCTTGTCAGAAGATACTAGGGTGAGAGATGGAAAAATTATTATTTCAAGTGACCTGCACCAAATCAATCATAAATTTTTATATTTTTAATTACTCAACACAAAATAATAAATTTTATTTATTTTACTAATTACAATACATATAAATTGAAAAAAATACTTAAGACACTCATTTTTAATGACTCCAATAATCCCAATTAATTTATAACTACTCATTTTACTTTTATTTTTATTTTTTTCTCCTCTCTTCCTCCTCCCTCTCACAAATGTTGTGGAGGTCTGGGGTTGTGGGGGCCTAGATTCCAATTTTTGGTGATTCCCATAGCCTTACAATTGATTTGTACTCATTTTATTTTTGTTTTTTTCCTCTCCTCTCTCCTCTCTCTCTCTCACAAATGTTGTAAGGTATGGGAATTGTGCGAGTTTGAATCATTTATGTACTTCCTCCGTCCCAAAATAATGGTCCCTTTTAGGGAATCCAATTTTTTTTGGTAGTACAATTATTGCTTTTGAAAAAAATTGATTTTTCAAAATTATCCTTTTGATAGTACATTTTTTGAGAATATCAATGTCATAATTGTACTTTTTATATTGTTTATTAATTTAAAAGAAGGGCAAAATAGGAAATTTATATTATTTTTGTACTTGATTTTTAAAGAGGGACTAATATTTTGGGATAATGAAAAATGGAATAAGGGACTAATATTTTGGGACGGATGGAGTATAAAATGCCACCTGATGCTTGTTAGCGGACCAACCAATAACTTCTCTGAGACACGACATGCCATAATGAAAAGAAAAATGCCTGGGAGCACTAATTAGTACTCCCACTAATTAGGTGGCAGTGGGTCCCGCTAGTAATGATGTGATGTTTTGATTTTGGAGTTGTATTTTTTTTTTTTTTTTTTACTTTTTTAATACATTAGTGCTATTAGTGGTGGTGTTTTTAGTGGGATGAATCATTGTTGCAATGAAAAAGAACAAAACCGAAGTCTGACCAACATAAAAGCTATGCAGAGATACAACTGATTGGTAAAATTTTTTTCGAAAATGACTTAGACCCCCAGCTGGGGGTGCTGGGGTCGGCTCCTATTGGACAAAAAAAAAAATTTTTTTTTTTTTTTTTATTTTCGGCCAACCCCAGTGCGCCACGTCACTGGGGGTCGACCCCACTGAGAATTTTTAGCAAAGTCCAATTTTTTTAGTAAACTACAAATCCACTTTTAAATTTGTTTAAAATGTGCATTATTCTATATATTTTATTCTTTTAAGGGGGATAAATTATATTTTACCCTTTATATTTGGCCAATTTTTTACTTTAGTCTTTCCATTTTAATTTTTTAACTTTTAGATATATACATCAAGATTAAATGCATGTAGAAAGTTATAAAAAAAAAAATTGACTAAAATATGAAAAAAAAAATTAACTAAAAATAAACAAAAATTCAAACAAAAAGTTTCGTTTATTTTTAATGAATTTTTTAATATTTGAATCATTTATTTTATTTTTAAATACATCTTAATTAGATACATTTAAAAATTAATTAAAATATATATATATATATATATATATATAATTTACTAAAAATAAACGGCAATTCATCTAAGGCCTCGTTTGACATGCAATAGTTTTAGTTTAAAAGTCAAAAAGTTATCAAAAAAAATTAAAAGGCTTATAACCTATACTAAAATGTCAAAGTTTTTTTTCCTCTCTACTTTTGCACATCTTTTCGTAAGAAATCAAAAAGTCATTCTAAGCTTATTAATTTTTTTTTACATCATTTTTTAATTAAAAAATTAAAAAATTACTAAAAAATCTCTTTCCAAACGAGACCTAAAATAACATTTGAAAAATCCAACCAAACACTATTTTCGAGTAGCTTTTCGTCCAAAGTGCCTATTGCATGACACAAAATTTTTTGTTTTTAAAAATCATGGGAGCTCGTCCGGGCACAGGGTAGGTGCTGTCACAGCACTATGCTGTGACCGTGAACGGCCCCGTTTAACTAATTCAAAAAAAAAGTTTGAATCACACACAAACTACTGTAAAAAAATATGACCGAGTTTAAGACAATAAAGAGAAGTTATATAAAAAATAAAAATTAAAAAATAGAAACACAAGCATTTGACTATTAGTTCTTATAAATTTTTGGGTAAATTGTACTGATATTTTTATATTTCGTTTCAAATTCAATATTTAATATTGAACACTGCTGGGACCGCCAGTGAGGGTGATCCCTAACACCTCCACCTCCACGTGGGGAGCCGCAAGTGGAAGACCAAAAAAAAAATATATATATATATATATGGACCAATCAAAAAATAGTGGGGGGGTCACCTCCATTGAGACTCTAAGGCATTTTTCTAATCGTAAGTCTAATTCCTTCACATACCAAATCATTCAAAATTCAAATTTCAAAATCATTAAAATGAATAAACAATAATATGATTGAGCACAATATTTATGAAAAATAAAAAATTACAGTAATGATTAAGCAATAGTAACATGTTAATCAAATGTCATCTCTTTCAATTTGGGGAGGTGGTTGTGAATTGCTAGAGAAATTAACAAATTCATCCTTGTCATCTCTTTCTATTCTTTGTTTTTCTTTTTTCTTTTGATTACAAGCATCACTATTACAATATAAACATATAAGATATATAGGAAAATTTTATAAGGCACATCACTTTTGGGTTATAATTTATTAGAGTATTAATTACAACTTGGTTATGATCAGTGACGGAATTAGGAGAAAACCATGGAGGGTCATAACCCCCTATTTCTATGAAAAATATTGTTTGTCATAGCACTTTAAATATATATATATATATATATATATCAATTTATAGAAAAAATAACCTCCCAATATAAAAAATATATATCTCATTCTTCTTTCAACTTGTATTATCAGTCTATTTTGAACCAAAAAAACGTATTCATCCAATTAAAGATTACTTCTACGGTGTTCAATTAGTAGATAGAATTAATTGGGTGGAGGGATTTTGAAAATTATTAATTTTGGTAAATTTACAATCTGACTCAATACAATAACCCAACATATATGGACAGGCCTATTTAATGCATTCATTTAAAAACTTCACTCACGGCTTAGCCTAATAGTCCAAAACTTGGGTTTGACTTAATTAGAGACCATCAAATAAAAAAAAATACATAAGTAAATAATTACCTATAATTAAAACTTGAGATTTTTCAGAGCCATTTTTTTTAAAAAGTAATTTTAGAGTAGTTGTTTGTATAGTTGTTACCCTTAACTTTTGACTATTATATTTCAACTTTTATAGAATTAAATATCAGTCATCTAAAAGAAAACTGCAAAATCATTTTAAATAATTTGGATTCATAACTAAAGTCGTAATAAGGCCGCATGGTTATTAACTCCGCTTGCCAAAAAAAAAAAAAAAATAACCTTTATAACAAAAAATAAATAAATAAAAAATAAAACTATGAGTTTTTATTTTTATCAATTAAAATGTTATATCATTAAGTATGTAACAATTTAAAAGTTAACACTTATTATATCATATAATTGTGGATCGAATTATGTGAGTTTTTTTGGGTCTCAAACATTTTTCAATAATGTGATAAGAGAGTTTGGTCCCATATTATTGGGTATGTAATTACAACTTGACACCTATCATGTCATAACAAATGACAAGTAGATATTTACTATGCCAAATTATTATGGGTTAAATTGTGAACATTTTTTGAGAGTATTAAACATTTTCCTTATCCATTACAATTTACAAAAATTGTTCCTTATTTTTTTCCCAAAACAAACATTCCTATCAAATTAAATAATGTTTCATATTATACTATTTTATACTAAATAGAATAATATTTTAGTTAGCATGTTAATTTAAATCACCACGTGCATGATATCATATAATATTTCGTATTACTAAATAATTATCTATAATTGTAAATAGGAGGTGTGCTGTGCATCTCCCGCCTACTAAGTATACCTCCCCAAGATACTAGTCTCCCACAAGCTAATTGTGTGGCCAGTTGCTTTTATATATATATATATATATTTTTTTTTTTGGAACAGTGCCAGTTCCTTGTACTCAAAAGCCCCTACTTCACTGAACTATGGATTTTCATGAGTTCAGTAAAGGTTTAATTTGAGGGGAAGCAAGGACTAACACAAGACAAGGGAGATCCTATATCCCTTGTCAGTTTTTGCAAGTAATGAAAGGGCTTCGCAGCAATCTTGAATTGGAAAATAGCATGGAAACCCCTTTGGTTTCCATCCAAAAGGTAAAGATCACAACAATATGAGCAAGGTTGTTTAATTGCAGTCAATACAAGAGATAATCAACAAATGCCTTGAAAATCTTATATATCTTAGGACCAGAGGCAACTGCATGCAGTACAACAGTTGGCTAGAGATTCCAAATTCGATAGCAGCAAGCAGCGGTTAAATAAGACAGTCAGAGAAGATGTAGACAAAACAATCAACAAGGATCTTCAAGGAACCCCTTGAGCAAAGCTCCCAAAAAACAAAAATAAAAAAGAATGAAAAGATTGAGAGATTTGAGAACAAATCTGATGGAGCATTCTATGTGGGAGACTGACTCTACCTTAAACCAGAGTCTTACGATCAGTATACTGCGGTACTAAGAACAGATATGAAGTTAGCCACAAGGTTCTATAGTCCTTCAAGGAAGATGATGCATCTACATGGGAAGATCATGGATGGAAAAAATAAATCCATCAACACTATCAGCTTTTCCATACTCGAGGGCAACTTATCAGTTTTGAATGTTGCGGGAATGTTACAACCAATTAAAGTAAGCTGAACTAGAAATGGATAATGAGGTTGCAAGAGAAGCTACTCAGTTTTGGATGTCGGAAACAGAGCAACAAATTCACCTATTGATTCGTTACTTGTTGGTTGTAAACTGGTTGCACTAGCTGTATAAATAAGTAAAACTAATTGCATTAGCCGCACAAATGAGACAGGCTAATTCGATTACATCTTTATTGACAAAATCAATGATTTCTGAACACGTCATCAATCTAATGCAACATGAAAAGAAGAAATAAGGAGTAATTCCGAATTACGGGAACACCATGTTAAAAGCAAGAGACCTAGTCAAATCCATCGAGCAAATAACAATTTCAGTTATGTAGAAATCTATCTAACAAAAAAAGAAGGGGGAAAAAAACTATGTAAATTATGAGAATAAGATTAGTGTTTAAATCTTGTTAATAGCGCACTTCATGCATGTTCATCAAATCCAGATGCTTACACAACTCCAACACCAAAATAAATACATCTCAAAGGGACTAGTTTAGTCTTCTAATATTACCTACTACATAAGGGAGTTACTGCATGACTACCAACAAAAAGAATCCGTAATACAAGGATAAGTAGAGCTCCCACAGGTCTGACACCTCTACAATATCAAAAACTTCACATGTCTATTGCAACCATATCTCTAGATGCATTCGCTATAGTTGCCTCCCCCACTTTTTTGGAGACAGATTCTTCCACATTCTTTATCCCATCCCTGGCACCATCAACGTCCAACTAAAATAAAACAACAAAATGAAGGCCCCTTGCCAGTATACTCCTGTGCAGTCAACAAAATGTTTTTCCCCCCCCCGTATATATATAGATATATATCAGTTTGTTTAGTATACCATGGCAAAGTCAGTACAATAATTACTTTTCAAGAATCATTCAAGTTTCCTCACCATTTTATTATTTCAAAACTGTTAAGACTATTGAAACTCAAGTTCCATTTATCCATTTTTTTAGCTCATTCATCTCTTTAAAGGTCGGGCCACCGTAACGATTACTGTGGACACGGGCAACAACGGGAGCTGTGGATTTTCTTCTTATTCACGCAAGAGAAAAGTTAGGGATCATGAAAAAATTTTCATGAAAATGATCATGAAAGAGTTATGATTCTTGGATTACCTTGATTAGTGTGTGTTGCTCTATTCTAAGTGTAATCCAAGAGTTACAAAACTTTCATGATTATTTTCATGAAAGATTTTTCATGATACGTAGCATTGTTCTTCACACAACTTTAGAGAGACTTGATGCATGTTTTTAATTTCAAAATCACATTTAATGATGTTTAAAACAATTTTCCATGGGTTTTATTTAGTTTTTAAACATGATCAAATATATGTAGAGACTTGTTTGGGATGACAGGTTTTTAGCTAAAAAATCAAAAAAATCACTATAAATTGTCACATCACTCTCTCTACTTTTCTACAAATCATTTCGTAAAAAGTCAAAATAGCCAACTAAGCTTTACACTTATTTTAGGTCATTGTGGAGATTATTCCTTTCTGTTGAATTTAATTTTCTTTAGTTAATTGATAAGGTACCTATGGATACCTTCTCCCTTACAATGAAAAACAATTTATTAAGCACATTTCATATTAATAGTCATTGCGTCATAAACATAATTCATAATGCAACGTGCTAACATATTGATGTAATTGTAGACACCCCATTTTTAACCGACTTTAAGACTCAGACGTCACCAATTGAGCGCTCGGTGATGTTGCATATTTTGCTCGTTCTGGAGTTTCAGAGTCTCGGCTGCGAGCCTTGCCTCTAGACTTCCGGGCTCTTTTGTGCTCTGCCTCGGTTTGCGAACCAGGCCTTGTTTTCTCTGTTTTCTCTTCTCGAAGGGAGGGAGAGGTCTCGTATATCATCTCTTAGTGGCCGTAGGCTATATTTTGTGGTCATAGGCCATTTTTTTCGTTTGGAGCCCGGTTTTCGGTTTCTGGTTTTTCGGAACCGTCGGCCGTGTGCCTCGGTTCGGGACCGCTTAACCACCTCCGTTTGCTCCAGTTTTTGGCACACACCTTGTTTCCTCCCTTTTGAGGGACACTGTGGCTCGAGAAACCAACTTCGTGGTCGAACGCCACCTTCGGTGCTTAACAGCCTGTTTTCGGGGCCCTAAACTGCGTGTTTCGGCCCCCGAACCTTTGTTTTGCATCCGACTTGGTCCATTTTTGGCAGGGACCTTATTTTCATTGTTAGGAAGGTTGTAGAAAGGTGGGAGGCCAGCAATTGTTCTGAAAAACCAGCTTTATTCCTTCATCGCTCTTCATCGCCCGTTTTCTTCACTAGAAAGCTGATTTTTCCCATTCCCGGGCCACTTTTCTGACTTTCCACCACACCATTGTGTTGTACACACCTGGGAGGCCACCAATATGGGTAGGCTGGCCAGCAATTCTTCCTGACCCTTTTGAACCCCTCTAAAAAGTTGGTTTTTCTCTCTCTTGGGTCACATTTTCTAGTTTTTCTCCACATAGCTGTGTTGCACTCACCTGGGAGGCCACCTTTTTGGGGTGGCCGGCCAGTAATTTTTCTTGAACCTTTTGCACCTGGTCAGCCGGCCAGGGGAGGTGGCTGGGCGGCCACCTGAACCTTTTGCACCTGGCCGGCCATGTTTCTCTCTCCAGGTGCATTCCAGCTGTGCCAGTTGTTTTGCACCAGATCCTCTCCCCGATGGTCTGTCTTTTGAGGGAAAATTTGAATTGGTTTTTCCCCCCTTTTCATTCACTCCTCTCCTTCTATATAACCAGCACCCCACCTCCATTTCTAAGGGTTAGAAAAATCAGCCAAAGCTCACCCCTTTCTCCCTCCATTTTCACTATTCCAAGCTCCAAAACCCTAGTTTCTTGGCCATTTTGCACTACAACCCATAGCCTACCACCTCCATCATCCATTCCAGCCCCTTGGAGGTCATTTGCAGAGGTTGAAAGCTCATTTTCTTGGACCAAAAGCTGCTGGAGGTCGGCTCTACAAGGGTAAGCTCCTATTTCCCCCATTTTTGCACTATTTTGTTCTATGTCTTAGCTCCTTTTGCTTACATTTTTGGGCTTCGGCCTGAACTGAAAATAGTCTTATTTTGAGCTCATCTTCATGTTTGATCAAGAACTCTTTGCTGTTTCAGGCCAACTACTACCCCTTGTCCTCTATCTCTCTTTTAGGGCCATTTTTGCATCATATTTTAGCCTTACTTGTGAGCATATTCGAGATTTGCCATAAACTGTAAAGTATCTTTTTTTGAGCCCCTCTTAAATTTTGTTGAAGGGCACTTGGCTGTTTGAGGCCTTTTACTGCCCTGTTTGTCCAATCTCTCTTTTAGGGCTGTTTTTGCATGATACATTAGCCTTATTTGTGAGCCTTTTTGGACCTCAACCTAAATTGAAAAAAGTCTTTTTTGACATCATCTTCATGTTTGATTAAGGTCTATCCTCTATTTGGGGTCATCTTCCCCCTATGCATGCTTCATCTCTTCATGATTAGGGCTATGCATTAGAACACTTGCATTGGCCATGGTTTGGCCTCTTAGCCACTGAAATCCAGTGGATTTTCAGTGGCTTAGGTGTATTCTTGAAGGCCAAAATCAGAGGGGGGTTGACCTCCTCTCACCTTTTTTGCTTGATGGTCTTTTTGGCCTTCCAAAGAGGCCCTATCTTGCATGCTTTGTTGACTGATTTCAGGGCCAATTTGATGAGTTTTAGGGCTATCATATTTGATTTCCAGAGTTAATTTTGCCATGCTAAGTGTCCTTGATGAATGTGCTTAATAACCCCTTGCATGGCCCTCTAAAAGAACCCATCATTTGTGCATGTGTTGGCTGCATTTCAGAGGTTATTTGGGCATGTTTTGGCATGTTTTATTCACTGATTTTTGTTGGTTTGATGAGTTCTCACCTGCTTCATGTACATGCCATGTAACCATGTTTGCTAGTTAATTTTGCATGTTATTTTAGTCCATCATGCTAGCATCTTTTGGTCATGCTTTGAACTAGAAATGTTCATGTTTTGGGACTGCCTTGGCTCTGTCTTTGTGCTTCATAGTCAAAAAATGCATGCTTTGTATAGCTATAAGTCAATATATGTGCCTAGTCATGAGTTTCAGGACCATTCCATGCATTGTATGACATATATCCATGTTTCGGGATCATTTTGCATCACATTTCAGTGCTGGAACTTGCATGTTTGTATGCCATATTTCATGCCTTGCCATGCCTTGTTAGAGTGGCATTTGTGCCTTAGGATCGGTCCTCGGTTTGCGTGCATTTGTGCACGCATCTCGAGTGTCTCATTTTCATCTTATGGCTACTGATGTGGGTGTGGCTGAGGTCCACTCATGTTGGTGTAAGTCCATCATGCATTGTGTATGTCATCTTAGTCCTTTGCATTGTGTATGCTAGGTTGTATGTTAGAGCATCGTGTATACCATGTTACATCGTGCATTGTGTATGCCATTTCATAGCATTGCGTATGCTAGGTTGTATGTTAGGATTGCATTCATGCATGTCATGCATATTGCATTGTGTTTGGGATAGGAGTTAGCCCAAACACGGGAAACGAGGGATGTTTCGTACTCCGAGTGACGGAACGTGTCTCAATTCCCGGTCATCGGCACTCCGGATTAACCATGATGGAGTCTCGGTCTTGTTGTGTTTATATGTGCATTCATTTCACATTGAGTCGTGCAATTCGACTCCTCGGCCATCATGCATCGAGATGCGTGATTGGTGGCACGAGGATCGAGGCGTGCATACATATGTGAAAATACTTTGCCATGCCCCTTTCTTGCTCTCTGTTGCAGCAAATCAAGAATCAACAGCCTTTCAGAGCTTTGCACAATATTCCGGGCTTAATTGTAAACAGAGGCTAATTGGGGCATCGCAATGGATTTCCGCGCAAGGCAACCCGAACATGCATCATTCATCATCCGGAGCAGAGTTGAGGCAGTCCCTAGCTTGCATGCTAATTTACTGCTTTCCTAGATTAATTTGTTAATTAATTAGGATTTTGTATTTATTCGGATTGTAGTTATTTATTCGGGACTGTATATTATTTATTCGGACCCTCCGAGCGAGGGCGCAATTGTAATAAGTGTGCGTGTGTGTGATGTATGTCTTCCAACCCCACGTCTTTCTCCCTTTTATTTACTAGCTTATGATGGTTAGATTAGGGCATGTTTCAATTAACATACAGTATGATAGCATGTTTGCATTCATTCATCCATTTTGCATACACCGGGCTCGGCGCATCATACTAACTGCATTTGCATTTCAATTCTAAGTTGAATACATATTAGTTGTAGCATTCCATATGCCATGTTTAGAATAGCCGAGCCTATCTTAGTTGCATTTTGCATGTGTTGCATTAGGCATTTCTGTATAGTTAGGATCATGCATGGATTTCTAACACAGTTTCTGTTTTGGCTTGGAGTACTCAGTATGTTTTTACGCTTTAGCATCCTTGCATGAGTGTGAGTGACTGCCATGATAGCATGCTTACCATGAGGCTATTTGCTTATGTGATATAACTGCCTGAATGCCTGTGGGTGAAGGTTGGGTTATTTGGATTGGAACAATGCATTGATTGTGAGTTTTAAGCCCACTAGATAGTGGCAAAACCATATTTTCTAAGCCCACCTGAGGGTGGCAAAATCTGCATTTTAAGCCTACTTGCAAGTAGCAAACCATCTTTCAAAAACAAACATGAAATGTTCCAATTCAGGCGACCCGATCTATACTTGTATGCTGTGCGCATCACACAGTAAATCTAGGCTAATAACCGGAATAAGAACACATAATGTTTTCAAAACGAGATATCATGGTTAGTAGAGGCCGATCTTTGATCGGGCGAGCGGGGGTGCTCACGAAGTGACCTTCCCCAATCGTACCCAAGTTCCCGAGTCGAGGCAACTTTGGTGATGACGGACACGTGGCCTTAGGTAACAAGTCAGGGTTTCCTAAATTTCCCAAAAATAAAATATTTAGGTGGCGACTCTGTATCTGTCAAAGCAGTCCATGTTTGGCACTTCTTTCAAAAATCTGTTTTCTCAAAACGATTTGCCAGGATTTAGACTCTTTGGTTCAGATTAAGAACCGTGACATTTGAGTCCTGAACTGTAGTGAGCCCAAAATGAACAGAACATGACTCATCCTCCCGGGGCGTTCGAGGACGTCTATAGTTTCTGGCGACTCCACTGGGGAATTAGAGAGCTTGACTCGAACTCATGATATCTTGTTTTGATTACACTTATGTGTTTCTTTGCATTGCATGTGCATTGGTTCGCCTAGGACACCGTGTTTGCCATCTGCTATTCCTGAGCGGTTTGCCAGAGGCTGTGTGCCATAAGGCTTACCGGTTACGGGCTCTGCCAGTATAGGAACACAAACCCCGGTTTTACCGGGGCACCCTTTTGACCATTCGACCTAGTGCATATTCGGAATCCATAGTGACCATTCCAAACTAGGACAGGCTGCTTACCCGATTATAGGTTGTTTGAAACCGCTGCGTGCGTAGTGAAACCCTAGCTCCTGACAAAATAGGACAGGGAAACCCTACCCCAACATAGGGGTGTTTTGGCTCTCACTTATTTGTTATGTGCTTTTAGAGTGCGTCACTACAACGAAATGCATGTATCAGTTTATGAGTTTGGGCATCAGGCCTGCGGGCATCAGTCAGTGTTTGAGAATCAGTTATCTGCAGGTATCAGATTCAGTCTTGGGGGACAGTGATTCAGGGATAGTGATCAGTGTTTGAGGACAGTGTGTGTTCAGCTTATCGACCGTGTGTTGTTATGCCCAGCTGTGTGTTGTGTATTTATTTTAAGCTGTTATGCTGTTCGTTTATCTGGTTATTTATTTCCTTATTACTTTATTTATCTTTTTGCTAGGGCAGTTTTAGCACAATTGCTTCCGACCCAGCAGATATTCCCCAAGCACTTTGGACAAGAGGTCGTCAGCTCAATCGATCTGAGGATCTGGTTGACGGACAACCAGTGTTTTATTCTCTACCCCCGGTTGTCAGACGGAGGCTAAGAAAGCGCAGTGTGTCTGAGCAGAGGTTACCAAAGCAGTGGTCTACCCTAGCAGTGAACAGTCGGGCTGAGGTCTCGGTTTCTGCCATAGAAATACACATACCAGTCAGTCAGCAGGATCAGCGGAACATGGCCGGAATGGAAGAAATGATGCGTCAACTCCAAGAGAGCATGAAACAAATGCAGGAGGATGCCATCCGCCAAGCGGAGTTCTCTAAACAGCAGGCCGCAATTATGGCCCAACAGGCGGAACTGATTACCCGGCTACAGCAGCAAGCCGGAGCATCAGCCTCACATCCAGCTCCTCCCCCACCAGGGATCCCAATACCCGAGCAGACACCAACTACCCAGAATGTCCTGCCAAATCCCCAGAACATTTTGCCAAATGTCCACGCTGTTCAGGAGGATACAGATATCCCAACAGCCGGCTCCGCCCCCGCTTCCACCTCAATTATCTAAGGTACATACACCCATTAACCACCCGGACTCTCCCTTCGAGTTCGAAGTAGACCCTACAGCACTGAAATTGAGCAAGCTCGAGAAGCTATTCAAAAAATCCCAAGGGGTAAAAGCTATCCTGGATATCGAGGACGGATATACCGATGTGGCTGTGATGCTGCCGGATAGATTCAAAATGCCGCAGATCGATCGCTTCGACGGATCTGGTGATCCCATGGTCCACCTCCGGCTATTCTCAGATATATTACGGCCAATGGACCTCACCAGACCCCAGAAGCTTTCGCTATTCGGCCGGACCCTGTTGGGTGTGGCCGCTATTTGGTATGCGAAGTTGGAAGATGATGTCAAGCGGAGTTGGGATGAAATGGCCGAGGCCTTTGTTGCGCAATACTCTTACAACACCCAAATTGAGATTACAACCCGTGATCTCGAAACAACAAGGCAAGAGCCCAAAGAAAGCTTCTCGGATTTTGTGATCCAGTGGAGGGCGAAGGCTTGATGATGACTTTAAGGCCCACCGATAAGGACCAGATCAGGATGATTATGCGCAATCTCCAGCCAAAACTGATGCAAAAAATGATTGTGCTCCCCTTCCCCACCTTACAGATCTGCACGAGATGGGGGTACAAATTGAAGATGCGATGAAACAGGGTCTGATTGACCAAGACAGGGAGCAACCCCAGAGAACCTTTAACCGCAACAACAATGCAGGCCCGAGTGGCGCTGCAACTGCAAGAACTTCAGAGGTAAGCATGGTCGCCACCATTCCCCTCCCCTTCCAAGGCCCATGGCAGCCACACCCTTCTCCGGTGCATCCGGAAGCAATACACAGACCACTAAATACTAACCCAGAGGCCAAAGAACCTTCACCCCATTGTACATGCCCTGTCCAAGGCTCTAGGGGTCTTAATCAGAAAAGGGCATCTAAAACCCTTAGAGCCGAGGCCGTTGCCAAATCCACTTCCCCCCACTCACAACCCAGCCAAATACTGTGCATATCACCAGCAACACGGTCATGACACCGACCAATGTTTCAGACTGCGTCACGAGATTCAAGATCTCGTTGACAAAAATGTGATTTTGCCTCCAGAGAGACCTAATGTCACAACCAACCCACTCCCTACACACAACCAAGCTCCACCTCCCAAAAGAATTAACTTTATCCAGACTGGGGTCGTGTCTTACGATCCTAGTATTTATATCACTCCTTCCCATCTACCTAAGCCGGAGGTGCTCCTTCCTGATTGCACTGACCTTTTGTGCATGATGGACATCTCCACAATCCAACCTGAGCCAGCGGTGGCAGCTGTTGAAGACGGTGCAGGGGAGATTGCAGAGGAGGATGGAACTGTTGAGTCAGGGTTTGAGCAGTCTGGGAATTTTGCTGGGAAGCCTACGATCCGAGCAACTACATTCTGTTGGCAGGCCAGTCTAAGCCAAGTGTAGAACTGCCAGAGAGAACAGAACTGTGTATGATCCAGGTGGATAGATTTGAGCAGGGAACAGATGATTTGACGGCTGTAGAAGAGGACTTTGCCAACCTCCATTTCTTCAATGACCAAGAATCAGGGGATGCGGCAGTCAACTGGTTTGAGTATGAGGAATCGGCAGAGGCTACCGGATGGCTGGATGATCAACCAGATGTTGTAGAGTTCCAACCAGAACAAGGCCCGGCAGGGGCGAGGGTACCAGTGGTGGCCGGAAGGGCCGAAAGTCAGAGTACATTGCCGGAGAGCGCCGGTACGAAGAATTTCGCTCAGAACAGGAGCATTGTGAATACAGGGAAAGCTGAACAACAAACTGCGCTAACGTAGGTGGAACAAGAAAAGATTTGGGATTCTGAGAGAATCCGGAAAGCCAAAGCCCATGAAGGGATTGAAAGTGCTGTGGGCATAAGGACAGAAGATGCTGCGAGCATATGGGCTGAAAGTACTGCAAGTACAATCATGCCGGAGCCAGACAGGTGCCTTTTGAATGCCAACGGAATGTGGTGGGAAGATGATGATTTATGTCTTGCCCGCACAGATGAAGATTGGGGGAGCAATCAACCAGACGACACCTGGTATCTCGATGAGGTTGATCACATGACAAGAAGTGGGCGGTATTTCAGGCCCCCGCACCTAGACCAGCCAGAGGCGTCGGGGAAGGATAAGAAAGCTGAGAGACAGAAGGAGAAGCAAATCGAAGAAGAAGCTGTGCTGAAGCAGTTAAAAAAGATACAAGCAGACATCTCCATCTGGGGACTGCTTATGGCGTCACGAGTGCACAGACAGGCTGTCCTATCTGCTATGGACAAGGCTAAACTCTCTATAGATACCACACCAGAGCAGCTAGTTTGACTGGTCTTTCCGGGAGGAGGTTCCCCGACATTAACCTTTTCGGACAAAGAACTGCCGCCTGAGGGCGCAAATCATAACAAACCCCTCTACATCTCTGTGGAATGTAGAGACAAGTGGGTGCCAGTGGTTCTTGTCGACACGGGATCCGCCATTAACGTGTGCCCGTCAAGGACGGCATATGCAATCGGGTTAAAGCCCGCAGACTTCGTGCCGACTACTCAAGTGATCAGAGCCTATGATAACACCAGCAGGGAGGTGATGGGGACTGTCAAAATTCAGACCCAGGTTGGTCCAGGACAACACAACATTGAATTCCATGTCTTGGACGTTCCTGCAACCTTTAATCTACTCTTAGGGCGGCTGTAGTTGCACCAAGTGAAGGCAGTCTCTTCCACTTTGCATCAGATGTTGAAGTACCCTCACGGGAAGGGGGTGGCCATTGTTTTCGGGAATTCGTCAATCCATCCACCGCCAGAAGTGTCTACACCAGTCTTGGAAATCGAGCACAGCACGGAGGATGTGTTCTTATCAGGGTTTACTCTGGCTGAGGCTCGGGTTGTGCAGAATATCATGGCTGTTAATGAGGGAGTGTACGTCAGTGCTCAATCTGTATACCTCATGAACAAGCTACAACGCATCCCCGGGATGGGATTGGGAAGGAGCGGCCGGAAGGGCGTCGCAGCATTGGCCGAAGTGCCACACAACCCTCATACCCTTGGATTGGGTTATCTGCCCACCAAAGAGGATTGGATAAGAAAGGGAAAGGAAATGGCCGGAAGAGCCAGAGCAAAGTAGGCTGGGAAACCATTTGAGCTGATGCATAGGCCCATTTAGGGTACCCTAAACGGACGCTTCGTCCGGGAGGGGGAGGACTTTCCGTTTTGTGGCTTTCCAGAGCCGTGGCTGAACGCGGAGAAGAAGCGCGTGCCGGGTTTCGAGATCTTCTTCGACCTGCAATTATCCGGGGATGACGTTGCCGAAGAGTAGACAGACCCATCAGCTGAGGTTGAGCAGTGTAAGGTAGTGGACTCCGAGGGCGCTGAAATTGAAATGGGGGTGGCACTGGCATGTCTACTTTCAGATCCTCCGATCGACCATAAGTGCTTGGGGGATAACTTCTCGGTTTCCATGATCGGGAATGAAACGGCTGTGGGCCTACCGTCAACTATTTTGGATGCATCTATCGCACCCTCTCTCACCTGGCAATACGAAGAGGGGTTTTTGTCCAGCAGCACCGGGTCAGGTAGTGAGCCGAAATCTGATTCCACCGAGTCTTGTGAGTCGGAATCAAGTTCCAGCTCGACTGAGTCTGAGTCTGGTAATCCTGGGGATGATAACCCGGATGCCACAGTCTTGTCCAGGTCGTCTTTTTCTTTCTCATTTGAGTCTTTTGTAACCGAGGAATCGGACGATTTGGATGTGCCTAATGAGAATCAAGTAACTGTGGTTTCTGAGTACTTTTCTGTGCCCTTGATTTATTGCATTAACTCAGACTTTCAAAATTTTGATGAAAACGACGAGGACGAAATTCCTCCGGTTTTGCAACGCTTAATTGAACAAGAGCAGGAGAGATTTGTTAAACCCTTAATGGATGAAATCATTACTGTGAATGTTGGTACTGAGGAGGACCCGCGGCTGGTCCAGATCGAGTCCACGTTGTCTTCGGAGGAACGCGAGCGCTTAGTCGCTTTATTAAAAGATTTCAAAGATGTTTTCGCGTGGTCCTACGAAGACATGCCTGGGATCGATCCTGAGATTGTACAGCACCGGATCCCCCTTGACCCCGAGGCCCGACCCGTCAAGTAGAAACTCAGGAGGATCCGCCCGGATTGGGCTCTCAAGATTAAGGAAGAGGTCACCAAGCAAATTGATGCAGGATTTTTGCTGGTATCCGAATACCCGACTTGGTTGGCCAACATCGTTCCAGTGCCGAAGAAGGATGGCAGGATCCGGGTGTGCGTGGATTTCAGGGATTTGAACAGAGCTAGTTCGAAGGACGACTTTCCCTTGCCGCACATCGATGAGTTCGTGGATTTCACAGCAGGGCATGCTTTGCTTTCATTCATGGATGGCTTCTCAGGGTACAACCAGATAGTGATGGCACCCGAAGACCGGGAGAAGACTGCATTCACCACTCCGTGGAGGACATACTGTTACAGAGTGATGCCGTTTGGGTTGAAGAATGCTGGAGCTACTTATCAACGGGCCGCGACCATAATATTGCACGACATGATCCACAAAGAGGTTGAGGTGTACGTGGACGACATGATTGTCAAGTCCAAAGAAAGAGAGGGCCACTACACCGCCTTGCAAAAGTTCTTCCAAAGGATCAGAGAATTTTGGTTGCGGCTGAATCCTCAGAAGTGTACATTTGGTGTTACAGCGGGAAAAATGCTGGGGTTTCTGATTACACAAAGAGGCATCGAAGTCGACCCTTCCAAAATCAAGGCCATCTTAGAAATGCCACCACCAAGGACTGAAAAGGAGGTGCGAGGCTTTCTGGGTAAAGTGCAATTCATAAGACGGTTTATCTCAAAATTAACCTTGACTTGTGAACCACTTTTTGGTCTCCTGAAGAAAGGAAAGAAATTCCAATGGGACGGCCGATGCCAAGCTGCTTTTGAACAGATCAAGGAATACTTACAGAACCCGCCCGTGTTGTCACCGCCAGAGCCGGGGAAACCGTTGATATTGTACCTTTCAGTGACTGAGACTACGATGGGTTGTATGCTCGCGCAAGAATCAGAGGACAAAGTGGAGAAAGCCATCTACTACCTGAGCAAGAAGATGCTAGAGTATGAGACTCGCTACACACCGTTGGAGAAGGCTTGCTTAGCTTTGGTATGGGCTACCAGGAAGCTGCGGCACTACCTGTTAGCTCACTCCTTAATGTTGGTTTCACGACTCAATCCCATCAAATATCTTTTTAAGAAACCAGCACTTACGGGTAGGCTAGCTCGTTGGTTGCTGTTGCTCTCCGAATTCAATCTGAAAGATGTAACGCGCAAGTCAGTCAAGGGAAGAGCAGTAGCAGAATTCTTAGCCGATCATCCAGTGGAAGGGGGTGAAGCAGTTGAGTACTTATTCCCAGATGAGACCATTTTGCATATCGACGACAAATTTTGGACGATGTACTTTGACGGAGCGTCAAACCAGCACGGGTATGGGATAGGAGTGTTGCTGATAGCACCCGACAATTCCCGTATCCCTCTAGCCATCAAACTCCGATTCAAAGTCTCGAACAACGAAGCAGAATATGAGGCATGCATTGCCGGTCTAGAAGCAGCCCTGGAACTAGGGGCAAGACGGTTGGACGTCATCGGGGACTCGAACCTTGTTGTGTCTCAAGCAAAAGGAGACTGGAAAGTCAAAGAAGAAAAGATGATGATGTATCACCAGACCTTGGATTTATTAATTCCTCGGTTTGAGAAGCTAAACTTTGCTCATCTACTAAGAGAGAACAACAGGTTCGCAGATTCTTTAGCAACTCTATCTTCCATGATAGACATCCCATTCGGAGTCCGAATGCGTCCAGTCATCATTGACCAGAAATTTGCGCCAGCCTACGAGTCGATTGCTGCTATAGATGAGGCTCAGGACGAAAACCCCTGGTATTACGACATTTGGAATTTCTTGGAGAAGGAAGCATACCCACCAGGGGTTAATGCCAAGGATAAAAGGGCAATCAGAAGAATGGCCGTTCAGTTTATTTCATCTGGGGGTAAGCTGTATAAAAGAGGTCATCTGGGAATGCATAAGCTGTGTGTCGATGCCGAAGAATCGAAGCGCCTAATGGAGGCCATCCATGGAGGGAATGCGGTGCGCATATGAACGGAGTAATGCTGGCACAGAAGATCCTCAGACAGGGTTACTACTGGTCCACCATGGAGGAGGATTGTATCGGTTTTGTTCGGCGATGCCACAAATGTCAAATTCATGCAAATCGCATGAACATCCCGCCGTCGAAGCTGTACAATATGACTTCGCCATGGCCATTTTCAGTCTAGGGAATTGATGTGATCGGGGTTGTCACTCCGAAGGGGTCAAATGGGCATGAGTTCATCCTGGTCGCGATATATTATTTCACGAAGTGGGTCGAGGCCCAATCTTATGCGGTGTTGAAGGCTTCGCACGTTGCGAAATTTATCAGAAACAACATCATCTGTCGCTACGGAGTCCCAAACGAAATAATTTCAGATAACGGTTCCCACTTCAAGAAGGAAGTGATTGACTTGTTGGAAAAATACAATGTGGCTTTTCATAAGTCATCTACCTATCGGCCGCAGACCAATGGAGCGGTGGAGGCTGCCAACAAGAACATCAAACACATACTGCAGAAGATGGTGGAAACCTACCGGGATTGGCCAGATAAGCTGCCGTTTGCTCTGTGGGGCTACCGGACTTCAATTAGAACTTCTACTGGGGCGACTCCGTATTCATGTTTTATGGGATGGAGGCCGTTCTACCTATTGAAATTGAGGTTCCGTCTTGCGAGTACTGGCTGAGTGTCAAATAGCCGAAGCAGATTGGCAGCAGAGCAGGTTTGAGGAACTCATGCTCTTTGATGAGAGAAGACTGAAAGCACTGTACCATGTTCAAGGTTATCAGCGCAGAATTGCCCGGGCTTTCAACAAGAAAGTGAAGTCCAGGAATTTAAAGAAAGGAGATTCGGTACTCAAGGATAACCGAGCTCCCATCCACGACCCAAGGGGCAAGTTCAGACCCAATTGGACTGGTCCCTACATCATTAAGTCTATCTGGTCAGGTGGAGCTGTGGTTCTGATGGATCTAGATGGCCTAGAGTTCCCACAGCCAATCAATATGGACAAGTTGAAGAAATATTACCCTTGAGAGGCTCGCTAGGCCGAAAACCCGAAAGGGCGACCTAGGCAAAACTCAGAGCACAAAAAATTCAAAATTATAAAAACTGAGCTCGCAAGGTTAAAAACCCGCAAAGGGCGGCCTTGGCAAAAGTTAGAGCGTAAAAGGAGAGTGAAAATACTCGAGTGAACCTGAGCCTGAACTACGTAAGGCTTGATTCCCATCTTTGGGATACGTAGGCAACTTCGTCTCGGAGTTCAGCCATAATCTTTTCCCCAATCAACTTTGTCCATTTGATCATCTCGGTCATCTTTATCTATCCAGCATTCAGGAGCTTTGATTGTAATCTCCGGTGCAGTGCTATTCAGACTAGGGGCAACTTTCTGTTGCCAGGAAGTGCCGCGGTACCATTCAGACTAGGGGCAACTTTCCAGTTGCAAGGATCCGGGGTTGTGCATCTCAGTGACAAATTTCAGGCGTGTCCAGTTTTGATCCATACCGAAAATAGTTTTGAAAAGTTTTAATAAAAGTTGACTTTGTTCAAATTAATCTTTTTACAACTAAGACCATTTTTGGACCAAAGCAGAAAATTTTCAGTACCACAACCTTCAATTTCATTGATTTCAAAACAGAGTTCTCCTGTTTTTGCATACAATTGAAGTTGCTTGTTATTACATTCATAAAGAAAACTTGAAAGTACTAATAAAGCAATAAATCCGGGGCATAGTCAAGTCAGGTGTCCCTGCACCCCCTTCCAGAGCTGGTCGAAGCCTCTGATGCCAAGCTGGGCCCAATCTGTGCCTCTTCATTGAGCCAATCCAAGCACTCGTCAGACAAAGTGCAACTAAAAGTGGGAGCGGGGGCCAGAAGCTCTCTAGTCCTCCATGCTATGGCATACCGGGCAAGCTGTGCGCCTCGGACCGGAAATGTGGCAGGATACTCTATCCCCTCTGGCGGGCAAGTCTGATCATGACCGAACTGGCGCTGGAACCGAAACGGAAAGTAGAACACACAGTGAGTCAGACCAATCAACTGGATCCCGGTCTGCCGGGACATGCTATAGCTCATTACCGGGAGATTGAGCCAAGGGCAGCGCCAAGCAATGCGATCTGCAGACAAATTGCACATCCAGTCGAACCACCATCCCTCATCAGGGGCATCGACTAGGCGTTGTCGAAAGAAGTAGCCGCGAGCTGAGTAGGCTGGGCAAGAGTCCACAACCTACAATTTATCCATCAACCATACCTGGGGAGGGATGAAAAGAGAGAATAAGAATAGAGAGATGTACGATGAGAGAAAAGTAAAAAGGGTTTTGTGAGAAAAACGAGCCTGAGGGCCGAGTGATGTGAGCAATACATATGTGAGATTGGGTGGAAACATTACCTGCAGCAGTAGTGGACTCCCCGCAAATCTGGTCGTCTCCTGGCGATAGAAAGCATCTAAGCCCATCAGTGTCTCGGCCAATGTCATGGCGATGCAGCTCTTCCCTTCTTTCAAGCCTTGAGCAACTTCAATCAGACGAATGCTAGATCCACTAAAGCCTGGGGCAAGCAAAAAGTGAGATAGCATGCACAAGCAAAGGGCGTGTTGCCGAAAACCTTGCCAATAATGGTTGCCGCGGTCACCGGCATCAGAAAAGCGATGAATCAAGCCGAGGATGTCCAGTTCCCCGTTGCAGATCAGAGACCGAGCGTCATGCATGGTGAGCCCACACATCCGCCCTAAAGTTTGGGCGTGGCCGAAGCGAAACTGAGGCAAAATTTCTTCATAGCGTTCAGATTCCATCAAAACTTGAAAATCTTCGAAAGTTGGACATACCTCTTGCCCGCCGAAGCTAAACACATGCGTTACCGGGTTCCAAAACCTCGCCGCGGCATGAAGGAAGGGAAGGTGCAGCGGAGTACGGCTCAGCGTGAATAGTGCATTCAAGCCGAAGCCCCGGAAGTTCAACTTTTCCGAGCCATCTAGAGAAGCGATCCAAGCTGTGAGATTTTCGACGAGAAACGCCTCCATTTTGGTGCAAAACTGAGATGAAATGAATCAACTACGGAGCTAGGACTTTTAAAGAGGATAAGACACTGTTCGGGGGACACGTGTCGAAAAATTGGTGGCTGCCAAGCTAGGTGGCCGGCCGGCCACCTTTTCTGGTAGGCCGGCCACCCCTCTCCCCTCCAATGCAAAAAGCTGGTCGGCCAGCTCCCAAAGGTGGCCGGCCATGCTGCAACATGTGTCTTTGGCCCTGTTCTACCTTCTAGAAGAAAGTTCCTAGCATTTCCATGCATCGGGGGTGTCGAAGGCCTCCATTTCCCTCTGTTTCGAATGCATTCCGTCACCCAGATCGTCCGAAATGCACTTTGTTTATAGAGTTGTTGTTAAGTCTTGCTTATCGAGTTGTTTCTTTGCTTATCGAGTTGTTGTTTTGTTTGTTGAGATGTTTTTGTTTATCGAGTTGTTAAGTTTTGTCGAGCTGTCGGGTTGCGAGTATCGAATTGTTATTCTTTGTTTAATCAATTTTGTCGTGTCTTGCTTATTGAATTGTCAACTTTGTTAAGTTTTGCTTATCGAGTTGTAAACTTGCTAAGGTTTTGTTATTTCTTAGCAAGTTAGGTTGTTTAGCTTGTCGCGTCGGTTCACTACCTGACCTGGTAAATACACAATGCACATTTCCATTCAATCTCATTTTCGTGCAAAATGGTGCGATACGATGCTAAGAACATAAAATACAACACTTTTTTCAAAAGCTGTTTCATTCCATCATGCTTCCTTTGTTACAACACTTTACAACAGGGGTACAAGTTTTACAGAAAATAAAACTGCCTAATAATGTACAATGTGCTACAACTACTAGTAAAAAGGTGAATAAAGCAGGGAACAGCTGCATCAATGCTCTCAAGAGCAGGAATAAGAGGCCCTCTTCGTCCTCTTCTGTGGGACAGTCTCTGCACCACCAACGCCATCTGAGTCGGAGCTGTCATCCTCGGATCCTCCTCGGCCTCACTCCACTCCGGAACCAGGGTCGAACCCTCCTCCTGTCAGCAGATGTCTCTGACTGACGATCTGCAGCCTCCTCCTCCTCGCTGGCCTCCTCCTCTATAATGTGCGCTCTGCGTCTGCGAGACGACTCCTCCCTGACTCCTCGAGAAGGCTTAGATGGTCCAGCTCCTCGAGAAGGCCAGATGGCCCGGCTCCTCGGGAAGGCCTAGATGGCTGGTCTGTGGCTCAGTATACACCGGAGGCATCTAAAAATAAAGAGTGCAATTTGAGTACATCAGCTAAAACATGTATATCAGATGCAGATACAAGCAAACTACACAGAGTGGATGTATGCAGATACAGTACGTAAATGTGGTGTGTGTCAGATGTGCTCACACAGGCAGCCTATCAATGCAATAAAATGTTCAAGATCAGCATGTCATCAGGAGTATGATAAATGCAAGAAAACTAAAATACCTGGACACCCATGATGGACAACTGCGCTCTCTCCGCAGGACCATGCCCTCAAGTGAGGCTACATCACCCGAGCACCTCGTCCATGTACTCCCTGGGTGGCTGCAGATACAAGCTCAAGTCATCAATGAATAAACAAACACCAAAGTATCTGAGTGATAAACGGAAAACAGTGGAACATACCGGTGGTGAGTCAGGGTCACTGACATATCGGTGGTCAGGCATAGGAGGCTCTATCGGAATCGGGTAGGAAGTCCCATATCGCCATCCCATCAACTCAGTCGGCATATCTGGCCATCCAGGATGATGATGAGTCGGAGGAATCGGGGGAACCAATCCACCCCCGCCTCTAGATGTGCCAGCCCTGCTGGTGGAAGGGACATCTGCAGTCCGAGCCCGGCTCGATGAGGGCATACCAGCAGACCTCCTCGTCGGGGTACGGACTCCCGTCAGTGGAGGCATCAAGTATGTGTGACGGTAGGTCGCGTACTCCCCCTGCTCCAAATGTAGTAATGCGTCGGTACCTTGCATAGCACTGACGACATCCTGGGGAAGGAGCCTATCAGCGGTCCGCATATCGTCTGGAGGTGGTGAAGGGATGTCCTGAGCAGGGTAGCCCCATACCTGGCGCAAGAAGCGATCCCCAAAAACCAGGCCCTACCAACTGGCCCCTCGAACAGGATCCTATACCGAGAGGCTCCCCATGCTCCGGCAAACTGAAATCGGAGGTCTCTGCCTAAAGGCGCCCAGGGCTGCCACGAGATCTGCGGAACCGATGCATAAGCTGGTCAGAAATTGTGAATGTGCAAGATAAATCAAAGATCAGAAACATGAAGAACTGAGAGTTCTGAAATACCTCTGACGGCCGCACTGTATCAAAGTACTGCCGTAGGTAGAGGAAAGACTCCCGAGGTCTCGGCCGGTACTGGCCCTCGAATACGAGTGAACAAGGGGTCACGAGGGGCACCTCCACCTCAAGCTCTGGGCCTATCATCGGGAAGTACACGTAGATCCATAGCTGTGAAAAACAAAGCAGTAGCCATCAAAATACAGAATGCTGAGTGCAGGATGTAAATACAAAATGCTGAGAGCAAAGTGCAAGGTACAGAATGTAAAGTGCGCCGTGAGTGCAATGTACAAATAATAAAAAGCAGAAATGTAAATCAAGAACAGAAAGTACCTCCCAGGCCTCCAGTAGCCGCCAACCATGTTCCCCCGTCCGCGGGAGGTCGCGCTCATATAGCAATAGAGAGTGGCCAGGCTGGCGCCACCCCAATCATATCGGCTGACCTGTGATAGGTCCACTAGAGCACTCAACAGATAAAGCCCGACAGTGTTCCCCCTATCGGCGAACAGAGTGGTCCCGAAGAGGAACATCAGAAATCCGCGGGTGTACTGTGCTACCTCCTCAGGAGTCTCAGGCTCCATCTCCACCCTCCTGAAATGTGAAGAAAACAAGTATATCGGACTCTGCCCGAAGATCTATCAACTGGGCGAGCTCCCAATAAGTAGATCCAGGCGGCCTCCCACTGGCCCATGTCCTCGTCATATGGGATCGCCCAGCCTCCCCATCAAGGCCTGTCAATACAGCGAAGTCAAACGGGGTCATAGTCATGTCCCGGTAGCAGAGAAATGGAAGGAGTTGGTGGTGTCCCACCATCTCTCTACCAAGGCACCCATCAGCGTCCTACTAGCAGGACAGCGAGATATCCCAGTGCAAAAGGGCCCAAACCCTGCCACGTCAACCAAATCCCGGACAGCCTCCGGGAGCTCTGCGTACCTCTCTCGCCGCGATGGAGCCATATCCCCGCGCAGTACGAGAAGTCACCTGCATTCAGGATGAACACATGTATTCAGTTTCAGAATGAAATGTATAAGCTGCGTGCAAATGAAATGAATAAGCTGCGTGCAAACGAAATGTATGAGCTGTGTGCAAAATCAAATCAGATACAGAATCTGGGCTGTGTGTTCAGAAAATTCAAAGTATGAGCGTGTGTTCAGAATTCAAGTGTTTGGGCTGCGTGTTCAACCTTCTCAACAGTGTGTGCTACGTGTTCACCTTCAATTGGGCTGTGTGTTCAGAAATTCAGAGTTTGGGCTGCGTGTTCTACTCTCAATCAGTGTGTGCTGTGTGTTCACCTCAATAATGAGCTGTGTGTTCAGATTTCAAAATCAACAGGCTGTGTGTTCATCTCAAAGTTCGAGCTGTGTGTTCAACATCAAGTATTTGAGCTGTGTGTTCAGGTTTCAAAGAATGGACTGTGTGTTCGTCTCAGTGCTTGGGCTGTGTGTTCAACTCTCAATCAGTGTGTGCTGTGTGTTCACCTCAACAACGAGCTGTGTGTTCGACATCAAGTGTTTGGGCTGCGTGTTCTACTCTCAACAAGTGTGTGCTGCGTGTTCACCTTCAATTTGGGCTGTGTGTTCAGAAATTCAGTGCTTGGGCTGCGTGTTCAACTCTCAATCAGTGTGTGCTGTGTGTTCACCCAACACAAGCCGTGTGTTCAGATTCAAGTGCTTGGGCTGTGTTCAACTTCAATCAGTGTGTGCTGTGTGTTCACCCAACAACGGGCTGTGTGTTCATCATCAAAGTTTGGGCTGCGTGCTTAACTCTCAACAAGTGTGTGTTGTGTGTTCACAATCAATTTATGGGCTGCGTGTTCAGAAATTCAAGTAATTGAACTGTGTGTTCAAGATGCAAACAGAATACGGTGTTATAGCCTAAACATTCTAAACAAGCTGTGTACTCTAATGAGCAGATAAACATAGCAAAAGCACGAAATGCACGGAAAATGCAGGATACATTGCAGAAAATGTAAAAGTGAAGTAAATACCTCTCGTGCCTGATGGGAGAGATGGGACTCCGGCTCTCACAAAAGCAGATCCACGGGCGCTCGCTCGTCGAAATCTGTAAAATGATAGAAGATAGCCTACGGGAGAATATGTGTCGGAGGGACGTACCTCTCGGGTATGAATGGTCGGACCCTCGGAGGCAGAGCCATAATGTCGGGATCACCCCCGGCACCTGGAGGGCCTCCGCCCTGAGGAAAATGACCTGCCATTTCAAAAAATCTGCAAAAAGGAGCAAAAACGAGCAAAAATGAGCCAAAATTGGAAAAAGTCAACAAAAGTCAACTCTCGGGAAATGAAAAAGTCAACAAAAGTCAACTCCCAAGAAAATCTTCCAAATATTGAGACAAACTCACCTCAAGTGGCGAAAATGAGAAAAGAAGCTCCGAAACCAAGATTTAATCGGTTCAAAGTGAAGAGAACTGAAAGTTTTCGCGAAACAACTTGGCGTGGGGCGTTGGAAAACGCGTATGGAGCGCAGATCTGAGAGGGAAAATGGTCTAGGAAGGTAGAGGGGCTGATTTCGGAGTTAGAGTTGTGAGGAAAAGTGTTTGGATAAGCACATTTAAAAAGTATGAGAGCAAAAGGACCAAATTGCCCGGATTTGGCTAGGTGGCCGGCCGGCCACCTTTTCTGGCAGGCCGGCCACCCCTCCCTCAAACCTGGCCGGCGGCCTCCCCCTTGGACCAAACATGGCCGGCAGCATTCCCAAGGTGGTCTCCAAGGTCCTGCAAATTTTGGTGATGATTGGAGTCCCCGGCACCCGAGAAAGTACAAAGAAAGTGCACTTTTCGTCGCAAAATCCCCCCCGCGGGAACTTCAACTCCAACTTTCGATGCGTATCTCATCGTTACTCATCAAAAGCAAGGTGTATCCTTTTTGAATATGTTGTGACCCCTCCGGGAGGTAAACGGAGGTCGCAATTGAGCCACCTTCGTCGAAACCTGCATTTCTTTGATCGTTGTTTTGTGACAAACATGCATCCGAGTTTACACTTGTCCTGCATTGTTGTGCACGATTACTTGCATGCTCATGCATACCAGTTGCATTGTTGTGCACGTTTCACGGCTATTGTCATACCCTCACGCTTAACTTGCGTTGTTACGTGCGTGTCTCTCGTTTTGCGATGCACTTTCCCATCAGCACCGCGTTTGTCTGCATTCGATATCACACTGAACATATGTTGCTAACTATGTTGTGCTTGTTGAGTTTCTTCCTTTTGTAGGCACGATATTGTATGTACGGTTCATTTGAGGCTGGTGCGACCAGACGTGCCGCACAGATATTGTATATTCTCCGTGTGAGACGTGGCGAGAATTCAATAATTCTCCGCATTCTTCAACTGCATGAAATGTAGTATTGCTTTGCATTCTTGCTTAAAACTGTTGCATCTATTGTGAATATTTGCTTCATTACAGCTTGCTGCTTCTCATGATCAATGAGTTACATTCGGCTTCGTGCATATCGTTTTGCATTTTGCCCCCCGCCTGCGGGCACATTTCTTTATTATCTTGTATGTTTGTCTAAGTCTTCGGCCTTGTCAAAAATGGGTCGTCTCTGGGCTTTGACATTCACTCCCGTCATGTATGACTTTCAAGTTCTGTCAAAGAGGGGCAACTGTAGACACCCCATTTTTGACCGACCTTAAGACTCAGACGTCACCAATTGAGCGCTCGGTGATGTTGCATATTTTGCTCGTTCTGGAGTTTCAGAGTCTCGGCTGCGAGCCTTGCCTCTAGACTTCCGGGCTCTTTTGTGCTCTGCCTCGGTTTACGAACCAGGCCCTGTTTTCTCTGTTTTCTCTTCCCGAAGGGAGGGAGAGGTCTCGTAGATCATCTCTTAGTGGCCGTAGGCTACATTTCGTGGTCATAGGCTATTTTTCCCGTTTGGAGCCCGGTTTCCGGTTTTTCGGAACCGTCGGCCGTGTGCCTCGGTTCGGGACCACTTAACCACCTCCGTTTGCTTCGGTTTTTGGCACACACCTTGTTTCCTCCCTTTTGAGGGACACTGTGGCCCGAGAGACCAACTTCGTGGTCGAACGCCACCTTCGGTGCTTAACAGCCTGTTTTCGGGGCCCCGAACTGCGTGTTTCGACCCCCAAACCTTCGTTTTGCATCCGTCTTGGTCCATTTTTGGCAGGGACCTTATTTTCATTGTTAGGAAGGTTGTAGGAAGGTGGGAGGCCAGCAATTGTTCTGAAAAACCAGCTTTATTCCTTCATCGCTCTTCATCGCCCGTTTTCTTCACTAGAAAGCTGATTTTTCCCATTCCCGGGCCACTTTTTCTGACTTTCCACCACACCATTGTGTTGTACACACCTGGGAGGCCACCAATATGGGTAGGCCGGCCAACAATTCTTCCTGACCCTTTTGAACCCCTCTAAAAAGTTGGTTTTTCTCTCTCTTGAGTTACATTTTCTGGTTTTTCTCCACATAGCTGTGTTGCACTCACCTGGGAGGCCACCTTTTTGGGGTGGCCGGCCAGTAATTTTTCTTGAACCTTTTGCACTTGGTTGGCCGGCCAGGGGAGGTGGCCGGGCGGCCACCTGAACCTTTTGAACCTGGCCGGCCATGTTTCTCTCTCCAGGTGCATTCCAACTGTGCCAGCTGTTTTCCACCAGATCCTCTCCCGAGGGTCTGTCTTTTGGGGGGAAATTTGAATTGGTTTTTCCCCCCTTTTCATTCACTCCTCTCCCTCTATATAACCAGCACCCCACCTCCATTTCTAAGGGTTAGAAAAATCAGCCAAAACTCACCCCCTTCTCCCTCCATTTTCACTATTCCAAGCTCCAAAACCCTAGTTTCTTGGCCATTTTGCACTACAACCCATAGCCTACCACCTCCATCATCCATTCCATCCCCTTGGAGGTCATTTGCAGAGGTTGAAAGCTCATTTTCTTGGACCAAAAGCTGTTGGAGGTCGGCTCTACAAGGGTAAGCTCTACTTTCCCATTTTTGCACTATTTTGTTCTATATCTTAGCTCCTTTTGGTTACATTTTTGGGCTTCAGCCTGAACTGAAAATAGTCTTATTTTGAGCTCATCTTCATGTTTGATCAAGAACGCTTTGCTGTTTGAGGCCAGCTACTACCCCTTGTCCTCTATCTCTCTTTTAGGGCCATTTTTGCATCATATTTTAGCCTTACTTGTGAGCATATTCGAGATTTGCCATAAACTGTAAAGTATCTTGTTTTGAGCCCCTCTTCAATTTTGTTGAAGGGAACTTGTCTGTTTGAGGCCTTTTACTGCCCTGTTTGTCCAATCTCTCTTTTAGGGCTGTTTTTGCATGATACATTAGCCTTATTTGTGAGCCTTTTTGGACCTCGACCTAAACTGAAAAAAGTCTTGTTTTGACATCATCTTCATGTTTGATTAAGGTCTATCCTCTGTTTGGGGTCATCTTCCCCTATGCATGCTTCATCTCTTCATGATTAGGGCTATGCATTAGAACACTTGCATTGGCCATGGTTTGGCCTCTTAGCCACTGAAATCCAGTGGATTTTCAGTGGCTTAGGTGTATTCTTGAAGGCCAAAATCAGAGGGGGGTGACCCCCTCTCACCTTGTTTTGCTTGATGGTCTTTTTGGCCTTCCAAAGAGGCCCTATCTTGCATGCTTTGTTGACTGATTTCAGGGCCAATTTGATGAGTTTTAGGGCTATCATATTTGATTTCCAGATTTAATTTTTCCATGCTAAGTGTCCTTGATGAATGTGCTTAATAACCCCTTGCATGGCCCTCTAAAAGAACCCATCATTTGTGCATGTGTTGGCTGCATTTCAGAGGTTATTTGGGCATGTTTTGGCATGTTTTATTCACTGATTTTTGCTGGTTTGATGAGTTCTCACCTGCTTCATGTACATGCCATGTAACCCATGTTTGCTAGTTAATTTTGCATGTTATTTTAGTCCATCATGCTAGCATCTTTTGATCATGCTTTGAACTAGAAATGTTCATGTTTTGGGACTGCCTTGGTTCCGTCTTTGTGCTTCATAGTCAAAAAATGCATGCTTTGTATAGCTATAAGTCAATATATGTGCCTAGTCATGAGTTTCGGGACCATTCCATGCATTGTATGACATATATTCATGTTTCAGGATCATTTTGCATCACATTTCAGTGCTGGAACTTGCATGTTTGTATGCCATATTTCATGCCTTGCCATGCCTTGTTAGAGTGGCATTTGTGCCTTAGGATTGGTCCTCGGTTTGCGTGCATGTGTGCACGCATCTCGAGTGTCTCATTTTCATCTTATGGCTACTGATGTGGGTGTGGCTGAGGTCCACTCATGTTGGTGTAAGTCCATCATGCATTGTGTATGTCATCTTAGTCCTTTGCATTGTGTATGCTAGGTTGTATGTTAGAGCATCGTGTATGCCATGTTACATCGTGCATTGTGTATGCCATTTCATAGCATTGCGTATGCTAGGTTGTATGTTAGGATTGCATTCATGCATGTCATGCATATTGCATTGTGTTTGGGATAGGAGTTAGCCCAAACACAGGAAACGAGGGATGTTTCGTACTCCGAGTGACGGAACGTGTCTCAATTCTCGGTCATCGACACTCCGGATTAACCATGATGGAGTCTCGGTCTTGTTGTGTTTATATGTGCATTCATTTCACATTGAGTCGTGCAATTCGACTCCTCGGCCATCATGCATCGAGATGCGTGATTGGTGGCACAAGGATCGAGGCATACATACATATGTGAAAATACTTTGCCATGCCCCTTTCTTGCTCTCTGTTGTAGCAAATCAAGAATCAACAGCCTTTCAGAGCTTTGCACAATATTCCGGGCTTAATTGTAAACAGAGGCTAATTGGGGCATCGCAATGGATTTCCGCGCAAGGCAACCCGAACATGCATCATTCATCATCCGGAGCAGAGTTGAGGCAGTCCCTAGCTTGCATGCTAATTTACTGCTTTCCTAGATTAATTTGTTAATTAATTAGGATTTTGTATTTATTCAGACTGTAGTTATTTTTTCGGGACTGTATATTATTTATTCGGACCCTCCGAGCGAGGGCGCAATTGTAATAAGTGTGCGTGTGTGCGATGTATGTCTTCCAACCCCACGTCTTTCTCCCTTTTATTTACCAGCTTATGATGGTTAGATTAGGGCATGTTTCAATTAGCATACAGTATGATAGCATGTTTGCATTCATTCATCCGTTTTGCATGCACCGGGCTCGGCGCATCATACTAACTACATTTGCATTTCAATTCTAAGTTGAATACATGTTAGTTGTAGCATTCCATATGCCATGTTTAGAATAGCCGAGCCTATCTTAGTTGCATTTTGCATGTGTTGCATTAGGCATTTCTGTATGGTTAGGATCATGCATGGATTTCTAACATAGTTTCTGTTTTGGCTTGGAGTACTTGGTAAGTTTTTACGCTTTAGCATCCTTGCATGAGTGTGAGTGACTACCATGATAGCATGCTTATCATGAGGCTATTTGCTTATGTGATATAACTGCCTGAATGCCTGTGGGTGAAGGTTGGGTTATTTGGATTGGAACAATGCATTGACTGTGAGTTTTAAGCCCACTAGATAGTGGCAAAACCATCTTTTCTAAGCCCACTTGAGGGTGGCAAAATCTGCATTTTAAGCCTACTTGCAAGTAGCAAACCATCTTTCAAAAACAAACATGAAATGTTCCAATTCAGGCGACCCAGTCTATACTTGTATGCTGTGCGCATCACATAGTAAATCTAGGCTAATAACCGGAATAAGAACACATAATGTTTTCAAAACTAGATATCATGGTTAGTAGAGGCCGATCTTTGATCGGGCGAGCGGGGGTGCTCACAAAGTGACCTTCCCCAATCGTACCCAAGTTCCCGAGCCGAGGCAACTTTGGTGATGATAGACACGTGGCCTTAGGCAACGAGTCAGGGTTTCCTAAATTTCTCAAAAATAAAATATTTAGGTGGCGACTCTGTATCTGGCAAAGCAGTCCATGTTTGGCACTTCTTTCAAAAATCTGTTTTCTCAAAACGATTTGCCGAATTTGGACTCTTTGGTTCAGATTAAGAACCGTGACATTTGAGTCCTGAACTGTAGTGAGCCCAAAATGAACAGAACGGGACTCATCCTCCCGAGGCGTTCGGGGACGTCTACAGTAATAGTACATAACATGATATCCAAGTCTCATTCAACAAATCTATCCTAAAACTAAAGGAGAAAACAAAGCTCATCTAAATTTGATAAAAACTCAAATCTGGTAGATCTAGAGGATTGGACATTCAAAACATGTAGATGTAGAATTTTTGCATCAATCCCATGCGGAATTTGTGTGATTTTAGAATCTGATAAAAGAACAATGGGAAAAAATGGCCTTACAAAATATGTAAAGAGACATAATGGCCGTAACAGTGTTGTAAAGGCATGGTAACCGGCCGTTACGTCATTGTGCTGGCCATTACAAGTGTAACTTTGTCAAATTGCTACAGCAGACTGGAACAGGTAGTCGTATTATTGTATCCAATGAAACCCTAATGTACATAATGATGCTACGTAGCACTGTTGGCTATTTTTAAAACCTTGTTTTCTTGTTCAATTTGAAATCCACAGCCAAGTGTGGCTTGAGTCTGCAACCCAAGCTCTGCCCTTTACCTAATTGATGAACTTGAACTTTGGTTTTGTGTGCATCACACTACTATATTTATAAAAATTTGACATTTCAAGGATTATGAGAGCATTATGAAGAATCTTTTTCCTACCTAGAAGGCATGCAACCATTTCTTCATGTAGTAATCCATTAGAAGCATACAAAATACAACACCCTAGCCTATCGGACCTTCAAATACATTCCAACTTTCAAAACACGAAACAAGCAAGAGAACTGGTAATAGTCATGTAACATAGCACAGTACAAATGTAATTTATCAAGAATTCTTTTTGGTGTTAGTTTCTGCATGAATATAGCTAATCAAATTAAAAGAGAAACCATGTAAAACAAACCCTCTTAAGAGCATCTCCAATGGTAGTAGGTATTTTACCTATCTAAATATTACTATAAAGTATATATTTTATTTTGCCTATCAACTGTTTTATGTTTTTACTCCAACCATACTCTTTATTTTAGCTATTTATCCAAATACTATTAATTTTATAGAATGCCACGTCAACAACAAAGATGGAGGGAAATGATCCTAATGATTGAATATATTTTGCCTAGCGTTGAAGGCTAGCTACATTTTTTTTTTTTTTTTTTTTGATCGGCAAAACGAAATCTTTATTGATGAAACATCCAACTATGAAAAATTACATCAATAAAGAGAAGCTTGGAGCTAAGCAAAAGCTCCAAGCGCCAGTTGGTGAGAAACCAACAACAGAGAGCAAAAGAGAAGACAAACAGGTATAAAAACCAGTCAAAGCCTTGGATCTAAGACCCAAGCAAATAACAGACCAGCTAAAGCCTTGAAGGCTAGCTACATGTAACTAGTGAATATGAGTTGAGCCAAAATGCCTAATCATATCCCTAGTGCATTGGAATTGAAAAAAGTGAATCACACTAGACATTTTAACTAACAAGTATTATATGCCTAGTGCATTGGAGATGCTCTAACATATAACTAATAAAGTTGATGTCATAAAGTAAAAGACAAACTACATCATCATACTGTTCTTAACAGCCATCATTCAGGTATCATTACAAAATATCAAGAAGTATTCTAAGAGAGGGGTGGAGAGAATTTATAAAGGGACACAGTGAAATACAAATGAGTGAGAAAATTTGGGGGAGTAAACCTACAGCACAAGACCGTGCCAAGAACTTAATGGTTGATCAACAATGTAAGTAGCACGACACACAATAGAGGTGTCGTGCTACTTCATTTTTGTGCTGGACTCAGTTTTGTGCTGGACTCAGGCAGAATAGAGGTGTCCCTGGAGTTGTCTGCTGCTGTCTTCTGCTGAGTGTGGTTCTGTTTCTTTATTGATTGGTTTCTGGGTGTTTTCTGCTGAGTGTTTCTTAACAGGGTGTTGTTCTGTTTTGTTTTTTTGTCTTTGCGTTGGTTTCTCACCAACTAGGAGGTTGGAGCTTTGTTTAGCTCCAACCTTCTCTTTATTGATGTATTCCGTTGTGTCCATCAATAAAGCTTTTCTTTTCCGATAAAAAAAAAGTAGCACGACACACAATGGAAGCCTCCAAGGTGCCTTTGTCTTTGTTAAGGCCACGAATAAGCGCTCGTTAAGCTCGGGCTTTCTGTTTGTCTTTTCCAAGGACATCAATGCAGCACCTTCGGCAGAATTTACTCTTTTTGTAACTCTTCTCGTCGACGAGATTGATGTTGTACAACACAAGACCGTCAATACCATACGCGAGAAAGCATGGAGGTTTCTCCTCAACCATTTGTGGATCAGAGAAACTTGATCTAGATCTTTTCCCAAGTATTCCTCCGCCTATCATTGCCATTTCCCCTTCTCTACCATCTTTGTTGCGTTTTTTTCTCCCAATTCTTCTTCTTCTTTTCAGCTACATACAAGACAGAATTCTCATCTCGTAGGGTTATTGTTAGGGTTTCAAACAGGCGTGTGTAATTATCCCTATTTCTATGCATCTTTTTATTTTTTACATCCTTTTTTTTTTGTTAGAGAATCCTCATCACATTATCTTTTTATTTTTTTTATACATCTTTTCTTACAAAATTAAAAAATTATTAAAATTCTCTATTTATTGTTCAAATTTTTTATCATATAATTTTAATTTTTTTATAAAAAGTTATGCTAATAAATAGAGAGAGTAATGTGACAATTTATAATTTTTTTTAACTAAAATGTATAATTGACAAATAAGACCTTAATATTTCCAAAAATAGCATATTTATTGTCTTTTTATTTTTTTATACATCTTTTCTTAAAAAATTAAAAAATTATTAAAGTAATCTATTTACTTGTTAAAATTTTTTATTTAATAAAATTAATATAAAAATAAAATTTATAATTACTCTTTTATAAAATAATAAAATTACATCAATTATTAATTAAAATATATTTCTGATATCATTAAAATTATTAATTGACTTTATCATTTATTAATAAAATGAGTTGTTTGTTATCCAATTAGAAATTTAAAAGGATAAGATATAATTTTCAAAATTACATAGTATATTTGCAATTTATCTTTTTCAATTAAATTTTGGCAAAATTATTTATTAGTGAGGATCAAAAAAATTATTTACAAAAAAATATATAAACATTATAAATATTAATAATTAAAATTATAAACTTTTTACCTTTTTATAAATAATTTTTCTGATCTCACTAATCAATAATTCTCCCTTAAATTTTCATGTATTTTGGTTTTTAGAAAAAAAAAAAAAAAAAAAAACTTTTTATCATCTCTCCTCTTCTCGTTTACTGGTGAAAAGTAGGAGCTTCAATTCAGCATATTAGTTTTTCTAAAAATATTATTTTCTCTATACAGTTAGGTTGGCCTAAGATTTTACCCAACATGGCCCGTCTATTTATAAAATATTAAATATAATTTTTATTTTTATTATAAAATAAAGTATACAGATAAAAAAGACAAAAAAAAAGAGTATAAATATACTTAAGAATTAGGGACCCTTATAAAGTAGGGAAAAGTACATCGGTGGTTCTTACATTTTACTCCTTGTGTTATCTTCATCCTTTTACTTTCAATTAGCTTAATTTTGACCTTTAATTTTAAATTTTGGGTCATTTTAGTCCAATTAATAATGTCGTTAATGCTTTTGACAGAAAATAATCACTAAATTAATTGAGTTTAGTAAATTTATAATTTGACTCTAAAAAATATGACACATGCCACTTACATACATATTTTTCATAAAAAATGCTAAGAGTTGTAATCAATTAAACTAAATTGAAACAAAATCGTAAATTCATAATCAAAATCGAGACAGTTGAAATTATAAGGACCAAAATAATACAAAAAAAATAATAATAATAAAGACTACTATCAGAATTACCCTATAAAGTATGAATTTTTCTCAAGGAAAATTAGGGACACATCCCCTTATAAATTCCTATAAGAGTTTTAATTCATAAAAAGTTTGTTTAGGGTTGTTTTGGAAAGTTAATTAAAAGTTAGTTTTTTGACTTTTTTTTAGCTTTTTTAAAAAATGTATAAAAAAATAGAGAGTTAGTGCGACCCAAAAAAGTCAAAAGCCAAAAAACTTAACTTTTAACTAACTTGTCAAAATGGCCCTAAGTTGAGGTCCCTAAACTTTCAAATTCTAGAAGAACAAGAAAAACTATGAAATAAATTGTTAAAAACAACCTATTAACATTCAAATTACTCTTTTCCATATTTCTTTTATCACTTTTTCTCTCCCCAATGGCGAATCACAGCTTTATCATCACCATTGTTGATTTTTTCTTTTTATCTAAATCGTTTACATATCGTGTCATTTGTTTGACTTAGATGAAATCTCACAATTAGAACGACATGATATTCTTTCTATACAACCTCCACCACCACATCTCTACCATTCCACCACTGTCACCAACGCTGCTTTTGTTACTCTATCGTTTTCTTTTATAGTCCATAATTGTCTTTGTCTTTATTTCTCTTTCTATTTACGTTGTTCTTCCTCATTCAATTCTCTATCAATATCTATCTTCTCTTCTTCACATATCTGTTAAAAAATATATAAATTTGCAATCGAAATAAGAAATTTCACTGTTATGGTGAAATTTTACTAAGAAAAATTTCTCTGAATGAAATTTCACTTGTCTAAAGTTTATACAATGTAAACATTTAGTGAAATTTTACTAGTGAAGCTTATCTAATTAACTTTTATTGAAATATATCCACCCAATTTTTTTTTTAATTTTTGTGAACCCAATGAAATTTCCTAAGTTTAAATTTCTTTGAATCACTGACTGAAGATAACCAACTCAGTGAAATTTTTACGATTTTTTTTAATTTCATATTCATCATTGTTCTTGTTTCATAAATCTTGACAAGAAAACTCAGAAAAATATAAATTTTAAAACAAATGAAAAAGATCAAAAGTTATTGATTTTTTAAGTTTTTAAAACATTCTAATTTTGAAAACAACATGATTGTTGTATGTGTTCTGTTCTTTCAATTTTTGAGATTCAATAAGTAAGAGTGTTTTTGTCCAAACAAAATAATGCGTACCTTTGGAAAACTTATGTGAAGCCCCCGAAATATGCATTTACTTTTAAGACCCTAATGATGAATTATTTTCTTAAAGCCCTCGATTACTTGAATTATTTCGAATCTTGTCAGTTAGCAATTTTATTTTCTTTTTTTTCAAAACAGGAATTTTCCTAGCCGGATTAGGTTCCCTAACCTAATTTGATTCTACATAAATTACATGTATTTAACACCAAGCCCTTACTTCTTTATTAAATTCAAAATAAACCACAAAAACTAGTACATGTACCCTAATATTATTAGTACCATCAATTGTATATATATATATATATATACATATATACACCTAGAGAAGTGTGCCTAGACATAAAATAATAAAAAAAAATTCCCTTCACCCTTCCCTATGCCTAGCCTTCCTAGAAAAAAGTGAGAAATCAATTTCCAAGAAACATCATCATGAACTTCTAGGAAAAACCACCAACCTATGATCTAGACCTAGGGTGCAAGTTTCAAAACTAGTTCCCTTTTAACTAAGTGTTGCCTAAATCATTGACCAAGCCTCCCAAATCCTTCATTTTCCTTAGAATCCAAACAAAACCCACCATTTCCATCCATTTCCAACTAAGGGGCTTTTAGGACTTTTTGCCTCAAAAGTTTGCCTATAAATATCAACACACCTTCCTAGCTTGCAAACACACATAACACTCTCATCCACACACACATTTGGTTAGAGAGAGAGGAGAGAGAGAAAGAGAGAGAAGTCTAGAGAAGGAGGGAGGAAGAAGAGAGCCTTCTTATGCAAACTTAGTAGGTAAGCCACAACACAACCTTCTCTTTCATTTTCCTTCTTCAATACATGTTTCTACATAATGTTTTTTTTTTTTTTAGATCTGTTATTAAAGAGTTCTTATGTTAAAAATGCTAAGATTTGAGTATTGACTCCATCTCTCTTGTATTTTTCCCTTTTTGGCACAAAACCATCTCTTTTTATTACCAATCTCTCAAGTTTTCAAGGGCACTCTTTCAAACAAATTTTCTGAGTTAGACATGTGATAGTTAGCATATTTTCTTCACAAAATAAATGAAACTTTCCCATGGTGGAACCCCCTTTTTATAAATTTTCTTGTTTTGGGCATTCTACCTTAAAACCTGTTTTTGCAGTCAACTTTCAAAAATTCCAGAAAAATGTACAAAAATATTCTGAACCTCTATTTTATGTCAAAACCTTCCTTTAGAAATTAGCTTTCAAATAAAATTGGTTTCATCGAAAAACATTGAGCGGTTTGCAAGAAAATCAAGTTTTCATAACGGTCGACGGATCTGGACAGATTCTGGACAGCGCTGGACTATTTTCTAAATAACTTAAAATCTGGAAAAGCAAACCCATTTCCGAAAAATGTTCTAGAAACTAGATCAAATTCTCTACGAACCATAGGAAGACCGAGTTCGGGGATGATCTAAAGTAGTCCTTTCATATTAATCTTCACGTGATGTTAAATCTGGAAATTTGTTATGTATGGATGTTTTGTGCCTTGTATTCATTTGTGCCCTTGTATTCATGAAAATGGTCATGTTTTATTTAATGGCTTATGATCATATCTTGGCAAGATGTTGTATGTGCATGTTATGTTATTTATCTTTCTTATCTTGAGGATGCATGCTTATGTGGATGTTATTATATTGTTTAGTTGGACTAACCTTGACTTAAAACACTTAATTCAACGGGAAACCTAATTGGGTGGGTATTGGGTTTTCGAACACTTGAGTAATGAAAAGATGAGAAATGTGATATATGGATTGTTGGGATGCGTTCCCTATTTGAAAGTTAAAATCTTGCGCAAGTGGTTTTCGGGACCCTTGAACGGAGCGGTTGTATTCGGATCCTAGGTGGTTTGGTGTAAGGAGGGATTCGGGCAAGGCCCTATTTTTACCGTCTCTTTTGAGGCCCTGCGGTTGGCGCTACGCGGTATATAACCGTTGGTAGGCATCCGAGGTTAGTTCTGCAACAAAGCAGCAAAAGAGGGGGCATACCGAATAATCCGCGTCCGATTCTTGTGGTTGGGAGGACGAAATCTCTTTGGGGGATTTCTAGTTTACTAACATCTGACTTGACCCTTTATTTATTTATTTGAGTATCATGCTTTATTACTTGATGTTATAATTGTGATTGTGTATTGGACTGGGAAAAAGGGGTAGGGTGTGTGTGTGTTTACTGGGCATTCAAAGCTCACGGCGTATCATGCCAGGTGACGACGCGGAACTTATAGTGGGAGACGACGAGCCCGAAACCTTCGAGGACTTTTGGCTATCTTAGGAATAATAGAAATTTCCTTTTTGTTATTTTGTAAGAACTCATGTAGAGTTTAAACTTTCTATTGGGATGTAATGTAATGAAACAATCTTTTGAATTAAGTGTAAATGTGGTTGTTATGTATTTATATTCTATGTATGAACCTTATCGTTGCTTATGAGACCTTGTGTCAATGCCTGGTAAGATCTGTCAAAAAGGTAGTGCGCTGCCTAAGAAAGCTGGACTTAGAAGGGAGGCTATTTTGACTCCTCCGGCGATCTGGGATCTTACTTGGTTATTGACCATAGGACTCACTAGTGACTCTCCCTTGACTGCAACCTATAGTGTAGAATCGGGGCGTCACAACATGGTATCAGAGCCTAGGTTCAACCCTTACCCATGCGTTTCGACCTGCGGTTAGAGACTACCTTCCCCAACTATGTTAGAATCTTTTTTGACCTATTTTAGGGAATTTCTTCGAATTTTTGGCACGCCAACATTAACTCATGAGGACCTACTTCAGGATCGTGAAATGGTTTTAACTTTGAGTGCGGCCTCATCGCGCAGTAGGGGGGTACTATTAGTTCTACGCGTCTTCTATCGATCGTCATACCCTTATCTTGTATTCGTAGCCTTTATTCAATGTCACCCTTTCCCAAAACTTAGTCTTGTCCATCTAGTCATGTTTTATATACCACTATTTGTAAATTTGACCTCCTTGACCCTTGAATATTTTGTTTAGCTCAAGGCTTCTTGTAAATAATTTCATTTTCTTTGCTCAGTGATGAATCTTGGATATTCAGTTTGAAACACGGATGGCCAACGCAGTTTCAAGTTAAATATCTAGTTTAGTCACTACATCTATAAGCTTGATCACATTGAAGTTTGAAACCATAACATCATACCATTCATCCATATTTCAGACAATCCTGATGTTATCACCATAACTGCTTCGCATTCTTCGTCTCCACTTCAATCCAATTTTGAGAATCTTGTAATTATTATTATACATGAAGCTGTGTTGTGTGAACACCCTAGGATAATTAAACTCTAACGTAAGATTAGTTGCTTACCCATAAGGAATTGCCTCTGTAGTTAGAATTTGAATTACGCCTCACCCCATTCATAGAAAAACAAATGGTGGACCATACTTCGAGACAAGTAATAGCATAAGCTTGCAAGCAACAATAGAAATGCAGTACCAGGAAATTAAAACCTTAAGAATAGACTAGCAACCGTGGCTAAAACCCCGAACCCTACCAAGAATCAAATTTTGGAAGAGTCTTACCATCTTTGTGGAAATAATCGGCACAACATTGACCTCAGAATGAGAGGAGGTAGAATCCAAGAGGAAGAAGCGGACCCGTCTGCAATTTAGTACTACACAATTCTTAGGTGCATATTTTATTTGATACTGGTGCATCACATTCTTTCATATCCTCTGCTTGTGCTAAGTCATTAGAACTTGAATGTGAACCTTTAGAAACGACCTTAAGTGTAATGTCACCTATGGGAGGATGCATTCGGGTAGGATTGATCTGTAAAGATTGTAAAATAGGAATGTCGAACCTACGCTTAACTTGCGACCTTCGTGTCATGGAAATGTCAGACTTCGATATCATCTTGGGCATGGACTGGTTGTCCGCCCACCGAGCGGTGATCGACTATCGTCAGAAGAAAGTGGTAGCTCACACGCAAGATGGAACACGTTTCCAGTTTAAGGGGGATAGACAAGACCCCATGGTTTCAACAGAACATCGGACGCAGTGGCGCGATCAACTTGCGGGTAGAATAGCAAGTCTGATTCTAAATGAGGAAGGCCAAGGGGAAATAGAACTCCCGCGCGTAGTATGCGATTATGCAGATGTATTTCCTATGGAGTTACCAGGATTGACACCAACCCGGAAAGTAGACTTTGGCATCGAGCTACAACTTGGAACTACCCCAATATCCATGGCTCCGTATCGTATGGCACCAGCAGAACTACGAGAATTGAAGACACAACTATAAGAATTGCTTGAGAAAGGATTCATTAGGCCAAGTACTTCGCCATGGGGAGCACCTGTGTTGTTTGCTAAGAGAAAGATGGGTCGTTGAGGCTATGCATCGATTATTGTCAACTCAATCGAGTCACGATTAAGAACCGATACCCACTCCCGAGGATTGATGACCTTTTTGACCAACTTAGAGGCTCAAGGTGCTATTCAAAGATTGATCTCGGGTCAGGTTACCATCAACTATAAGTCAAGGAGGAGGATATACCAAAGACTGCCTTTCGTACTAGATATGGCCACTATGAGTTTGTAGTAATGCCCTTCGGACTAACTAATGCACCGGCAGTATTCATGAGTTTGATGAATAAGATCTTTAGACCATACCTTGACCAGTTTATTCATTGATGACATCTTGGTATATTCAAGGTCTGAAGAAGAGCATGAGCAACATTTAAGGACTGTTCTCCAAGTTCTTAGGGATATTCAACTATATGCCAAGGCGAGTAAATGTGAATCCTGGTTAAATGAAGTAAAATTCTTAGGACACGTGGTATCAGAGAATGGGATTGCGGTAGATCCAACCAAGGTGGAGGTAGTATTAGATTTGAGACAACTAAAAACCGTGTCAGAAATCCGCAGCTTCTTAGGATTGGCCAGTTATTACCGGAGGTTCATCCAAGATTTCTCCAAACTAGCTAAACCAACGACTCGTTTGACGCAAAAAGGAGTAAAGTATGAGTGGGACGAAAAATCCTTCCAAGAACTAAAGAAGAGGTTAACTAGTGCACCAATTTTGACCATCCCAGAACGAGAAGAGGGTTACACTGTGTATTGCGATGCGTCTAAAGAAGGATTAGGTTGCGTGCTCATGCAAAATGGAAAGGTGGTCGCGTATGGATCTAGGCAGTTAAAACCTCACGAGCGCAACTACCCCCACACACAACTTGGAGCTAGCAGCCGTAGTTTTGCCCTAAAGCAATGGCGACATTACCTGTATGGGGAACAATTTGAGATTTTCACCGATCACAAGAGTCTGAAGTATCTATTCACACAGAAGGACCTTAACTTGAGACAGAGACGATGGATGGAGTATCTTGAGGATTTCCAGTTCACTCTCTCATATCACCCCGGTAAGGCCAATGTAGTAGCAGATGCTCTAAGTCGTAAGAGCAAAGGGATGTTGGCTAAGATCTTCGTCAAGGAATGGGATATGGTTAAGACACTCAATGAGTTTAGGATCCAAGTAGAATCCCAAATTACAAAAGCATGTCTTAGTACGCAGAAGGTGATGCCTAAATTGATGAATGAGGTCGTGGAGGCCCAGAAGCATGATCAAGAGGTAGCCTACATCAAGGGACGTTTAGAGTTAGGAGAACCCATGCCCGGTTGGGTAATTCACCCCGATGGAAGTTTAAGATACCAAGGCAGATTGTTTGTGCCAAGTGACGAGTTACTTAGAGAAAAGGTATTGAAAGAATGTCATCATTCTGCATTTGCGGTACATCCAGGAGGGACTAAAATGTACCAAGATTTGAAGAGGCAATATTGGTGGAATGGATGAAGATGGAAGTGGCTAAATTTGTAGCAAAATGCCTAACATGCCAACAAATGAAGGCGGAACATCAGAAACCAAGAGGAATGTTGCAACCTCTACCAATAGCCGAATGGAAGTGGGAGTACGTGACGATGAATTCTGTGACAGGGTTGCCTAAGACACCTAGAGGGCGTGATGCTATATTGGTGATAGTGGATCGCCTCACCAAGTCAGCACATTTCTTACCCTATAAGATGACCGACACTTTAGTCTATGTGCATACTCTACATTGGGGAGATCATTCGACTGCATGGAATTCCGGTATCTATTGTGTCAGATCGTGATCCACGATTCACCTCTCGATTTTGGGAGCGTACAAGAAGCTCTTGGTACCGAGGTATGTTTTAGCACCGCCTTTCACCCACAAACAGATGGACAATCTAAACGCACTATCCAGACACTCGAAGATATGCTGAGAGCTTGCGCAATGGATTTTCAAGGAAGTTGGGAACGACACCTACCCCTAATCGGATTTGCCTACAACAACAGCTTTCAAGCTAGCATCGGCATGGCACCCTTTGAAGCATTACATGGACGACCTTGTAGATTGCCGATTTGTTGGACGGAAGTGGGTGATGCAAATCTGATAGGAACTGAACTTGTTCTAGAGACTATTGAAAAGGTCAAATTGATCCGACAACGGTTAAAGACTGCCCAAGACCGTCAAAAGAATTATGCAGATAGGAGGAAAAGACTATTGATGTTTGAAGTAGGCAGCCACGTGTTCCTAAAGGTGCAAACTAGGTGTGGAGTCGTACGTTTTGGGAGAAAGGGAAAGCTGTCACCACGATATATCGAGCCTTTTGAGGTATTGGAAAGAGTGGGCGAAGTAGCTTATAGACTAGCTCTACCCCCGCAGTTAGTAGGAATACACAACGTCTTCCATGTATCTATGTTGAGAAAATACATCGCTGACCCGTCACACGTCCTCAAGTGGGAAGAAATCAGTCTTGACAAAGATGTTACGTTTAAAGAAGGACCGGTAGCAATACAAGATCATCGAGAGAAGAACCTTAGAGGCAAGACAGTTCAATTGGTGAAAGTGCTATGGCGTCATCGGGGAATTGAGGAATCTACTTGGGAACGACAGGACTGGGTGAAGGCAAACTACCCCGAGCTTTTCGAAGACAGTATATAGTTGAATTTCGGGGACGAAATTGTTTTAAGGGGGATAGGTTGTGAAGCCCCCGAAATATGCATTTACTTTTAAGACCCTAATGATGAATTATTTTCTTAAAGCCCTCGATTACTTGAATTATTTCGAATCTTGTCGGTTAGCAATTTTATTTTCTTTTTTTCAAAACAGGAATTTTCCTAGCCGGATTAGGTTCCCTAACCTAATTTGATTCTACATAAATTACATGTATTTAACACCAAGCCCTTACTTCTTTATTAAATTCAAAATAAACCACAAAAACTAGTACATGTACCCTAATATTATTAGTACCATCAATCTTGTAATATATATATACATATATACACCTAGAGAAGTGTGCCTAGACATAAAATAATAAAAAAAAATTTCCCTTCACCCTTCCCTATGCCTAGCCTTCCTAGAAAAAAGTGAGAAATCAATTTCCAAGAAACATCATCATGAACTTCTAGGAAAAACCACCAACCTATGATCTAGACCTAGGGTGCAAGTTTCAAAACTAGTTCCCTTTTAACTAAGTGTTGCCTAAATCATTGACCAAGCCTCCCAAATCCCTTCATTTTCCTTAGAATCCAAACAAAACCCACCATTTCCATCCATTTCCAACTAAGGGGCTTTTAGGACTTTTTGCCTCAAAAGTTTGCCTATAAATATCAACACACCTCCCTAGCTTGCAAACACACATAACACTCTCATCCACACACACATTTGGTTAGAGAGAGGGAGGAGAGAAAGAGAGAGAAGTCTAGAGAAGGAGAGGGAGAAGAAGAGAGCTTCTTATGCAAACTTAGTAGGTAAGCCACAACACAACCTTCTCTTTCATTTTCCTTCTTCAATACATGTTTCTACATAATGTTTTTTTTTTTTTAGATCTGTTATTAGAGTTCTTATGTTAAAAATGCTAAGATTTGAGTATTGACTCCATCTCTCTTGTATTTTTCCCTTTTTGGCACAAAACCATCTCTTTTTATTACCAATCTCTCAAGTTTTCAAGGGCACTCTTTCAAACAAATTTTCTGAGTTAAACATGTGATAGTTAGCATATTTTCTTCACAAAAGAAATGAAACTTTCCCATGGTGGAACCCCCTTTTTATAAATTTTCTTGTTTTGGGCATTCTACCTTAAAACCTGTTTTTGCAGTCAACTTTCAAAAATTCCAGAAAAATGTACAAAAATATTCTGAACCTCTATTTTATGTCAAAACCTTCCTTAAATTAGCTTTTCAACTAAAATTGGTTTCATCGAAAAACATTGAGCGGTTTGCAAGAAAATCAAGTTTTCGTAACGGTCGACGGATCTGGACAGATTCTGGACAGCGCTGGACTATTTTCTAAATAACTTAAAATCTGGAAAAGCAAACCCATTTCCGAAAAATGTTCTAGAAACTAGATCAAATTCTCTACGAACCATAGGAAGAAGAGTTCGGTGGATGATCTAAAGTAGTCCTTTCATATTAATCTTCACGTGATGTTAAATCTGGAAATTTGTTATGTATGGATGTTTTGTGCCCTTGTATTTCATGAAAATGTTTAATGGCTTATGATCATATCTTGGCAAGATGTTGTATGTGCATGTTATGTTATTTATCTTTCTTATCTTGAGGATGCATGCTTATGTGGATGTTATTATATTGTTTAGTTGGACTAACCTTGACTTAAAACACTTAATTCAACGGGAAACCTAATTGGGTGGGTATTGGGTTTTCGAACACTTGAGTAATGAAAAGATGAGAAATGTGATATATGGATTGTTGGGATGCGTTCCCTATTTGAAAGTTAAAATCTTGCGCAAGTGGTTTTCGGACCCTTGAACGGAGCGGTTGTATTCGGACCCTAGGTGGTTTGGTGTAAGGAGGGATTCGGGCAAGGCCCTATTTTTACCGTCTCTTTTGAGGCCCTGCGGTTGGCGCTACGCGGTATATAACCGTTGGTAGGCATCCGAGGTTAGTTCTGCAACAAAGCAGCAAAAGAGGGGGCATACCGAATAATCCGCGTCCGATTCTTGTGGTTGGGAGGACGAAATCTCTTTGGGGGATTTCTAGTTTACTAACATCTGACTTGACCCTTTATTTATTTATTTGAGTATCATGCTTATTACTTGATGTTATAATTGTGATTGTGTATTGGACTGGGAAAAAGGGGTAGGGTGTGTGTGTGTTTACTGGGCATTCAAAGCTCACGGCGTATCATGCCAGGTGACGACGCGGAACTTATAGTGGGAGACGACGAGCCCGAAACCTTCGAGGACTTTTGGCTATCTTAGGAATAATAGAAATTTCCTTTTTGTTATTTTGTAAGAACTCATGTAGAGTTTAAACTTTCTATTGGGAGATGTAATGTAATGAAACAATCTTTTGAATTAAGTGTAAATGTGGTTGTTATGTATTTATATTCTATGTATGAACCTTATCGTTGCTTATGAGACCTTGTGTCAATGCCTGGTAAGATCTGTCAAAAAGGTAGTGCGCTGCCTAAGAAAGCTGGACTTAGAAGGGAGGCTATTTTGACTCCTCCGGCGATCTGGGATCTTACTTGGTTATTGACCATAGGACTCACTAGTGACTCTCCCTTGACTGCAACCTATAGTGTAGAATCAGGGCGTCACAACTTATACTAAGAACATCTCCAATGGATTCCTTAAAAGAGGCTTCGTAACTATTATAGTTAGTATCATCCTATTTAGTCACTCTAATGGACTAGGAGAGTCTTGGGAGGCTCTTTAAATAGTTTGGGTGGATAAATAGGTAAAATAAATAGTAGCATTGTAGATTAAAAAGGAATTAGGCAAAATAAAGTGTATGGTTGGAATTGCTATAAGAGCACCTCTACCCGATATTGCAAATCCAATGTAGCAGTTCAACAACTCTATTTTGACATAAAAAATGAAGTCAACCCGATATACCAAATGCTGAATTAGCATTTGACATGAACTCAACATATCAAATTTGTCATGCTTCATATTGATGTCAAATGTTAAATCTATCCAATAAAATAATTTCGTTTTAAAAAATAATAGAATAATAGATTTGATACATCGGGTGAAGAGTTCTTATGTCAAACTGACATATGTCAATTTGTCACCTAAATCTTAAAAAAAAAAATTGGCACACCAAATTTTGAAAGTTTAGGTGGAGATGTTCTAATAGGTCATATTTTTGTGTCATTACACTAGCAAAGACTTATAATGGAGGAGTTGAAAGCAAAATTCCCATTTTTTTTAACATTTCAAATTTAAATAATAAATAAATAATTTAATATCCATTCAAGACAAAAGTAAAAAATAAAAATAAATAGTTTATATCTATTAAATTAAGTGACCGAGTTTGGAATTTAAAATTTGTTTAGATCTAAATTTGAAATAATTAAATTAAATTCAATGTCATATCAGACTAAACTTAAAATTACACATATCTTCTCATTATAAAGTACAAATTTGATCCGAAATTTGTTGACCCCCAGTGAAAAGACTTTGCCCATTGTTAAGGGTTTCAATGTATGTAAACAGTACAGACTGATGGTTCTACGTATCAATCCGTTCTATATAAATCATTTATTTGGATATATTTTGGGTATATGATGACAGTGGATGACTTATTATTTTATTAAGAATAATGCTTAGGACCCCCTTTGGGGGTCACCCCCTCACCCCCTTTGCACGTGGCGGGTGGTGATTGGAGGAGCAGGAAAAAAAAGAAAAAGAAAAGAAAAAGAAAAAGGGGACCAATGAGAGAGAGAGGGGTCAAAGGGGTGGGGGGAAAAGGGGGGATGAATCATTGTTGTTTTATTAATTGTGGATCGAAAATTTGTGCAATTATTTTGAACTTATATTTGTATTTTGGTGGTAATTACTCGATTACCACTTTTTTTTTATTGAAATTATAATCCCCATGACATACCAAATAGTCACTTGAAATTAAGGATAAATGAACAGTTAACTTTTTAAGTTTGATTTTATAACTTTAATGAGTTCCAAACAAACTTACTTAGTTAAACTTTCGACTCGATTCAAACAAAATTTTATCGAGCCGAGCAATTTGTTATTTTATATTTTGGCAACACAGTTAAAAGTCAACTTTTTGACTTTTTGACTTTTTGACTTTTTTTGTCACATCTCCTCTTTGTTTTTTTACGCATTTTTTTTAAAAAGTTAAAAAAAAATCAAAAAGTCAGCTTTTAACCTAATTTTAAGCTTATTGAACAAATGAGCAATTGATTATTCAAACTTGATTTGAAAATCTTAATGAGCTCTAAAATATGTTCAAACTTAATTTGTTTATTTAACAAATCGAACTTAAACGATTTTTTAACAAACTAAACATGAGTTGAACTCAAACTATTTAGTTCATTTATCACCTTTACTATAAGTTTTTTTTTTTTTTTTTTTGGTACTTGAAATGAGTTTGTTGGATGCATTTTTTTTAGAGAAAATTACTCCATAGTGGGATCTTCAAAATATTATTACACATGCATGAAAAAATTAATATTTTTAATTATTAATATTAATAAAATTTATCATTAATTTATAATTATTTTTGAAGTTGTACACTAATGTGAAATTTTTCATCTTTTTTATAAGCTGAAAGTTGACATTATTCTTCTTATCAATAAAAAGAGTTAGGGTAAATTATACTTACACCCATGAGATTTGGATTTAATACATATCACCCTATGACATTTGAAAAATTACACTAACTCCCCTATCATTGTAATTATTTAGACATAATGAAGATATCGAACTCGTGCACTTTCTCTTTTCTTGCATTGCTTTACTTCCTTCTTTTCTTTTCTTTTCTTTTTTCCCCTTCCTTTACTTTACTTTTTTTTAATGTAATTTCTTCTATTTTTTGACTAGGAGTTGTTACCTTTTATATAAACAGAAGGGTTTGTGAAATGAGACTATTAAGCACAGGGGTAAAATGTAATTTCCAGAACGTTAAGAAGTGGGATGTAATTAGATCAAATCTCAAGAGATGTCAGTGTAATTTACCCAAAGAGTTATTTAACTTTAATCCAACCTCATAAATAGTCAAGGCCGGCCCTGGCCTAAGGCCAGTAAGGCTTGTGCTTTAGGCTCCAAAATTTTGACCTAAAAATAGGGCCTTCTATTTTAGTAAAATGTTATAGGCCCAATGTTTTGTTTTGTTTTTTTTTTTTAGGATCAATTTAAAGGGACTCAAAATATTTTTTTTGGTTCATGTATGGTTTAATCTATATTTATTTATAAGTGTAGTTTGGCCCATATTTATTAAAATGAAAATATATATTAAAAAAAAAAAGTGTTTGGGTCCAAGAAGAACAATACATACAATATACGGGCCCTAATTTTTTTTTTTTTACCTTCTTTATCTATTAGATTTTAGTGGAATAAATAATTTTGTCCTAATTTTTTTACCTAGGTCTTTATCAATTTTAATTGAATAATTTTTTCCTAATTTTTTTGCCCTAATTTTGTTTCATTAAATTATTTTATTTATAATGTTAATGATTATATGTGCAAGTAAATTTTTTCGTGACTACAAACAAATAAAAAAGTTATAACTTTTCGTTTTATTCATAAACCTTTTTTTTTTCAATGTAAAAGGGACCTCCATTTCCAAAATTCACCTTAGACCTCTAAATCTCAAGGCCAGCCCTGTAAATAGTGGTCACTCCAATATTTTTTTAGAAAGAGTCACCTACACACTTAAGTTCCACAAATTTATAACAAAATTTTCGAGATGGAACATTGATGCATAACACTTCAATATCGAACTAAAGCATGTGAAAAAACTTCACTCCACACACACACAACACAATAAAAAATAACAAAAAATTGGAGCACTCTATTAGATTCAACACAGGTTATCACATGAATTTAGAAGGTTTTGAAACGTTATAAAGAAATTTAAAGGTTAAATTACACTTTGTATCCTTGCATTTTATACTAAATTTTACTTTGATCTTTATACATTAAATCATAACTGTCAACCTCTTATACTTCTGGTTAAATCTCACTTTGGTTCTTACAAATAAAATTGTGACAGTTAATTTCTTGCACTTTTGATCAAATCCCACTTTGGTCCCTATATAAGTATCAATGTCCCCTTCTGTTACTCCATTATTTAAATCTTTAATAGAATCTACTCATCTGACAAGAATGTGATTACGAAATTAGAGTGAGAGAAAATAATCATTCTCATTTTCTATCAATACACACTTTGTCCAAAAATTTACATTAAATTATGACTGTATTAGGCTAAAACAAAACATAAATTGTGAACGATTAAGAAGATGAATTAGTTTGCATAAATTGGAATTACAAAACTCTATTTTCCATAGTAACACAGTCTTCTGTAATATTCCTCTTCCTTTCTCTTCAATTTCTTTAATGCCTTTTTTTTTTTTTTTATAATTTCAAAAGCTCTAATTTTTTGCCTCTTCGTTCCAATTTTCAGCTTACGAACATATATGTATATACATTATATAACTCTCATATGCTTATTATGCAGGATAAAGTGTGTATTGGTACAAAAATATGGATAATTTTCCTCTCTTACTCTCATTTTGTAATCACATTCTTGTTAGATGACTGGGATTTCATTAAAGCTTTAAATAATGGAGTAACACAAAATGGAGACATTAACATTTATGTAGGGACCAAAATGGGATTTGACCAAAAGTTTTGGAGGTTGATTGTCACGATTTCATGTGTAGAGACCAAAGTTGAATTTGATCAAAAGTGTAACGGGTTGTCTGTTATGATTTCATATGTAGGGACTAAAATAAAATTTGATGTAAAGTGCAAGGGCACAAAGTGCAATTTATCCAAATTTAGAAGATTTTCAAACATCCTAGAAGAATCAGCAACCTTAGAGAATTTGTGTGGTCTGAATTGTGTGGGTATGTATTGTATGGAATGAGCTGTGGGTTTGATTTGGGGGTTGAGTTTTTGGGGTTTTTATTTTTTTTTTTTTGGCATGGTCTCTCACCATCCCTTTGTGGTTGAGCTCGCAGATGATTGGGCTTTCTTCTCGGTGCCAACCTAGTTGGGATTGGGTTTGTTAGCTTTGATACGCTTCTGCTCTTCCACCTCTTTATTGATGTTCATCTCATATGTATTTGTATGTTTTCGTCATCAATAAAGTTCTCTTTTGCTGATCAAAAATATATATATATATATATATTAGATAGTTTAGGAAATTACAAAATATAGTGAAAAATTGAAGTGTTATAAAATATTATAGAAACTTAATAATAACCCTTGGATCAAATTGATCATAACCATCCTTTGAAGAGGTGGATGGCTATAAAGAGTAGAGACCTTATTTGGCATGTATAAATCTCAAGGGTGAGTGATTCTGAGTGATATATCCTAGTAACTCATTAAGCTCATTAAGCTCACTAGAACGCTCATTAAGCACTTTCCATCTCTGTCTTTTCCAAGGACATCGATGCAGCACCTTCGGCAGAATTTACTCTTCTTGTAACTTTTCTCGTTGACGAGATAGATGTTGTACGACGCAGGACCATCAACACCATACGCGAGAAGGCATGGAGGTTTCTCCTCGACCACTTGCAGATCGGAGAAACTTGATCTAGATCTTTTCCCAAGTCTTCCTCCTCCGCCCATTGTAGCCATCTCCTTTTCTCTACCATCGTTGTTGCGTTTCTTTCTCCTAATTCTTCTTCTTCTTCCTATCAACCGCATACAAGAGACAAAACCACACCCCCAACACATATTTTAAGGTGTTTTGAGATTTTGTCTGGGTTGAAGATTAATTACCATAAAAGTCAGGTTTGTGGGGTAGGTGTTCCTGATGGTTCTTTGGACAATTTGCTGCCATTCTGAATTGCAAGACCAGTAAGCTACCTCTGCAATATTTAGGGCTGCCATTTGGAGCTAATCCCAGCTGTAAAGCAACCTGGAAATCAGTGGTGGATAAAGTGAGAAGCAGATTAGCTAGCTGGAAGAGGAAACTTTTATCCCATGCTGGTAGGCTTACTCTTATTAAATCTGCGCTTGCATCATTGCCTGTGTATTATCTGTCTTTATTCAAAATGCCCGATGGGGTAGCTAGAGTGTTGGAGAGATTGCAGGCTTCATTTCTTTGGGGAGGATCAAAAGTAAAAAGAAAGGTTCATATGGTCAAATGGGAGGAACTGACTAAAAGCTTGGAACAAGGGGGTCTGGGGTTGAGAAGAGTGAAGGTAGTAAATTCTTGTTTACTAATCAAATGGTGGTGGAGGTTTGGGTATGAAAAGCAAGCATTGTGGAGAAGAGTTATTTGTAGTAAGTACAAAGTGGACTTCAGGGATTGGGTTCCTTCTACTTCTACAACTAGTTCCATGTCTAGTATTTGGAAAGGTATAATTACCATCGTAGAGTCAAATAACACCCTGTTGGAGTTTTATATGAACAACTTTCAGTTAAAGATTGAGGATGGGAATAATGTTAGATTCTGGATGGACAAATGGTGTAATAATACTTGTCTTAGAGAGGAGTTTCCTGGTTTGTATGTCTTGGTGGTGGATAAGAAGGAATCATTTAAGTCTATGCATGCTAAAAAGGTTGCTGAAGGAAATTTGGTGTGTCAGTTCCGGAGAAGGTTGTATGATTGGGAGGATAGTGAGATGGTAAGGCTTAGAAATTTTCTTATTTCAGATCCTAGTCCTACAGCAATCAATCAGACTGTCCAGTGTGGAATGCGACATCCTCTGGGGTGTTCTCGGTGTGCTCCGTTTATAAAGGTTTGTTAGTTACAGTAGGCCCTCTGTTAAGATCTTCTAAATTGGTGTGGATTTCATACTTACCTCCAAAAGTCCAATTCTTTACTTGGCTAGCTTGGAGAAATAGAATCAAGACTTCAGTATTCTTGCAACGGATCGGTGTCTTTCCTAGTTCTGCCTCCACAGTGTGTGTTTTCTGTAAAGAGGTATTGGAATCTGTGAATCATGTGTTGGTTTCGTGCCCATTTGCTTGGAAGGTGTGATCTATTATGCTGGATTGGTGGGATGTTGTGGGGGCCTTACCCGAATCTGTTGAGGGAATTTTATTTTGATGGGAAGGTCAGTGTTTTAGGAGCCAGGAGAGGAAGATTTGGAGTGGAGTGCCTTTGGTTGTGATGTGGTCTCTATGGAAACATAGGAATGATATAGTATTTAATGCTTCTACTTCTAACTTTGCGGAGCCGTGTGAAGTGATTAAGGTGAGAATTGCACTGTGGTTGAAACCAAGGTATGCTAAGCATCACTTTTCAGTGCAGGATTTTCTGGTAAATCTTAGGCAGTGAGATGTTGTCTTAAAGGGAGGGGTATGTAACTTTGCTGCTGATATTATGTAACTCTGCTGCTAGTTTTGTTCTGGTTTTGTTCTGGGTTTGTTCTACTGCTGGTTTTGTTCTGGTATGTCTGGTTTGGTGTTTGGTGATTTCTCTTGGAGTCTGCTGTGAAGTATGCTGCTTATTTGGAGTTTGGTGATTTCCCTTCTAGCCTGCTGTGGAGTCTGAATCATACCCTTCTTTTCTGCCTATTTGTTTGGAAACTCTGGTCATGTATAATTCTTTGGTGGGGGTTGAAGAAAGGTCAAGTTTGGTGGTGCAGGATCGAATGCATATTTTCTGCAGGTAAGATTCAGAGTTGGGAATTGCAGTTGGGATTTTCATGAGAAGATGTGGAGTGCTGGTTTTGTGGCTGTTGTTTTGGTGTTCTCCTGTTTTCTGCTTTCCCTTGGGTTGGTGTCTTACCAACTGAGGGTGCTTTTTGTGTTTATTGATATTTGTCAATGTCCTTGCTTGATCTTTATCAATAAATTTCCTCTTTTGGCTGTTTCAAAAAAAAAAAAGGTGTCAAACATGCGTGTGTAATTATTCCTATTTTTATGAAATTTTCTCTTTGTTTAGCTTCTTTCCGATGTATCCAAATGTATATATATATATATATATATAAAGATAAGGTTGTTTAGCATTACCTAAAACTTTTTTTTTTTTTTTGTCATATTATCTTTTTATTTTTTAAATTTTTTTAAAAAAATATTAAAATAATTTATTTACTTGTTAAAAAAATTTATTTAATAAAATTAATATAAAAATAAAGTTTATAATTACTCTTTTATAAAATAATAAAATTACATCAATTATTAATTGAAATATATTTATGACATTATTAATTGACTTTATAATTTATTAATAAAATGAGTCATTTATTATTCAATTAAAATTTTAAAAGGATAGAATATAATTTTCAAAATTACATGAGGTAATTTGTATTTGAAGTAAATTTTAAATAGTATATTTATAATTTATCTTTTTCAATTAAATTTTGGAAAAATTAGTGATTAGTGAGGATCAAAAAAATTATTTACAAAAAATATTAAACATTATAAATATTAATAGGGTGAAGCACCAATAAATCCCAAAATATGATCTTGTGAACGGTTTAGTCTTCTTTTTTTTTCTTATGAATCTAAAAGTCCCATTAAAAAGAAAATTACACAAAAAGATAATCGCTTGCACCTTTGGCTTTAATTTTTAAGAGATTAAAGTGGGTTTTTCTAAATGTAAAATTACACATTTGGATTTTTCCTCTTTCTGGAACAAATCCTACGTTATGAATAAGAATATAACACTTCAATATAACATTCCAACAACATAACATTCCAATATAACACACTAAAAAGCTTATTAATGTACTTTTTCTAAACGTAACAACGTAACACTTCAAACTTTTTTCAAATGTAATCCTCCAATGTAATACACTCGAATGTATCACAAAAAATAAAAAATAAAAAAATCCTTAATATACTTTTTCCAAATGTAACACTTCAATCAATATAATCTCAAACGTAACACGTTAATGTAACACACATAAAAACACTAAAAAGCTACTTAGGCCTCGTTTGGGAACCCTCCCTTTTAGCCAAAAAGTCAAAAAGTTACTAAATTAGTCAAAAAGCCAACAACTCATACCAAAAAGTCAAATATTCTTTTTTCTCTATACTTTTTGCACATATTTTCATAAAAAGTTAAAAAGTCATCACAAACATACTAGTTTTTTTTAGCTCATATTTTAGTCAAATAGTCAAAAAGTTACTAAATTAGCTTGTTCCCAAACGAGGCCTTAGTGTATTTTTTCCAAATGTAACACTTACAGTTTGAAATTATACATTTACTCAAAGCTTACTAAGGAATTTTTGTACTCCTTTTATAATAGTTTGAACAACAATAAAAATTAAGAGCTCTAATTTTGGAGCTCTAGTGATGTGGCAAGGACTGGAGCCCACATATAATGTGATGTGTGTACCTATGCTTTTGTTTTTTTTATTTTTTGTTTTTTGTTTTTTGTTTTCTCTTGCCACATCACTAAAATTCTCTTTAGAGTTTCAAAATTAGAACTCTCTATCATTGTTGTTTGAACAATCCCACATATTTGTTTTTGGAGTGTTACATTAAAATATTATGTTTGGAAAAAGTACGCTAATTTATTTTTATTTTTATTTTTTTTTTGTATATTACATTAGAGTGTTGCACTAAGGAATTTTTTGAAATGTTACGTTTTAAAAAAAGTATAATAAGGAGTTTTTTTGAAGTGTCACATTAGAGTGTTACATTGAAGTGTTACAAATTGAAATTATACATTTACTCAAAGTTTACTAAGAGTTTTTGTACTCCTTTTGAAATATTTAAAAAATTTCCCAACATTTTGAAATGTTTTAAGAATCCCATATTTCAAGTCATTCCAAATAAAAAAAAATTCTCATATAAAAATTTATCCCAAATTTGATTCTCATAGGTTGCATATCTTACTTTTCTAGCACAAAAGAAAAAAAAAATAGAAATAAGGGTATAACCTTAAATTTAATTTTCAAAAAGAAACTCTTGAGACTAATCGAATCATCATTGCTCAATATGGAATTTATAAGTAAATTTTCGAACAAAAAATACCTACGTACATACAGAATCATCTCTTTTGCTCTTTTGCTCATTCAACATAATGTGGATTCTAATTATGAGCTCGATCACACAAGATCACAGGCCACATATTATCAAACGTCAACCCTACCATAATCATTCACCATCAATCCCACCATTACCGCATTTGATTACATCCCTTCTTCTCCCCATTCACCATTATGATCCATGGGACCCTTGAAGGTATAATAATATGAGGGGAAGAAAGGCCTCAGACAAGATGACAACGGAGGATCCTATTATCCCTTATCAGTTTTTGCAATTAATGAAAGGGCTTCGCAGCAATCTTGAAACCGAAAATAGCACGGAATCCCCTTTGGTTTAAATCCAAAATGTAAAGATCACAACTTTATGAGCAAAGTTCAATACGAGAGATAATCGACAAATGCCTTGAAAAACTTATAATATATCTTAGGACCAGAGGCGACTGCATGCAGTACAACAGTTGGCTAGAGACTCCAAATTCAATGGCAGCAAGCAGCAGTTAAATAAGACAGTCAGAGAAGATGTAGACAAAACAATCAACAAGGATCTTCAAGGAACCATTGAGCAAGCTCACAAAAAAAAAAAAAAATACTTACAGACCAATCAAAATAAATCATATGAAGCATTAGGAGATTGGGTCTACCTTAAACCAGAGTCTTACAAATAGTATACTGTGGCACTAAGAACATATATGAAATTAGCCACAAGGTTCGATAGACCTGAAAAAACTAGAAACCTTCTAGATGTTGATTTGTGATTATGTATCAATTTTAAGCAGAATATAACAATCCCAATCAAACAATCAAGACAAAGAGACACAACGATTTTTATGTGGAAAAACCACAATTGGACACCTCCAACTGTGATCAAAAAACCACGGGCAACTGCCACAAGACAATCCACTAAGAAGAATTAAAGGAATTACACAGGTATACACTCAATTATCTAGCGAATCCACAACGCCTAATTGAACCAACCTCTATGTGCCTCTTCCAACCCCATCTTCAGCACGGAATTGTCTTTCTGATGAGCCACTCCGGATTCCACCAAAGCTTCAGGCTCGAATTCTTCAGAATTCACAACTGAAGCAACTCTCTCTTTTGTGTTTAACAAACAAATCTTTGATGTACTCTCTTTAAACCATGAGTTGAATACTCAATAAAACATCAAAGAAAAAATCAAAATATCCCCAGATATAAACCTTTAAGAACCAAAAAGAAGATCTGGAGGACTTCAATCAATTACTTAGTTTTGGGAGAAAACCAAGTATTTATAGAGAACCAAAAGTAATCCTAGATTGGGAAGAAAACAAACTCCTTGAAAAATCCGAATTCTGAGGCTCGCTCGAGCGAATATTTCCTGGCTCGAGCGAGGAGAGTAATTTTCATGATTTCTACTAGTGCCTTGGCTCGAGCGACGGATCCTTGGCTCGAGCGAGGAATACACTTCTTCAGGTTTTTGTATGGACGCAATCCTTGGCTCGAGCGAGCATTCCTTGGCTCGAGCGAGAAAGTCTTAGCTCGAGCGAGCACTCCTTGGCTCGAGTGAGCAACGGCTGATATGCAATTTTGAATGCATTTTGAATTTTGCTTCGGCCGCGAGCTGACCGGGCAGCTCGACCCCCGTAATAATTAGCGAAGTGGCAATCTTGAAACATTAACATCACAAACTTCTCCGCAAAGCTCGATTCGGGTTGGATTCGCATCTAATAAACTCATAGCCTCACTGAAAATAAAAATGCGAATAAAATTACAACTCAAAAGAGTTTTGTCAAACGGGATTGCCAAGAATAAAAACCTAACAAGACCAATCCAAATTCGTTCAAGGAAGATGATGCTTCTACATGGGAACACTTTACCCTTTTCCATACTCAAGGATAAGTTGTCAGTTTTGAATGGAATGCTACAACCGATTAAAATAAGTTGAAATAGAAATGAATAATATCCTCCTAATTTACCACCCCGAATGATGTGGCATTGTGATTAGACCCCACATGATGAAATGTTTGATAAATCAAAATTTGACATTTCTCATACACATCATTAGGAGTGGTTTTTAGGAATAATAAATTAGGTGTCTCAAGCGTTTTTCTTCAGCTCAAATTGATTTGATACAGTGTTGTTGGTTGTAAACTGGTTGCATTAGCTGTATAAGTAAGTAAAACTGGTTGCCCTTGTACAAATGTGATAGGCTATTTCAATTACATCTTTATTGATAAAATCAAATGATTTCTGAACAAATTATCAAGCTAATGAGAATTTTAGACGTGCAGAAATCTATCTACCAAAAAAAGAGAAGGAAAAAAAAAAAAAAAAAACTAAATAAAATATGAGAATAGGATTAGGATTTAAATCTAGGTAACTTCTCCGATTCATTCCCAAACTACATAACTTAAAATAGTGTCACTTAACACATGTTCATCAAGTCTACATGCTTACATAACTCCAACACCAAAAGAGCTAGATTGGGATTTTTTTGGCTATTTTAGCCACAAAAGACAAAATAGGCTATTTTAGCCACAAAAAACAAAACATCACATCCAACCCATAATCATTACACTCTTCTCTCACAAAAAAGTCAAAAAAGTCAAAAAGCCAAAAAGCCTTTCTCAAACTAAGCTTTTTAGCCCAGGCTAAAATAGCCAAAAAAGCCAAAAAGTCAAAAAACCAACCCACTTTCCAAACCAACCCTAAATACATCTCAAAGGGAATAGTTTACTCTTATAATATTACCTACTACACAAGGGAGTTACTGCATGACTACCAACAAAAAGAACCAGTAATACAAGGATAAATAGAGCTCCCGCAGGTCTGACCTCAATATCAAGGAACTTCACATGTCTATTGCAACCATATCTCCAGATGCATTATCTATAGTTGCTTCCTCCACCACTTCTTTAGAGACAGATTCTTCCACATTCTTTATCCCATCCAGCATCCCATCCCTGCTCCATCAACATCCAATTAAAATAAACCAACTAAATGAAGGCCCCTTGCCGGTATAGTCCTGTGCAGCCAACAAAATGTTTTTCCCACCCCCCACATATATATATATATATATCAGTTTGTTGCGTATATGATGCCAAAGTACAATAATTTCTTTTCAAGGATCATTCAAGTTTCCTCGCCATTTCATTATTTCAAAACTGTTAAGACTATTGAAAATCAAGTCCCATTTATCCATTTTTTTTAGCTCATTCATCTCCTTAAAGATCCAGCCACCATAAAAATAATTGTGGAGATGGGCAACAACTAGAGTCATGGATTTTCTTCTTTTTCGCACAATTCGGTAGAAACTTACGGACACATGTTTTTAGGTTTTAAATAGTTTTTTGTGGGGTTTGTTTAGGTTTTAAACATGATCAAATATATGTACTAAACTTTACACAAGTTTTAGGTCATTGTAGAGATTACTCCCTTCTGTTGAATATATTTAATTTTCTTAAGTTAATTGATGATGTACCACCTATGGAACCTTCTCCTCTATTATGAAAAAAACAATTCATGAAGCAAATTTCATATTAATAGTCATTGAGTCATAAACAAAATTCATAACGCAGCGTGCTAACATACTAATGTACTAGTACATAACATGATATCCAACTTCATTCAGCAAATCTAACCTAAAACTAAAGGACAACACTAAGCTCATCTAACTTTGATCTCAAATCTGGTATAACTTGAGGATTGGACATTCAAAACATATAGATGTAGGATTTTTTTCATCAATCCCACCTGGAATGTGATTTTAGAATCTGAAAAAAGAGGAATGGGAAAAACTAGCCTTTTTTTTTTTTATCAGCAAAATAAAATTTTATTAATGAATAAAGCGAAAACAAACAAAGAGGGAAAGTGCAAAAAACATCAATGCTAACCTTAATAATCCCAACTAGGTTGGCACCACTAAGGAAGCTCAATCATTTGCGAGCACAAACCCAAAGATTGGCGAGAAGCCAACCAAGAGGAACAAAAAAAAACAGAAAATGGCCAACAGCAAAGGCCTTAAACAGCAATAGCCAACACAACAGCAACACACTAAAGGCCAACACACTAGACCAGCCACACCGCCAGAGAACCCCAGCAACACAACAGAACAGATCCTCGACACAGCAGCAACACACTAGACCAGCCACACCGCAGGAACAGCTCCCATATGGGAAAAACTAGCCTTAAACAGAACATGTAAAGAGACATAATGGTCACAACAGTGTTACAAAGGCACTGTAACAGGCTGTTACATAATTGCAGTGGCCATTACGAGTGTGATTTTTGTCACACCACTACAGCAGGCTGTAACAGGTAGTTGTATATGTAATGGTGATATGTAGCGTTTCAGCTGATTTTTAAAACCTGGCATTCATGTTTAATTTGAAATCTACTGCCAAGCATGGCTTGAAGCTGCAAGCCAAGCGATGGCCTTTACCTAATTGAGTTCAAACTTTGGTTTTGTGTGCATTACACTACTATATTTATCAAAATTCAACATTTCAGGGATTATAAGAGCATTACGAAGAATATTTTTCAACCCAAAAGGCATGCAACCATTTCTCCGTGTAATCATTCAAAAACAAATGCTAATATGGTTGCTCATCTGTTAGAGTGCAGAGGTTAGCAGTGTTGATGATGCTAATCTGGTTTCGACAGCAGGGGGAAGTTTATGCTGCTCATCTACTAGAGTGCAGTGGACAACGGTATTGAGGATGTTTATCTGTTAGAGTGCTCATTTGGTATGGTGTTGTTATTTGGTTGCAGCTTCTGCTGTTGTTATTTGGTTGCAGCTTCTGTTCATCTGTGCACTGCTGGGCAGTCTTGAGTGTGGTTTTGTTGTTGAACAGGCTACTATAAAGTTTGTGTCTTTGGAGAAAATTGCAGCCCAGGCCCCAAAATATGCTGTTTTCTTGCTTCTAGACTGTGGGGATATATTTTCTGAGTACCAACACATGGCCAAGGTGACACCGACGTGTCAGCCGAGGTGCCGCATGTCTGGGTCATGACGTCGAGGTGATCTCGTCTAGGCCGAGGTTATATCCGAAGATATCGGAATCCGAGATAAGCGGATAAGGCACAAGAGTCATAGAATGAGGAAGGACTTCAGCATGGATAAAGATAACACTCTTAGGGAGTTTATCTTTATCTCTTGAAGAATTCAGAATAAGCATTGAGCAGAAGTCCATTGAAGCTAGGCTTCTATTGGGACTGAGTCTATGTTAGCTATAAAAGAGAGGCACCCCTGATGGGTCTAAGGTACGTAATTTATACTCAGAATAGTGAGTTTAGCAATTGATTATCTTTGATACTGACTTGATCGTCGGAGTGTCCCCGGGTGGACGAACCACCGCCGGAATCTTCTCTTTCTGTTGCAGATCAGCCAGGTGTCATCTATTCTACCAGTACTCTCCAGCTGAATACTAAGTTGGCAGTGTGATCGGAAATTCACTCACACAATTTGGCGCCGTCTGTTGAAAAGAAAGGAGAATAGATGGCTAGTGACAGACAGAAGGATAAGGTTGGGGACGAAACCCCTGCTGGGAACGGTAAACACGTTGACCCTAACATGGAGGAAGACGGTTGCAATGAGGAGACCCAGAACCAGAATCACAGCAAAAAAGACGTCGGCCAGGATGGTGACATACCGAAGAAACCAGATCAAAGTGGGTACTACAACGAGGACAACCTCCAGGTATGGAAGGATAGATGCCTGCGGAGGGACGAAGAAGTAAAAGAGATGGCGAACAAATTGGCGGACCTGCAATCGGTCGTCAATTTCATGATGCAAAATAATGTCATGCAGCCACCATTCCCGCTGCAGGACACGCCGATTCCAGCGACCAATGCCCAGAAGGGGGGGCAGAAACCAATCCCAATAGCCCCCCAGCACACCAGGAGTGAAAAACACTCTCACCGGCCTTCAAGGGAGGTCGGACGAGGGAAGTCGAGAAGGGAAGAGTCACGAAAGACACATTGCACTAAAGAAGCAGACCCCAAAGAACATCGGCATGTTCAAAGACAAGAGCTGTGCTTCCACACAACTCATGGAGAATGGTAAAAAATGGCCCACAACGAAGCAGAGAGTAGTGCGCCGAAAAGACTAAAGTCGGGAGATAGTCGAGCTCCTAGGCGAACAAAGGAGGACTTGAGGGATTACCTCAAGAGGAAGCAACAAAATGCCGATGCCGAGGTAACCTCCCCAGATAAGCCGAGAACACCATTCTCAGTGGAGTTGGACAAATTTGAGGCGCCGAAGAGATTCAGTATGCCGAGGTTCCAAATATACGATGGTAAGTCAGACCCCAACTTCCACGTTGGATTATACTTGAACTCAATGGCATTGTATAGTGGGAACGAGCCGTTGCTCTGCAAAGTGTTCCCCTCATCCTTCGGGGAGATTGCATCAGATTAGTTTCACAAACTACCAAAAAGAAGTGTGAAGACCTGGGAAGGCCTGGCCGAGATGTTTGTGGCCAGGTTCGTGACAAATAAATTACAGCCATTAAGGGTGGACGCATTGATGACTCTGAGAATCAGTAAGGATGAAGGCCTTAGGGCCTATGCAAAAAGGTACTATGAGGTGTTCAACCGAATACCCGAGTGTAATTAAGAGGTGGCGGTCATATCTTTCAAGAATGGCCTAAAAAATGATTGTCCACTACGAAAGTCTTTGGCAAAGACATTGCCAAAGAGCATGGAAGAGCTCATGGTTAGAATTGAGAAGTATGCCAAAGTTGAGGAAGATACGTTGGGGACGAAGGAGACAAAGCAAGAAAAAGGAAACGGCTCGCCGAAGCGAGGCCGAGGTAACAATGGATCTAGCAAGCAAGAGATAGGACTGAGGGCTACACAGGCAGTTACAACTGTGTTCCGAATCCCGATTCACAAAGTCCTATATAAAATTCAGAGCCAACCCTATTTCAGAGCATCAGCAAGGGCACCAGGAGAGTTTATGAGAAGAAACCTTGGCAAGCATTGTGCTTATCACAATGAAGATGGGCACATGACTCAGGGTTATAGAGCCCTGAAAACACACTTAGAAGACCTGGTGAGGCAAGGCCATCTGAGAGACCTTGTCGATGAGGCCAGGACAAGGGAAGAACAGGCAAGACTGCCTCAGCACCAGCAACTCCGCCTCCCCCAGTACAGCAACCTTAGGTAGGAGGACCTCGGGTAATTAATGTAATTCACTCGAAGGTCAACGAAAACGAAATTCGGGCGGAGACCCAAAAGGTAAAGCACCTACAACATATCTACCAAATCGGGGAGAAGAGACATCGGGCAGAGGAGTGCCAAGGACCAGTAATGTCCTTTACTGAAGCCGACCTTGAGATGGTACAACATCTGCACAACGACGCCTTGGTAGTATCCCTCCAGGTTGGGGAGTGCCAAGTGAAGCGCATCCTGATTGACCAAGGCAGCTCTTGCGACATCATGCATGTTAGATGTTACAAGGAGCTGGGCCTTCACCCAGACGACATGGAACAATCTAATGGCCCAATGGTCGGGTTCAATGGAACGTCGACATGGCCACTGGGAGCAGTAAGCTTAGATGTACAGGCTGGCACGAAGAAGATAACAACAGAGTTCACCGTAATTGACACACCCTCCCCTTACAACATTATCTTGGGAAGGCCATGGTTGCACGCAATAGGGGTTGTTCCCTCAACACTGCATCAACTATTGCGGTTCCCAACAGAGCATGGGATAGAGGAGGTCAGAGGAGATCAACTGCAGGCAAAGAATTGCTCCATGACAGCAATGAAATCCACCTACAGCATACGAGAACCAAAGAAGGCAGAGATCGAAGATGAGGACGTGGAAGTCCTAGAGGATGTCGGCAAGGAGCCAGCCGAGAAGAGTGAAGAAGTAATGAAGAAAATCCTCGTCCAGGAGGGAGATGAAGAACGCTTCTTTCTTCTCGGCTCGGGCTTAGCCGAAGAGGAGGAAAAAGAGTTGGAGGCGTTCCTGAGAGCAAATATTGAGGTGCTTGCTTGGACACCTTACGAAATGCCTGGCATTGACCCCGAGGTCACTTGTCATAAACTGAACGTTGACAGGTCGGCCAAACCTGTAATCCAACGAGCAAGAAGACCGACGTTGATGCACATCGAAGTAGTAAAAGAGAAGTAGACAGACTTCTGGAGGCCAGGGCCATTCGAGGGTAAATTATCTGACATGGCTATCAAATACAGTAGTGTGAAGAAAAGAAAGGTAAATGAGAGTCTGAGTGGACTTTACCAGCCTGAAAAGGCCTGTCCCAAAGACAGTTTTCCTCTACCCAAGATTGACCAACTGGTAGAACGCACATCGGGGCATGGAAGGATGAGCTTCCTAGATGCCTACAGGGGATACCATCAAATAGCCATGCATTCCCAGATGAGGAGAAGACTGTGTTTATCACCCCAAAGGGCTGTATTGCTACAGAGTGATGCCTTTGGGTTGAAAAACGCAGGAGCAACTTCCAAAAGATTGGTAACCAAGATGTGTCAGACACCTGATTGGCCGAACGGTGGAAGTTTACATCGGACGACATGGTCGTGAAGACCAAGGAACCTGAAGGTCATCTGACCGACCTCAAAGTAGTATTTGAAATCCTTAAAACATATCGGCTCTGACTCAATCATCAAAGTGTGCATTTGGAGTTGGATCTGGTAGTTCTTGGGATACCTGGTGACTAGAAGGGGCGTTGAGGCTAGCCCGGATCAGATCAAGGCGATTTTAGAGTTGAAGAGCCCGACATCGGCAAACAGGGTGCAGATGCTAACTGGAAGGCTGCAGCCTGAATAGGTTCATAAGCAGAAGCTCAGACAAATGCAAACCTTTCTTTAACTTAGTAAAGAAAGCCAGACTTCTTATGGACGAGGAGTGCGAAGCCGCCTTGGCCGACTTGAAAAAGTATTTAACCACGCTCCAGTTCTCTCAAATCCAGAACCTGGAGAGGAGTTGTTTTTTGTACTTAGCAGTTTCAGAACACGCAGTAAGCGCAGTGGTAATCCGAGAAGGAAAATGGAGCAAAGGGTTGTTTACTATGTAAGCAAACCCTAGCTGATGCAGAAACGAGGTATCTACCCTTAGAGAAATTAGCACTGGCTTTAGTAATGGCTTCAAAGAAGCTGAACCATTACTTCCAGGCCCATAAAATTGTGGTGCTAACTGAACACCCTTGAAGTCCTTGCTGAACAAGGAGACCTGACAGGAAGAATAGCCAGATGGGCAGTCGCCTTGGCCAGTATGACCTGGAGTACAGACCCAGAACAGCAATCAAAGGCCAAGTTTGGCCGACTTCGTAGCGGAGTTCACGCCAGAATCCATTAAACATCGGGTTCCGTTGAGCCAAGGTGAACGATGTCCAAACAAGCAAGGAGGAGCCCAGCCAAAGGCGAAAGAACAAAGGAAAGAGGAAAAACTCAGACCCTGCAGCATTTACATCGGTGACTCCTTTTGACTGTTTGTTGATGGGAGTTCAAACCGATAGGGAGCAAGGGCAGGAGTAGTACTGGTATCTCCAGATGGGCAGATACTAGAACAATCGATTCGTTTGGGGTTCAAGGCCTCAAACAATGAAGTAGAGTATGAAGCACTCATTGCAGGACTAAAACTGGCAGCAGCAGTACAAGTAGATAAGGTAATAGTCTTTTGTGACTCACAACTTATAGTTAACCAGACAACGGGCGAGTTTGCAGCCCGAGATGAAAGGATGCCGGCCTACGCAAAGGAGGTCATCAGGTTGACAGCCTTGTTTCAGAACTGCCGACTACTTCAGGTTAGCCGAGATGATAACAGTCACGCCGATGCATTGGCCAACCTAGCTAGTGTAGTACAACCTAGAAAAGCAAGGACAATAATGGTTGACTATTTGTCGGGCCCGAGTATCAAACCACTGACCACAGAGCGTGAAGCAATGTGTGTGGACATGGGACCAAGCTAGATGGATGCAATTGTTGCATTCCTGAAAGAAGGAAAGCTGCCAGATGACCACAAGGAGGCACACAAGATCAGATTGAAGTCGGCAAGATTCAGTCTGACAGTAGAAGGACATCTCTACAGAAGATCCTTCACTGGACCCCTTTTGAGGTGCGTACATCCTTCACAAGTTGAAGATTTTTTATATGAAATACATGAAGGAATTTGAGAAAGCCATGCTGGGGGCAGATCACTAGCTCATAGGGCCATTACCCAGGGGTATTGGTGGCCCTACATGCAGAAAGATGCAGAGGCCTATGTTAAGAAGTATGAAAAATGTCAAAGGTTTGCACCTCTGATACACCAACCAGCAGCAGACCTAAACCCAGTATCCAGTCCTTGGCCTTTTTCCCAATGGGGCATGGATCTCGTTGGGAAACTGCCCCAAGCAACTGGACAAAGAAAATACCTGTTGGTGGCAACAGATTACTTCACCAAGTGGATAGAAGCTGAACCCCTTGCCAAAATCCGAGATATTGATGTAAAGAGCTTCATATGGAAGAACATCATCACCCGATTTAGGATTCCAAGAGCAATAGTTGCAGACAATGGAACACAATTTGACAGTAAGCTAATCAAGAGCTTCTGTGCAAAGTTCAAAATCAAGAATTACTTTTCCACCCCAAGTTTTCCTCAGAGCAATGGACAAGCAGAAGCATCCAACAAAGTCATCTTGGATGGGATTAAGAAGAGGCTGCAAGCAGCAAAGGGAAAGTGGGTGGATGAACTGCCAAGCGTACTCTGGGCATATCAGACTACGCCGAAAAGATCAACGGGGGAATCCCCATTTGCCATGGCTTATGGCACAGAAGCAGTCATTCCTCTGGAAGTCGGCATCCCAGGGATCAAATCCCAGGGAGTGGAGAATGGGACCAATGACGTATTATTAGCCTGAGATTTGGATCTACTAGAAGAAAGAAGGAAGAGAGCTGCAATACAGCTCGCAGCATACCAGCAACAGCTTGCCAGAGCTTATAATAAGAAGGTCAACCTAAGGGAGTTTCAAATCGGTGACCTCGTCTTGAGAAAAGTCGTCGGCAACAAAAAAGATCCCAAAGAGGGGAAGCTTGGCCCAAATTGGGAAGGACCCTACAGAATCATCTCGGTACTGGGCAATGGGGCATATCAGCTTGAAGATAATGAGGGCAAAGAGTTGCCAAGGCCTTGGATGTAATAACCCGACCCTCGTACATGTTTTCTAATACACTTTCGGTCCCTTATTCTGTGCATCTAAGTACTTATTGTAAAACCTTATGTGAAAGTAAGTTTAATGAAGTGAATCTTATGCTTATGGATGTGTATCTGTTTAATATGAGAAATATCTGTTACAATTCTAATGTTTGAATCAGAAATTGAAAGCCTTAAAAGCATAATTATCTGAAATTGACTTTACATCTGGGATTAACATAATTTTTAAGTCATAATATGATTTTCTGTGAAATTTCAATTTGGAATGATTAAACTGATTAAATTTCGTCTTATTCACTTTTTATATATATATGTATCAATGCTTCTTAGACAATTGACTTGGAACCATCACTCAAAAATATCTTCTAGAGAGAAAAAAATTAGAGAAGAAGAGGGTTGAAGGGAAGAGGAGAAAGTCATCAAGAAGAAGGGAGATTGAGAGGAATTTAAGAGAATCAAGCTCAAGAATTTCCTTAGTCATCTTGTGTAACCTTAGTCATGGAGTGGGGTAAGAATTTCCTTTTGATTCATGTCATTTAGGGTTTGTAATTGTGGTCTTGTGTGTGTGCTTGGGGTTAATTGATTGTTTAAACTTAACTTGAATCATCTACTAAGAATTCTATTTCTTCTATTAGTAAGCTTGAATTCATTTCATGACCAAATGGTTATATAAATGTGTGTGTGTGTGTGTGTGTGTGTGAGAGAGAGAAAGTTAGAAATTCCATGGAATTGATTGATTATAATTATGAATTCAAAGTGATTAAGAACCTAAGTTGATTTATGATTAATTTTCCATGTGATTTTGAGCTTTATTTTGTGTTAGATTGATCTATTTTGAACCTTGCTATGTGTTCTCTAAGTTGGGTTTTGTGTGAGTTTCGGACTGGTTTTTTTCTTGCCCAGACCGCACGAGCGGCCATGGGCACCGCACGAGCGGACATGAAGAAGAAAAAGAGGTTTTCATTCTGCTTTTGGGCGCTCGAGCGGCCGGGTTCTTCCGCTCGAGCGGAATTGGGCCGCACGAGCGGCCAAAGTGAGCGCACGAGCAGCCAGCCCTGTTTCAGCTTATACCTTGTAACTTTGAACAAGCATATCTTTTGCATCTGGACTCCGTTTTGAGTGATTCTTGAGCCTAAAATCAAGCCCCGGAAGTCTAGTTTCCAATGGTGGTGGTCTTACTCCAAAATTCTAAGTACATAAATAGTTATGCCCAAATTAGTGATGGCTATTCACTTTCTATTTATTGAGTTTGTACCATTTCTTCGCCTAAACCTTTCTTCTATTGATTCCTCCTATTTTATGATAACCTATGGAGGAATAATGAGTCTAGCACCACCATAGCTATTGAGTAAGGAATAAAAAGAGATTGGTTTTATCCTCATAATCTGCTATGGGCATTATGTTTGTAGGTCAAGACGAGGACATCGTTCTACCGCTATCAGAGACCTACCACTGTGAGTAATAGTACTGTAATCGCACATTTGATTACTGTTAATAATTCTTTTTATTAACGCTCTGCGCTTCAGACGTAGTTATGTTAATATTATGTTGATTGGGAAACAGTGTGGACATTGAAAGATTTTTGTGAACATTGGTATGACTCCAAACCTACGCTGTATTCTGGCTATGGCTAATGATTATCGTGAATGTACCATCCTATGAATTACTCATGATTCTGCATAAGAATTGCATACAAACTATTAACACTGTGAAGTTGGTTAATTGAAAGGAATTGAGTATCAATAACATTGTTACGTGATTCATGTTATGATATGAACTGTTCTGACCTATTGATGTAATGGTACCTTTACCTTCGGACTATTGTTAATATTAATGTTCTACTAATTACGAGACAAGTATGTCGACCTACAAAGAACCATGAGGAAATCTAAGTGCATCGTTGGATCATACGTTTTGTTTACTGTTGATAGTTAATGTTGACATTCCGTTATCTGCAAGTTAGTGGTATTGGTTCATGACAAGCAAATGGGATGTATGTGCATTATGGAACTATGGTATCTACATATCTCTGGAATGTGGTTACCTTTTGCTAACAATTATCACCAACGTTCTGTTAAACTTATATTACCGATGGTAATTCATGTGAATAATGGGAAGAATGTATGTACTTTCTGTATGATTCTAAAGTTAATCTGTTATGATGATTTCTGGTATGGAACAAAGTGCTGTACGGAACTAAGTGCTACACTTTGGTGGGAGCCACCTCTAGAATCCGTACGAGCCACCTCTTGAGTCCATACATATATATTTCTAGGCCGCTAGGCCGTTCTGTTATTTCTGGGCCGATAGGCCGTTCTGTTATCTCTGGGCCGCTAGGCCGTTCTGTTATTTCTGGGCCGATAGGCCATTCTGTGTATTACTAGGCTTAAAGCCACTCTGTTAAGGAAATTGGGCCCATGGCCGTTCTAGAAATGACTACAGAATGTAATTAATCATATGCCTCCACAGTTATATGTTTTGTTATTTAAGTTAACCATTACATTATTCATATGCTATTATTCACTGAGTTTTACTCACCTTGTATTTTGTCTGTTTCTGTAGGTAACCAACTGGAAAGCCAATCCTAACCCTTGAGACTTGTCTATCTCTTGTCAACCTCAGTGTGTCCAGGCACTTAAGATGGAACCCATGCATTTTGTAAAGCTTTAACTAGGTTTTCGGTTTATGCTTTGATTGTCTGCCTATGGATGAATGTAAATAACCCCTTTCTTCTTTAGTACTTTCGTATGAATGTGAATGACTGTAACCAAAGCTCGGGTGTATGCTTCCTGTGTATTATCTACCTAATGTAATGTTTGCAGTCCTGGCATAGTAGTGGTAGCTCAATGGATGATGTTTTAAGTTATTTAATTTTATTAATGCTTCCGTCCAGGCCCCATATACTACGTATATCAGGTTAAGTGTCCGTTTCTGAATAAGTCATGCCTGAAACTTTTAGGGGCGGGTTTGGGGTGTGACATTGGAACACTTGCAATTTGAAATTTTTCTATCATTAGAATTTTTTGTTCTTTTGTCATTTGCCAAAGTAAATAAATAAAGTTTTAGCTTGTTTATTTGTTTATACACTTGTGACTGATAAAGATACATAACGTTGTTTCTGGAATACATGTATAATGAGAACCCAAGTGGAACTTAGGTTCACATTAGGGGGCAGAGAGAAGAAAAATGGTTTTAACACTTGTTGAAACTTGAGAAAAGTTTACAAGTTAAAGTTAAACCGAGATTATGTTTAACACTTGTTGAAACTTGAGAAAAGTTTACAAGTTGAAGTTAAACCGAGATCATGTTTAACACTTGTTGAAACTTGAGAAAAGTTTACAAGTTGAAGTTAAACCGAGATTATGTTTAACACTTGTTGAAACTTGAGAAAAGTTTACAAGTTGAAGTTAAATCGAGATCATGTTTTAACACTTGTTGAAACTTGAGAAAAGTTTACAAGTTGAAGTTAAACCGGGATTATGTTTAACACTTGTTGAAACTTGAGAAAAGTTTACAAGTTGAAGTTAAACTGAGATTATGTTTAACACTTGTTGAAACTTGAGAAAAGTTTACAAGTTAAAATTAAACCAAGGTAAAACACTTGTTGAAATTTTATGAAGAAATTTACAAGTTGAAACCAAGGGTGTGCCAAGAGAGGTACTTGGGTATTTGCCGAGGTAAATTATCAATTTGTATAACCAAGGCATGTCATCCCGAGAAGGTTACACAAGACTGAAGTGTATATTAAAGATATGCAAAATATTCTAAGTGTGGAATCAAACAAGAGCAGTAAAGAGAAGACAAAGATACAAGCAGGAAAGTTGTATTAACGTTCAAAAGAAGACATGTCGGCCAAAGCTTACAAATTGTTCCAAAAAGAAGAAAAACAAAGTGCAAGGCACAAAACGAAGAAAAAAGACATCAAAATCAAGATCCTTCAGCACCTCCAGAGGGTTGGGTTTGAAGTTCAGAAGACTGCTGGGAGGACATCTCGGCAGCCTTCCCAGCCGCGAGCTCGGCATCTATTTCTTGAAGGGTTTGATTGAGGCGCTTGTCGGTGAGAGGCACGTCCGAAGATGCCTTCTCGGGTGTAGCATCCTTGGGAACCTCCTCACCCTCCTCATCTTGAGTCAAGTCCAAGACTTGCTCATTTGGAGTAGGGGACTTGGCCCCAGCAGCCTCCTTTGACTTCCTCACCAGAACCTCCTCCTCAGACTCAGAATCGTCGTCGGATTGGCTTGGAGTTGGGGGGAATGGCAGAGGAAGGACGTCGGTGTTCCTGAGGGGGGAGTCATCGGGGATTTTGAGCTTTTTAAGTAAAGTCATCCAACCAAGGGTGAAACCCTTGTTGCATGCCTGCTTTACTTGTTTTTCATAATCCGCCGTGACATCGGCCACCCCCTCATTATATCCCTTCTCGTCGGCGGCCTTGACTTCGGCCTCTTTTGTTGCCAAAGCATCCTAAAATTCTTTCTGGGCTTGGGACATCTTTTCCTCGGCCTCTCTTTTTTGGGCCTCGAGAACCTTCCTAATGGCCTCAGCGGATTCTGCCTTTTCTTCGGCATCATTTTGAGCTTTGATAGCATCCTCAGCTTGATCCTCTAAGGTCTTCATCTTTGATTGCAAGTTTTTATTAGTCTTCTGAAGACTGGAGACCTCCCTCTTCTTGTCGGCCAGCTCCTTCTGGTTCTCAAAAGATTGTAGTGAGAAGGAATGGGCGTGCTGGATTGCCTGAGAAAAAATAATACAGAGCAGAAGTTATTACAAAATTTTCTAAAGTAGAAAAAAGAGAAAGAAAGAAAAATTACCAAATAAAGACACTTACTTGAACAGAGTGCTGGAGCATCAGAGCATAGTTTTCATATTCGCTCAACTCGGCGTTTCGGTTAAGATCGCCGGGAAGAAGCAGAGCGGTACTAAGGGCAACGCCAACATTAATGTCATCAGCGCTGTCGCCAGCCCTAACTGGCTTGTCCTCCAGTACAATTTTGGGGGCCCAGGGGGCATCATATTTTAGGGACCCCGAGGTGGTTGAGAGGATGAGCTCGGCCTTTTTGATCTGGTGGATTCAGATGGTTGTGTTTCAACAGACCTCTTCTCGGGGACAGAGGTGGTCTTCTCACTCTCAGCCAATTTGGAAATTGGCAAGGTGTCCTCAGAATCAATCTGAGTCACTGTTGCCTTTGGCTGAGCCTTCTTTATCCTTTTTTGCTTTGGCTTTGGAGGCTGGGTTGGAGCTGGTTGAGCATCAACAGAGGATGGAATGTTGGCCAAAAGATCCTTAGTGACTGCTTTTTTGCGGCCCATTTCAGCAGCAAAAACTGTTCGGCGTCGTCGACGGCGTTGGGATATTGGGATCAGATATGGAACCGAGGTAGACGGCTGCTCAGCTAGATCAAAGGTCGATCCTTGATCTGGCCGAGATGAGGAGGCAGCTTGAGGAGTTGTGGTAGAAGGAGGTGACTGGCTTTTCTTCTTTTTCTTTGGGACGTCGAGCAGCGCCAATTTGTAGGTTGGGATGAAATTGAGTACCAGAGGGGCTCTCTGTTTGTGGACTGGCAGATCCAAAAGTTTCCTCAAGTCTTTGCTGGGAAAGAAAGACTGACGGAAGCCCTTTGGTGGCTGAGGAAGAGCTGCAAGAAAAATAGACATTAGAAACAAACAAAGTATTGAAAACTTTAAAAACAAGTTAGTATGAACACAGGGCTCTTACCATTGCCCTCTACAAAAACTGATCGAGGAAGAGGGTAGAGATGGAGGTCCTCGTCTGGAGCGAACTCCCAGTTCCCCGAGGTAATGAAATAGTCATCCCCAGCTCCCTTGTTGGAGTCAGGGAGGTCGGCGACAATTTTGTACTCTGTGGACCTCGGCTTGAGGTAGTAAACGTAGCTCGTATCTTTTTTGAGGCCACACATGGTGTAGCAGTATTGGATATCGGATAAGGTAACCCTAGCGTTTTCTTGTTTGGCTAAGGCTATTATGCCATTGATGACTTGGTAGGAGTTGATGGCAAGCTGCATCGGATTCAGCTTATAATAATGAAGTATCTCACGGAAAAGGGTATTTAGTGGGAGCCGAAGTCCGCACTCGATAAAAGCTACCACAGGGAAGGGCATAGAATCAGTTGTAGGCATAATAGAGTCATCCTCCCCAGCCAACCTCAGATGGATGTCAACCGGGATGTCAAACTCACGCCTAAAGTAATCTAACTTGGTCGGGGTGTCTACCCTATGTTTCCACATACCCATGATATCGGCTTAACTAGGAGGAGTTGGATTTTCAGAAGGGAGTGCTTTGGTGGGTTTTAGGGACCTCGGTTAAAACCTAAGAATACACAAAATCTATGGGGAATCGTTTCAGTTTTTTCTAAAATGGGTTCTACAAACAAGTCCCAAACCTAAAACTACGGAGATGAAGATTGAAGGCACGAATCTGGAAAAGTTACAAGAAAATAGAAATAGTTAATGCGATTCAGAGTCAAGAACAGTGAAGGATCATTAAGAAACACAAGACAGGTGTAACAGGCCAAGAACAGTGGCAACAATCAACAAATGTGTGAACAGTGTGAATTCGAGACATAAATTGGGCAGAAACAAAAGCGTAAGATAAACGTGCTCGAATACATGATTCGTAAATCAAATACTTGAGCAAAAATAGCAACAGCAACCGATAAATGAAGCGAAACTTTTTGAAAAGTAACAAGAAACTGAAACCAGGAGGAACGGTGACTTACCAAAAAAAAAGGAAGCCGGTGTTGAGTTCGCCGAAGTTAGACGAACAGTAGCAGCGGAGAAGAGTAGCAAGAGTCTCGCCGGACGAGGTGAACAACGATGGTAGCAGAGCTTGAAAGCTTGGAACAATGGAGGATTTGAAAAAGCTAGAGAGAGAGAAAGTCTCAGAAACGATGGAGAAAAGTGAAAAGATGGAAAAGGGGGAAAAGTTTTGTTAAAACTTGAAACGGCGGCAAAATAAAATTAATAAGCCTAGAACGACGGATTCGTTAGACGGGGCACGCAGGCACGAGACGACTTACAGGCGCGTCACAAGCACAATGCAGTACTAAAACGGTTGAATTATTGTGTATGACAGCTCATACGCTTAAGAAGAGCTCTTGGGATCCTTGTTCTTTAAAGAGACATGTCGGCCTTAACAGTGATCTCGGCTGAGATACTTTAAACCGACGTACTGGTAGGAAGTACCGATATAGGTTCCATCACCTCAGAATGCCGAGGTAATAGAACCTAGGGGGCAGTTGTGGGGATATATTTTCTGAGTACCAACATGTGGCCAAGGTGACGCCAACGTGTCAGCCGAGGTGATCTCGTCTAGGCCAAGGTTATCTCCAAAGATATCGGAATCCGAGATAAGCAGATAAGGCACAAGAGTCCTAGAATGAGGAAGGACTTCAGCATGGATAAGGATAACACTCTTAGGGAGTTTATCTTTATCGCTTGAAGAATCCAGGATAAGCATTGAGCAGAAGTCCATTGCAGCTAGGCTTCTATTGGGACTGAGTCTGTGTTAGCTATAAAAGAGAGGCACCCCCGATGGGTCTAAGGTACGCAATTTATACTCAGAACAGTGAGTTTAGCAATTGATTATCTTTGAGAGATATACTGACTTGATCGTCGGAGTGCCCCCGGGTGAACGAACCACCGCCGGAATCTTCTCTTTCTGTTGCAGATCAGCCAGGTGTCATCTATTCTGCCAGTACTCTCCAGCTGAATACTAAGTTGGCAGTGTAATCGGAAAATTCACTCACATATAGACTAATCAAAGAATTAATTAAGGAGGATTGATCATCATGGACTAATCAAAGAAATTGGATTCTGCTTTTTGGTCTGTTTGGCTGTTGGCTGGGGTTGTTCTTCTGGGGGCTTTCTTTATGCTCCCTGATACGTTGATCTGTCATTAATCAAGTAGAACTCTGTTTAAGGCTTGATTGCTGTTGGGTGGGTTTCATGGTAAGGGTAAATGGTGTAATGGGGTGGTCCCTGGTGTGTTTGGAGATAATTGGTTGCTTGTTGATTGGAAGTGCTGTTGGGTGGAGTTCATGGTAAGGGTAAATGGTGTAAGGGTGTGGTCCCTGGTGTGTACATGCTGAAGTGGTATGTTGTTGCTTTGGTTAGGTCCATTTTTCTCATTGGCTTCTCACCAACACTTAGGGTTGCTAGCAAATGATAGGATGGGCTTTTTGGTGCCAACTTAGTTGAGATGATTTTGCTCATTGTGATGCTTTGCACTCCCCTTTTCTTTATTGATGTAATTTGCTCTCTACTTTATACTTGTTTTTTACATCAATAAAGTTTCTTTTTTTGCTGATCAAAAAAAAAATTAATCCAACAATCTAGGCTACCTACCTTCAAATACATTCTAACTTCCAAAACACCAAACAAGCAAGAGAACTGTAATAGTCATGTAAGATAGCACAAACAAATGTAATTTATCAAGAATTCTTTTCGGGTTGCTGTAGACACCCCATTTTTTACCGTCTTCAAGATGTGGATGTCACCATTTGAACACTCAGTGATCATCCATGTTTGTAGCAAGTCAGTCCACTTGTATAGAATGTCAGGTGATTCCGGGGTTGTTGCCTCGAACACCGTTTTTGGTTAATTAACTCCTTTTGGTTTTCTTTTTGAGTCTGTCTCTGCTGTGGAGCCAGTTGCAACCAGGAAATCTGAATGAAATAGCTGCGGCTATCATGTTTCCGTGCTTATTGCTATTTTGGGCTGGTGGCCAGAGGATTTGAAGGAACGACATACATTCCACCTCTCTCTTGTGCCCTGAAATCATTGTGAATACCTAAGTTTTTTTCCAAACCTTTTTGAACACTGGGTGATGAAAACGAAGAGGAAGGAATTCTCGGGTTTTGCAAAACTTTGATCAATTTGAGACAAAGATAGGCGTGCTAAGCCTTTAATGAATGAAATCATGCTTGTTAGCGTGAGTACTGAGAAGGACCCTGGTTTGATCCAGATTGGCTCCAACTATCTTCAGCGCGAGCGAGTGTCGCTTTCGTAAAAACTTTCAAAAACAAAATGTCTTGCGCGGTCCTTGAAGACCTGTGTGGAATCGCTCTGAGATTGTGCAGCCTAGGATCGCTCTCATCCTCAAGACTCAATCCGTTTGTTTTCGAACCTTGAACCCATTCAGAACGTTCAACGGTCAACGCCGTGTGAGACCTATGTGGCCAAATCAGAAGCACCCTCGAACTAGGGGCAGCAAAATCGGACATGCTCGAAGAGCCGAATACAACAGCCATTCTCCTAGATACATAGGGCTTCGATCTCAAAACCATTTGGCATGGACTTGTTACACTTTTACCCTTTGAGAGGCTCGCTGGGCCGAAAACCCGGAAGACGACCCAGGCAAAAGTTAGAGCAAGAAAAAATATATATACAAAAGAAAAGTAAAAAGAAATATAAAAAGAAAAAAAAGATGCAAAAAAATAAATAAATAAATAAATAAATAAATAATACAATACGAAGAAAAGAAAAAAAGAAGAAAGAAAAAAAAGAAAAACAAAAAAGGAAAAAGAAGCTCGCAAGGTCGAAAACCCGCATCGGGCGCCTTGGCAAAAGTTAGAGCCTAAAAAGTGAAGGGTAAAATACCCGAGTGTACCTTGACCGGAACTACGTAAGGCTTGATTCCCATGTTTGGGATACGTAGGCAACTTCGTCCTGAAGTCCAGCCCCCAACGCTTTCATAGCGCCTCTGTCCATGTAATGGTTTTGATCACCCTTGCCTTCTTTGAATCCGATAGTTTGGTTGTGACACCGGAACTACGTAAGGCTTGATTCCCATGTCTGGGATACGTAGGCAACTTCATCCTGAAGTCCAGCCACCAACACTTCCGAAGTGACTGTGTCCATATATTGGTTTTGACCGTCTTCGTCTTCTCTGTGTCCGAGAGTCCGATTATCACTGATGAGGACTGTTTACAAAATGCTGCGGCATCATCCAAACAAGGGGCAACTTTCCGTTGCCGTAAGTTGTCACGAATCGCCATTCAAACCAGGGGCAACTTTCCGTTGCTGTGCCCCTCTTTTCAAGCAAGGGGCAATTTTCCATTGCCTCCGATCCGGGGTTGCGTATCTCGAGAGTAAGTTCTATGCTCGTTGAGCAGTGGCGTTTTGCAAAAATAGTTTTTGAAAATTTTTACTAAGTTGACTATTTTCTCAAAAACTATTTCAATCTTTTCCAAAACTGGACCATTGTCTGGACCAAAAAAGGGAAAATTTCCAGTGCTCATAGCCTAACTCGCATGATTTTTCAAATCAAAAATCGAACAAGTATGTTAATCAACTCTCATATTGGTCAAAACTGTTTTAGTTAGAAAACCAAAACAAAAATGGTCAAAATGATGAGCTAGGCACAGTTGAGTCAGGTGTTCTGTCTTTTCCCCCTTTTTATCAGCATACTTGTCAGAAGGGCACTCTATTCGCCAGAAGAAGGCACAACCGAAGCTGTCTGTAAAGGGCTGAAAGCCCTCAACAACCTCCGAGCAACGAGGTATTGAACCAAGTATGGAGCACGAATCAGAATGGATCAAGATACTCCGTTCCCTTACCTGGGACAACCGACTGAACGTCACCAGAATAAGCCGCGAGCCAATAATGTTGGGCGTGAACCCACAACTTCCTATTCATTCATCAATCACCCTGGGGAGGGATGAAAAAATGAGAATAAAGAATAGAGAGGTGTAAGTCGAGAGAAAAGTGAGGAAAAGTTTTTGAGAGAAAAACCGAGCCTGAGGCCGAGTGATGTGAGAATCACAAATCAGAAAAGGGTGGGAAACATACCGGAGGAACTGGCTCCTCGAGATCTGAGTCTTTCGTTTTTGTAAACACGTCCGTGTGTTGTCTTTTGTTTGTTTACCTCAACTCTTGTTTTGAGTCTTTTCCGAGCGTGTCTCGTTGTGTTTAGTCGCGTACCTTTTTGTTGAGTCTTTCTCGCTGTGTTCAGTTATAGGCTCAATACCCAGTTTGAAAAGCCCTTTTTCAATTTCAAAAATCGTTTGTGCTCAAAGTGCTGTGGCCATTCTCTAACATTTAGGCGAAGCAAAAGAAGAAAGGGAAAATTTGGAGCATCTGAGTGTGTTCAACTTCAGCCGGTTTCACCTTTGTATTCCGTCTGGTCAGATTGGGCTGTTTGTTCGGGGTTGCCGTGTGCAAAATGAACCGAGTGCTGTGTTACGGGCTGTATGCAGATTAATCTTCAGCAGAGTATGGGCTGTGTGTTCAGGTTAAGCAGTGGTTTGTATGGGTTGTCTTGCTTTGGCTGATTCGTTATCTGGTTATTACAATGCAAGTGTTTCAATTTTTAAACAAAAGATCAATTTCATTACAATGAGGTGTAATATGATGATGCATACAATATATAAAATGTACAAAATATAACACTTTTTAGACAAAAAGGGGTTTGTTTCATTCATTCATCTTTTTCAAAGTACATGGTTTTGGAAACAAAAATCTGCCTGCGGCAGTACAAGGTACTCTAACTACCAGCAAAAAGGGGGAAAAGTACCAAAAAAAAAAAGGAAGAAAACAAGCAGCAAAAATCTGTATCAATGTCAAGTGGCCTCAGGCCTGAGGGTCCGTCCTAGTCCTCTTCCTGGACGAAGGTCCAGGAGCATCATCAGCACTGTCATCTGAGCCCGAGTCCGAGCCATCTCCGGTCTCCTCCTCCGATGACTCTGCCTCCACCTCGGGCTCGTCGTCATCTGGAACTGGCGCCCGAGAGCTACTCCTAACGTGAGTGCGCCCCACCTTGGTGCGGGGGTATACTCAGCCCTCGTCATCTCTCCCTCGAACAGGAACGGAAGGCCCGGCCGGAGCACCACCTACAGAAGGAATCTGGAAGGGATGTTGAAAAGCACAAAGGCAAATGCATCAGAATACTGTGAACATTTATCAGTGCAGAATGCAGTGTATGAGTACAGTGTGTGAATACCGTAAATAGTTTATCAGTGCAGAATGCAGTGTATGTACAGTGTGTGAATACCGTGAGCAGTGTAATGAGTCAGTGTGTGAATACTGTGAGCATGGTATCAGTGCAGAATGCAGTGTATGAGTACAGTGTGTGAATACTGTGAGCAGTGTATCAGTGCAGAATGCAGTGTATGAGTACAGTGTGAATATTGTGAGCAGTTTATCAATGCAGAATGCAGTGCAGTGCAGAATGCAGTTATGAGTACAGTGTATCAGATGCCGCGAGGGCAGTGTATCAGATGTTGTACTGCACATCAGAGTATGTGAAGCAGTTTATGTATGTTTCGAGACCGTGGTCAGAAGAACATACCGGAATGCCATAAATGGATAGAAGGTCAAGGCTCTGCTAGAGCATCCCCATCATAGAAGCATTCAACTCCAGTGACCGCCGGGTGTACTCAGAGGAAGCCTGCAAAAATGATTAGAAGCATCAGTATTCTGCGGAATATCAGACAAAATGAAATGAAACGACTGTACAAAATGCAGTAACATACCGGAGGCAAGTCGTAGAAACCAACCAACTCGTGATCAACCGGGGAGGAGCAAAGGAGATCTGGTAAGTCGCCCCACCCTGCCCTCTGCACGTCATCGTCGCGAGCAGTGCTGGCCAACTAGCCCCCCTCCCTCTCCGGGCTCCACTCTTGCCACGGACCCGAACCCTCCTCGATGTCCCTGCCCTTGCGCCTGCCCTGGCTGTCGCACCGCAGAATCTCTCTCTCTCTCAGCTCGGCGGCCGCTGCTCAAAGGCCGCATAAGGAAGGTCCGGATGAACTCTGTGTAGTCGCCTATGCCTCTGTGACGTATCGCATCCCAGCCGACTGTGTACTCAGCCATCTGCTCGAGAGTGTATCTCTCGGTGTCCCTCATGTACTCAGGGGGTGGAGCTGGAACTATCTGCTCTGGTAAACCCAGCGTCTGGCGCAGGAAGCGCTCGCCTAGGTACCAAGCCCGGCAGACCGGGCCCTCCAAGAGAATCCTAAACCGGGCGGTCTCCACAGCACCCGCAAATCGCTCCCAAATCTCAGCCGGCAGTGGAGCCCAAGGCTGCCAGGTGATCTGAAAATGAAATGCCATTTTGTTATCTACTGTTATTAAAAAAATGGTACAAAGCGAAGCTTAAACAAACTCTAAAGAGAACGTACCTCCGCGGCGGTGATGGTGTCAAAGTAGCGACGGAAGAAGATGAACGTCTCCCGGGGCCCGCACACACCTCACGTCGAAACGCCGGGAGAATGGGACGACAAGAGGAGTCTCTACGTCAGGCACTGGGGCAAGCCTGGGAAAGTAGGCGTACACCCACAACTGCAGAATAAAAAAATATATATATCAGTATGCTTATCAGGTAAAGCAGAGTACAGAATAAAGCAAATAGCAGAGCCGTGTGTTGCGCAGTGTATTGTGCAGTGTGTACAGTGTGAGCAATATACAGTCAGTGTAAAGCAGACTACAGTGTGTGCAGTGTACAGAGTACAGTACGGAGTACAGAAAATGTAAAGCAGAAATGTAAAGCAGAGAAAGAAAATGTACCTCCCAAGCGCGCCAATAACCCCCAAGCAACTGTCCGCTGCCACGAGAAGCTGAGCTCATGTATCCGTAGAGTGTAGCCAGAGCGGCGCCACCCCAGTCATAGCGCAGGATCTGTGTGACATCCACTAAGGCGCTGAGCAAACAGAGGGGCACAGTATTCGCCCGGTCGGCGAAAATAGTTGTCCCCAGTAGAAACATCAGAAAGCCGCGGGCGTACTGCTCCACCTCCTCCTAGGTCATCGGAGCCTCCTCGGCCAAAGCTGGCTGGACCCTGAACTGGACCTCGAACCATGAATATTGGACGAAGCCTGGATGGGCGAGAGGCGGTATCTCGCCAAGCAGATATATCTGAGCGGCCTCCCACTTATCCATGTCGGTGTCAAAGGGGATCGGATCACCCCCTACCCCGATACCTGTGAGCATCGAGAAGTCGACGGGAGTCATCGTCATCTCCCCAGCAGCAGAAAGGTGGAATGAGTCAGTGGTGTCCCACCACCTCTCCACCAGAGCGGCAAGGAGAAGTCTGCACGTAGTGAGGCACGAGAGTCCTCTGCAGAAAGCGCCGAAGCCTGCCTGGTCCACGATGTGGCGAACTACCTCCGGCAACTCCATATACCAATCCCTGGCGGCAACATTCCCATACCCACGGACGGTATGGGAATCTCCCTGTTCAAAAGCAAATAGTTGCGAAGCAATATAAAATGTACAGTTTTGAAGAACAGTCAAAATCGATGCAAATATAGCATGTGTGCACGTTTTCAAGTTCAAACAAACATCGGGCGCCAGTGTGCTTACAGTAAACTACAACATGTGATGTATCAGCGTGTTTGAGTGATTCAGTACAGATATAGCGTGTGCACGTTTTCAAGTTCAAACAGATATCAGGTGTCGATGTGTTTACAGTGAACTACAGTGTATGATGTGTCAGTGTGTTTGAGTGGTTCGGGGCAAGTGCAGTGTGTGTGCACGTGTTCGATTCAAACAGATATCAGATTGCAAGTATGTTCACAGTCAACTACAGCATGCAGTGTATCAGTGTATCTGGGTTAAGCAGTTAAAGAATGAAATCAACTATGGCAGTTAAATGTTCTACATTGCGGAAAGTAATAAAGAGGGAAGACTGTACCTCAGAAGCGCCGAAGGATAGATGAGATGCCGGCTCGCGCAGAAGCAGATCCTGTGGCCGCTCCGGTCAAAACTCCTGAACTGACGGAGTCCGTCGGGAGGCAAGACGTGGATCGCCGACCGGTAGTCGTCGGGTCGAACGGGCGGACACTCAAGGGAAGAAGCTCGGCCCCAGGATCCATCTCATGATCCGGGGGAGTCCCGCCCCGTGGAATATCGTCCACCATGTCAAAGGTGATGAAAAAATGACCGAGAAAGTGGAAATCGGATGAGAATGCGAAAGGTCAACCGAAAAGTCAACCCCGAGAGGGCGGAAAATGACCGGAAAAGCCGAGAAATGGAAGAGGCACGAAAATCAAGAGAAACTCGGGGGAACAAACCCCAAAAGGTGGAAATCGCAAAAGAGACACCGAAACAAAGTTTCGATCGGTTCAAATGTTCGAAACGCGAAGGTATACGCGAATCAAGCGACGAAACGATGTCAAAAACACAAGAAAACGGGAGAATGAAGAGAAGAAAATGCCCTAGAGAGAGAGGGAGTAAAATTTTGGCCAAGGAAAGTGAATAAAATAGGGTTTGAAACCCTATTTTAAAAGACCCAAGCCAAAAAGACAAAACTGCCCCGATTTAGGCATTTTTGGCCGGTCGGCTACATTTTTGGCCGGCCGGCCAAATATTTGGCCGGTGATGTGTTTTGGTGGCCGGTGGATGGCCGGTGACCTCCCCTTCTGGCCAGTGAGCCTTCTACAACCTTTTTTGGGTCAGATGTATAGTTTGGGACCTTTATTGCTCAAGAAAGTGCAAGAAAGTGCATTTCCGAAGTTCAACCGGCCTCCGTTTTGACTTTAGGCTGTGTCTTCTGTGCGTGATGCTCGAATACGGGTGTGGTGTATCCTTTTTATCTCTTGCAAGAGTCCAAAGTTTCCCCCGTATGCATTGTCTTGCATTTGCATACCTTACTTGCGTTGTTTCGCACTTTAATGACGGTCTGGCGAGACCTTAAACACGCACGGTCTAGCAAGACCTTTAAACACGCTCAGTTGGTGCTTGCATGTCAGCATGCATTGTAGCACACGTCATCCCTTGCATTATCATGCATTGCATTACAACGCTTTGTCGTGAACGCACGCTGGTTATGCGTTATGTCGTTCACATTGTTACGCACACATCTTGTAAGTGTCATACACATGTCATACTCGCACTATCTTGTGCATTGCATTCAATCGCGCTATTTTGCGCATCTTATTGCATTTTGCATGCATTCAATCGCGCTATTTTGCGCATCACACCGTCCTGTGCACTTCACGGTCTGGGAGACCTTAAATCCTTGGAAGGTGCAAGACCTTTGGTGCATTGGTGTGCACAGTTCATTTGCATTATCATGCATTTCAAAAGCCACGCGTTGCCGCACATTTCAAGTACAGGCATTGTCATGCATCTCAAAAGCCGCGCGTCGTCAAAATCACGCATAATCATGCATTCAAAATAACAAAGCTCATGCATTTCAAGCGACTTGCGTTGTCGCGCACTCCATACGTCATGCATTTCAAAAGCCAAAAAACAAAAAAAATATACTGCATATGTCATGCATCATTCCATTGTATATTGCATATGTCATGCATCATTTTAAATATAATGCATATGTCATGCATTTCAAAAGCAAAAAAAATATATATTGCATATGTCATGCATCATTCCATTGTATATTGCATATGTCATGCATCATTCTAAATACTGCATATGTCATGCATCTAAGCCAAAAACAAAAAAAAAACACACATGCATATGTCATGCATTCATTGTGAATAATGCATATGTCATGCATTTCATTGTAATATAGTGCATATGTCATGCATTTCCACTGTAAACATCCATCCTAGTGCATATTGTAAATATTGCATTGTAGCTTGCATGCACCCATTGCATCACCTCCATCTATGGCTTGCGCCTTTCCATGTTGAGCTTGGTTTGGTATGTGCCCATACTTTTCACGTCGAAGCACAGTTCTGCATGTGTACGCGCCTATTCCTTGTTGAACTTGGTTTGAGGGTGGCGGCACCTTTTTGTGTTAAACGCGGTTCGTTTGTGTACATGCCTTTCCTAGGCAAGATTTGGTCTGGCCTGCGTGCCTTATCCATCGTATCTATTCCATTCCAGTGCATATCGCATTGTAGCTTGCATGCATTCACTGCATCACCCCCTTCATCTACGGCTTGCGCCTTTCCATGTTGAGCTTGGTTTGGTATGTGCCCATACTTTTCACGTTAAAGCACAATTCTGCATGTGTACGCGCCTATTCCTTGATGAACTTGGTTTGAGGGTGGCGGCACCTTTTCTGTGTTAAACATGGCTTGTTTGCGTCCATGCCCTTCCTAGGCAAGATTTGGTTTGGCTACACGCCATATCCATTGTATATATTACATTGTAGTGTAATTTTTGCATCCAGCATTAGGATCATTGTTCTTTCGTTAGCGGGTTGTTTCCCCACTCATGTCATTCCACCCAATACTTGTTCTTGTGTCCGTCTACATCACTCATAGTTCTGCATGTGTACGCGCTTTGAAGGTTGCGGCACCTTTTCTATGGTAGACAGACTTGTTACTTCCATCAATCTATTTGACATTTGTGTGGTTTTGAACCGCTTATGATTGGATGATGATTCAATTGCATTGCATATCGTTTGCATTGTTTCAATTGCATTGCATTTTTATTTGCATTATTATACATAGTTTTGTATATATTGCATGTCATTCTGCATTCATTTTGCATGTTATGCATGTTGCTAACAATATTGCACCTGTTAAGTTTTCTTTCTCTTTCAGGCACGATATTGTATATACGATTCATTTGAGGTTGGTGCAACCAGACGAACCGGGCAGGTATTGTATTCTCCGAGTGAGACGTATCGAGAATTGCATAATTCTCTTACATCCTTTCTGCATTGTAGTGTAGTTTGGTGTATGCTAGCTTAGAACTGTCACATGTTATGCTTCGTTACAGCTTTCTTTGCATGATCATAAGTTGTGTTCGGCTTCTTGCATTTGTCTTGCATTTTGCCCCTGCCTTCGGGCGCATATCTTTATCTGCAGCTTGTGTGCCTTGTCTAAGTCTTCGGCCTTGTCAAAAATGGGTCGTCTCTAGGCTTTGACAATCACTCCCGTCATTGTTATGACTTTCGAGTTCTGTCAAAGAGGGGCAACTGTAGACACCCCATTTTTGACCGTCCTCAAGACTTGGACGTGCCCGTTTGAACACTCGGTGATCATCCATGTTTGTGTTCGTCTTGAGTTCCCGGAGGTCTCGGCTACGCGCCTTGCCTCAGGATCTCTCGACTCGACTGTTTTGTGTCTGGTTTTGCACCAAACACTTGTGTTTTGCCTTTGAGGGGCAGGGTAGGGCTTGTTGACCATCCCCACCCATCACCAGCCATGGCTTGAGGCCACCGGCTGTGTTTTGTTGCCACCGGCCAAATATTTGGCCGGCTGGCACTATAGATGGCCGGCCGGCTATCTTTTTTTGGTCAATTGCATTTTTGGCCGGCCGACTACTGTGCATCTACTTTTGCAGATATTTTTGTGCAGCTGGCATGCATTTGGCTCCCCTCCATACACGTGTATGGAGGGATCTCCCTCTTAGTTAGCTTGTCTTGTAAGCTTACAAGATTGAGCTCTATAAGAGGACGCTTCCTCTCCCTCTTTTAGGGTTACAAGATTTCAGAGGAGAGCTCTGTTTTTTAGGGTTAGCATAATTGTATCTATCCTATATCTATTTCTCTCTCTCTTTTTGCCTTTAAGGTGTTTTAGCCTTAGATTTGCACACAAACACCTAGACTTACACCTTCTCTTGGAGCTAAGGTCCTTGAGGCTTGTTTTTGGAGTTTTGGAGCTAGTTTGAGCTCAAAGAACCAGCTGGTCTTCCATTTTTGAAGAGGGTCTACAAGGGTAAGACTTTTGTCCCTTTTTACCCCATTTTTACATTGTATTTTTGCCTACCTTACAACTGTTTTTGAGCTTAACATATAACATAAAAAAGTTCTGTTTTTGCTTACTCTAAATAGTTGGTTAAGGGTGTTTTAAGCTTTGGGGTTGTTTGACCCCTCTTAAGCCTTGTTAGGCTCCTTTTTTTGTGCATTTTTGGTGAGCTCCGGGACCATTGTATTTGGGCCTCCTTGCCACTGAAATCTTAAGGGATTTTAGAGGTGAGGATGGTGCCTTGAGGTCCCAAGAAGGAGAGGGCCACCCCTCTCCTTGTTGTCCTTGAAAAGGGCCATTATTGCCTCTTGAGGGAGCATCTAGTTTAAGTGTATGTTGACCATGCCTTAGCTGTTTTTTGCTTATTATGTCATGATTTAGCACTGTTTTGAGTTGGTTTTGGTACACCATGCTTGCTTAGCATACATGCCTTGTAATGCCATGTTTAGGCCTTAACATGCTTTAGGTTTTGACCCTTATTCTAGCATGATTTTGGCCAAGCTTTGTGAAGCTTTTGTGTTTGTTTTAGCATGCTTAAGCTCTGTTTTTGGTTGTTTTGGTCGACCATCACATGCTTAGTATAGCCACCTTGCATTTTGGCTTGTTAGCCTTAGGTGTGTGAGTGTATAGCATGCTTTACTTGCATCATTTCAGTGGTTTGGAACCACTTACCATGTCATTTCAGTCCTTGTAATATGTTTACATGCTTGCATTTTATCACTCCTTTGATGCTTTAAGAGGTTGTGTTGTATGCTCCATGTTTAAGCATTTGTGCATGCCTCCATGAGTAGATCATTTAGATGCCATCTAAGTGGATTTTGGGGCTTGCCTTAACATGGTTCGGGACTGTTTTGATCCATCTTGGTCATTTGCTTCATGTGTCACATGATCATGCTTTAAGTACTTGGACCAATTACATGCTATGCTTGTCATGTGTGCTTGATTTGGCATCATCTTTGACATAATTTTTAGAGCTTACATTGCATGCTAATTGTCCATGTTTACCTCCTTTTAAGTGTGCTTAGAAGTTGTTCCTTTATGCTTAGGAATTGGTCCTTGTGTGCATGCATGTTTGCATGTCATTGTGCCCTCATTTCCATAGCGTTGGCCATTGTTTTAGGCTTGATTGAGGGCTGCCTAAATTAGTTTAAGTCCATCCCTTGGCATGTTGTTGCATGCTTAGCTTATGACATGTTGTTGCATGTTGAAATGGTGTTGCATTTGGCATGCATTCTCCTCCTTGTTTTGGTTGCTTAACATGCCATATGTTTTGCATGTTTGTGTGTTGGCATTGTACCTTGTATGCTCATTTAACTTGCATGCTTGTTATACGCCTTGCATGCTTCCCATATGCTCATGTTGCATGCCTAGTTAACATACTTAGGTTGCATTGCATTTGCATGCATCTTTCACCTCTTGATCAAGCCATGATAGAGGTTGAAAGCCCCTTTGTTTGCTTATTTGGTTTGCATTGCATTTGAAATTAAAATGCACACTTGATTCTTTGGCCATCATGCATTGAAATGCGCGATTGGTGGTCCGAGAATCGAGGCCCATCCTCCTTTGAGTCATAAACATGATAAGGAGTATGGTTGGTGCATACATTGCTTGAAATGCATTGCCATGCTATGTCTTGCCCTCTGCTGCTATCAAAATCAGTTTCTACAGGAAGATTTGGCCGGCCAGCCATCTTCAGTGCCGACCGGCCATCCATCAGTGGCCGACATCTCAATTAGTGGCCGTGGTCATTCTCCATGGCCGGTGGCCAATCCCCTTAGCCGGTGGTGTTCCACAGCATTCAGAGAAGCAACCTTGGGACTTGTGCAGTCTTTAGAGGAGCAGAACAGTCAAAGCAGAGGCATCTTGTGCATGGCAGTGACCTTCCGAGCAAAACCGAGCGCACATGCATTGGACCCTCTTCCCGAGGCCGCTTATTGCTTAAGTTAGATTAGTTAATTTGCTTAGCTAGTTTAATTTGTCTGTAATATTTAATTAGCTTGTAGGTTAATTAAGTGTATTATTCTTTCGGTCCCTCCGAGCGAGGGCAAATTTGTAATAAGTGTGGGTGCGTGTGTGCATGCCTTCCAACCCCCACTTCTTTCTCCCTTTTACTTACCTGCTTTCGATGGTTAGCTTAGGGCATGTTTAATTTAGCATACCTCATGTATGCATGCGTGCATCATTCATCAGTATTGCATGCACTGGGCTCGGCGCATCATGCTAACTGCATAAGTATTTCAAATCTAACTTGAACACATGCTATCTGTGCATTTCACATGTCATCCTTAGATTAGCCGAGCCTATTCTAGTGACATTCTGTATGCGTTGCATTAGCCATCTTAACATGGACTTGGATCATGCATGATTACTAACATGTTCTTTGTTTTGGCTCGGAGTACATTGCAAGTATTTTATGCTTTAGCATCTCGCACGAGTGTGAATGTTAACATGACAGCATGCTTACCATGTGGCTAGATGCTTATGCGATATAAACTGCCTGAATGCCTGTGGGTGAAGGTTGGATTGTTTGAGTTGGAACAACTCATTGAAATCCGTGTTTTAGCCTACTTGCGAGTAGCGAATTCCAAAGCGTTTTTCCAAACAAACGGATATGCAATGTTTTGTTCCAAGTTAGGCGATCTAGTCTATACTTTTGTGTTGTGCGCATCACATAGTAATTCTAGCTAATTAACTGGAATAAGAACACATAACGTTTTCAAAAGAGGATATCACGGTTAGTAGAGGCCGATCTTCGGATCGGGCGAGAGGGGGTGCTCATAGCTGACCTTCCCCAATCGTACCCAAGTTCCCGAGCCGAGGCAACTTTGGTGATGACGGACACGTGGCCTTTGGCACCGAGTCAGGGTTTCCTAAATTTTCCCATAAAAAATATTTAGGCGGCGACTCTGTATCTGGCAAAGCAGTCCATGTTTGGCACTTCTTTCAAAATCTGTTTTCTCAAAACGATTTGCCGAATTTGGACTCTTTGGTTCAAGATTAAGAACCGTGACAAAAACGAGTCCGAACTGTGGCATGCATAAGTCCCCCTCCCTCGGGGCGCGTCCACAGTTGCCAATCAAAAATCAAAAAGAATTCTTTTTGGGCAAATTTAACTAATCAAGTTGCTGTCACAAATTAAAAAGAGAAACGGTGTAAAAAAATCCCTCCAAATATAACTAATAAAGTTGATGTCATAAATTATAAAACAAACAGCATCAATGATCCCCCACACCCACCTATTCTTAACAACCATAATTCAAGTATTATTATAAAATATGAACAAGCATTTTAAAAGTATGAATGTCATTGTTTTACCCTTACTTAAACTATTATGTTTTCAAAATCATGTGTTTTGCATAACCCGATTAGGGAGGAATGCACACATTGAAATGCAAATAAGTGAGAAAATTAGGGAGAGTAAACTTACAACACAAGGCCATGCCAATGGCCATGCCAGCAGCCTAATGATTGATCAACAACGTAAGTATCACGACTAGCGCAGCGGCCCCTCTCACGGAATTCACCCCATTCCGTGTAATCCCCGTGTTTGGAGATGTATTCCAGCACATTCTGATGGTTGTAGGCCCCTTGTACATTCGGATGGAAATGGCGATTAGTTCGATCGTGAGTAACGTCGAAGAACCGTTCATCCTGCGTCTGAAAACGGTATGGAAATTGGACAAGAGCATGGAGGTGTGGTTGCCCATCCTCATGTAATTCATGTACAACCCTCACATAATTTGGTGGCCTGGTTGTGAACAGCTCTCTAATTTTCTCTAACAATCTCTCTTTAGGTATAGAACATTGGGCGTATGTGAGGAAGATGTTCTTATTTTGAACTCTAAAACGACGTCGCATTGATGCCATAACTCACTCTCTATGACGTCACTTACTCTCTCGGATGACGCAAGTCACTCTCTAAAAACTTTACTGGTCTTAGAGAGTGAGGGAGTGAGTTATATAGGTGCCCAGGAGCGTCCCACTAATATTACCTGGGACGCTCCCCCCGCGCCACGTGTCATCCCCCGATTGATGCTCCCTTCCGCAATTTGCGGCGTGTTGTCGTCTAGGGGCTCCGCTCCGCCCCCAGATCTGTGGCCAGGATTAAAATTCTAAAAAGGCAAGTGCAAGCGGGAAATTTAAATTAAACGGTGGCAAGCGCAAGCGGGAAATTATATAAGCCAAAATAATTGGGGATTTTTAATTATTTTGCAATGGAGCCATCCGATCTAGGTCAATTTAGGCGGTTGATTTAAAATACGAGCCGGATCTTTTACTGCTGCACTGGTCCTTGTTGGTCGTCGACGAAAACAACGCCGAAAATTTAATCCGGCTCATCAACGCCTTACAGCGGTAAGAAGATGCTCTATTCGCCGGTCTGAAAGCGGTTTCCGAATTAGAAACCCAGGCGACGGCTCCATCCATGCAGACTATGGACCGATGTGCAGACACGCATTCTGCCGCTGATGTCTGTTTTGCCACCGATGTTGAAGAACATGTCCCTGTGCGTTCTGGTTCTGGACATTTGGACCGTATAATAAAAAAAAATGTGTAAATAATTTATTGAAATGTGCTGTAGGTCTGTCCCATTTATATTATATTGTAATACTTGGAGGCCCATTTTAGTGTCCACTTCTTTCATAGAGTAATTTAATGGGCCTATGGAAAATCATTGTAGTGCTTTGGGCCTAGTCATGTTATAAGGGCCTCTTCATTTAGGAGACTGTAATTTGGCCTGTTAATGATTTTTCATTTGTGATATTGTAATTGGGCCCATTATATTATTGTTGATGATCCAAACAATAATCACATTGATTAAATATATTAGCGGGACGCTCCTGGGCACCTATATAACTCACTCCCTCACTCTCTAAGACCAGTAAAGTTTTTAGAGAGTGACTTGCATCATCCGAGAGAGTAAGTGACGTCATAGAGAGTGAGTTATGGCATCAATGCGACGTCGTTTTAGAGTTCAAAATAAGAACATCTTCCTCACATACGCCCAATGATCTTTGATGTTTTTAAGGCCATCAATAAGCTTAGAAACTTCAAACTTGGCGCACTGAATTTTGTAGCGATATCCCCATCGTCCCCGCGAACATCATTGTCATGACCCGAACCCGCCCCTATGGGTTAAGGACATAACCGGCCAGTAATCCTAAGATTACCTACAGCCTCAAACCAAAACAGACGTAACTCAACAGAGTAAAGGGGCCAAACGAAGTAGGAATTAAAAACTTTGTCCATAGAGCCGTGCTTATATGCACTTCAAATAAACCATACTCATATACGTTAATAACTCACATCAAAAGTACAGTAGCATCAACCTCTTTACAGACAGGATCGTCTAAACTGAGCCAACCCATAACAGACTATATACAAATATACACAAAGTCCTTGCCAACAAGACAAAACATAAATGCATAACAAAATGGCAAAGATGGGTCTCGTGCATGAGACACAAGGCTGACTCTCCAAAACTCGTGTTGTTCATGGCAGACTTCACTGGGGCTGGGTTTGGACTTCTCTTAGCTCACCTACAAACACATGAATGAGCGTGAGCAATAGCCCAGTGAATAATATCAGATACAGAAGTTACATAACAATGTAGAACAACAGGTTCCAAACGGCCTTGGGCCCAATTCATATTTCTAGTTAACAGATATATAACTATACAAATTTCAAATCAAGTGACTTGTAGTTTCAACATTCTGGCCTTTGGCCCGTTCAGATTTCCATTCATGTCAAAACGGCCTTCGGCCCACTCATTTATGTCAAAACAGCCTTCGGCCCGATCATTTATGTCAAAACGGCCTTCGGCCGATTCATTCTTGTCAAACGGCCTTCGGTCCATTCATATAAGTCAAAACGACCTTTGGTCCATTCATATATGTCAAAACGACCTTCGGTCCGTTCATTTCTATCAAAACGACCTTCGATCCATTCAATTCTATCAAAACAACCTTTGGTCCATTTAGGTTTATCAAAACGACCTTAGGTCCATTTATGTTTATCAAAACGACCTTTGGTCCATTTACGTTTATCAAAACGACCTTTAGTCCATTTATGTTTATCAAAACGGCCTTCGATCCACTCATTTAATCATGTCAGACTTTTGTCCACAATCCCAATTAGCAACTCATAAGTTTATAAGGGAATAAACAATTGGACATTCACAAGCATTCGAATATCGATATTACTCACAGTGATCGGCTTGTGGATTTGCCCTGGAGCTTGACCCTACACATCTCATGAACACAAAAGGGTCACTAACAGTTCAATCCGTTCTTTAATTCACATATTCCTCTTTAGGCTTTATTCTTATCTCATTAACTCATTTACAATGCTTAACATATGCCTAAGAGTGCTTACAAGTGAAAGAGAACGGAAAAACAGAACACAGAATGCATTTTCAGAATTTCAGAAAACAGGGTCCCCGCTCGAGCGTGGGATTACCCGCTCGAGCGAACCCTTAAGCCTGCAAAAGTACTGGTTACCCCAAATTCCGCTCGAGCGTGAGACTGCCTGTCTAGTGGACTGGCCTGTCTATGCTCCCCGCTCGAGCATCAACTTCCCGCTCGAGCGGGAACCATGTCTGTAAAAAAAATGCTGGGAGCTCGATTTCTCCGCTCGAGCGGCACTTACCCCCGCTCGAGCGAGCGTCAAAAATCTGGGTTTTCCAGATTAACTTCTTGAGCTCCAATTCGAATTTCCAGCCCATTCTTCATGCATTCTGAGGCTCAAAGTTCTCATATATTCATACTAACAAGGTACAAACACCAAAACACATTGTTAAGGAGCTCAATTTCAAAGATTACACACTTGCATGTCTCAAATTGACACCAAATTCAACTCCATCATGTATATTCATGCATTTCAAGCTCCCATCCTCAATTATTCAAACATGCATGGTCATCTTGACTTTATTTTCATTTCAAAAGATCAAATGGTCAAAGCTCAACAAAACCAAGTTTGCATGCATAATCAAACTTCAAATCTTGCTTAATTGACATATACATGCTAGATTATGCAACTTATGGCAATTCAAAAGCAATTCTATGCATGCATGATCATATCTCATCAAAACCAATTTAAATCATGCTCTTGGTCACAAAAATACTTTGAGCTCACAAGATTACAAGTTCAATTCATGAATTCAAGAGTCAATGGCTTACCTTGAAGTCCAATTCTTGAGCTAAAACCCCAAAATTTCCAAGCTTTAAGCCAAACCCTCAATCTCCTACTCTCTCTCTTCTTCCAACCGACCCTCTCCTCTCTTTTCTGAGTTTATCATCAATCAAAATGAGGCTAAGGAGAGAGAGATTGAGTGTTTAAAGCCTTGACAACAAAACCCACTAAAGCCAATATTATAATAATAAAGTAATTGGGCTCTAATTCATCAATTTAATCGATTTAATCTAACCCGAATCAATTTTCAATTAAATTTCACCGTAGGCTCTAAAAATTATGCCAGTCACAATGGCGTAATCAATTTCAGGTTCTGTGGCCGATAAGGCCCTCAATTTAATTTCCAAAGCAGATTATTCAAACAGATATGCCTATGGTGAACAGATAAAACTTCAAAATCACATATATTCACATAATGGCACATAAAATCATGCTAAACACATAATCATATTCAAATTGAGGACCAATTTAGCATATTACGGAACAGGGGTATCACAATCATGGAGGGTGAGAAGACAGAACTTCTTTCCGTCCAAATGAAGCAATGTCGGTTCACATTCATACCGATCTCAGTACTTTCCAATCCTATAACCCTTAATTTCTCCGCCATAGTACCTCCCAGACTCCATATTGATGACACAGAGATAATTTTTGAATGACAACGCGTGGCCGAGGTGGCGCCGAAGTGCCAGCCGAGGTGCCACGTGTCCTGGTCATGACACCGAGATAATCTCGGCTAGGCCGAGGTTATCTACGAAGATACTGGAATCCAAGATAAGCGGATAAAGGACAAAAGTCCTAGAATGAGAGAGGACTTCAGTTTGGGTAAAGATAAGACTCTTAGAGAGTTTATCCCAATCTAACTGGGAGTCCAGAATTAGCATTGAGCCAGAATCCATTGAATCTAGGCTTCTATTGGGATTAGGTCAGTGTTGGCTATAAAAGTAAGGCACCATCGTGGGTCTAAGGTACGCTTTTTGTATTCTGAATAGTGATTTAAGCATCTTTGTTATCTTTGAGAGATAACTGACTTGATCGTCGGAGTGCCCCCAGGTGGACGAACCACCGCTGGAATCTTATCTTTATGTGACAGGTCGTTCGGGCTTAATCTATTCTGCCGGTGTTCTCCAGCTGAGTACCTATTTGGCAGTGTGGTCAGAAATTGACACACACAATTTGGCGCCGTCTGTGGGAAAGAAAGGAGAATAGATGGCCAACGATGAACAGAAAGAAAAGGTTAGGGACAATATCCCTACTGGGAGTGGTAAGCACATTGACCCTAACATGGAGGAGGATGACTGCAACGAAGAAACTCGGGATCAGAATCCCGGAGAGAAGGACGTCGGCCAAGAGGGCGACGTACCAAAGAAGGCAGACAGAGGCGGGTATTACAACGAGAGCGAAATCAGTCGTCAATTTCATGATACAGAACAACGTGATGCAGCCACCGCTTCCGTTACAAGATACGCCGATTCCAGCGGCCAAGAAAGATGCCCAGAAAAGGGGGCATAAAACAGTCCTTGTAGTCCCTTAGCACGATAGGACCAAGGAACATTCTCACCGGCCTTCAAGGGAGGTCGGGCATGGAGAATCAATGAGAGAAGAGTCCCAGAAAACACGTCGAACCAAAGAAAACTGCACCGAAGAACATCGGCATGTTCAAGGGAAGGAGCTCTGTTTCAACCCAACCAATGGGGGGAGGTCCAAAAGGACTCACAATGACACCGGGAGTAGCGCACCAAAGAGGCTAAAATCCGTTGATAGCTGAGCTCCTGGACGGACCAAGGAGGATCTGAGGGATTACCTCCAGAGGAAGTGACAAGATGCCGAGGTAACCTCTCCGGTCAAGCCGAGAACGCCGTTCTTGGTATCGAAGCCCCGAAGAGGTTTCACATGCCGAGATTCTAGATATACGACAGTAAGTCTGACCCGAATTTTCACGTCGGCTTGTCCCTGAACTCAATGGCATTATACACCGGGAATGAGCCGTTACTCTGCAAGGTGTTCCCCTTATCCTTTGGGGAAATCACATCAGACTGGTTTCACAAGTTGTCGAAAGGAATTGTGAAAAGCTGGGAAGGCCTAGCCGGGATGTTCGTGGCCAGGTTTGCGACGAACAAACTACAGCCATTGAGGGTGCACTCCCTGATAGCTCTGAGAATTGGCGAGGATGAAAACCTTAGGGCCTACGCCAAGAGGTGTTATGAGGTGTTCAACCGAATACCAGGATGCAACCAAGAGGTGGCAGTCGTGTCTTTTAAGAACGGCCTGACAGATGACTGTTGTTTCGAAAATCACTGGCAAAGACACTACCAAAAAGTATGGAGGAGTTTATGGCCAGGATAAAAAAGTATGCTAAGGCCGAAGAGGACACGCCGGGGACAAAGACGTCAAAACAAGAGAAGAGATACGGCTTACCGTAGCGAGGCCGAGGTAATGGTGGATACAATAAGCAAGAGACAGGACTGAGGGCTGCACAGGCAATCACAACCGTATTCCGAATTCCGGTTTACAAAGTCTTGGAAAGAATACGGAATTAGCCCTATTATAGAGCACCAGAGAAGCTTTCTAGTGAATTTATGGGAAGAAGTTTGGGGAAACACTGTGCCTACCACAATGAGGATAGGCACCTAACTCAAGGGTGCAGAACCCTAAAAGCACATCTAGAAGACCTGGTAAGATAGGGTCATCTAAGGGACCTGGTAGATGAGACCAAGACAAAGGAAGAGCAAGCAAGACTGCCTCAGGCACCAACAGCACCACCCCCACCAGCACCGCAACCGCAAGTAGGCGGACCTCGAGTGATCAATGTGATTCACTCGAAGGTCAATGAGAACGAGATACGTGGGGAAACTCAGAAGGTAAAACACTTGCAGCATGTGTATCAGGTCCGGCAGAAAGAAAGTAAAACACTTGTAGGGACCAGTGGTGTCCTTTACTGAAGACGACCTAGAGATGGTGCAGCATCCACACAACGATGCCTTGGTAATATCCCTCTAGATTGGAGAATGCCATGTAAAACGAATTCTGATCAACCAGGGCAGTTCTTATGACATCATGTATGTCAGGTGCTACAAGGAGCTTGGCCTTCACCAAGATGATCTGGAACAATCCAATGGTCCAATGGTCGGGTTCAATGAAACGCCGACATGGCCCCTGGGAGCAGTAAGTTTGGAGGTGCAGGCTGGCACCAAGAAGGTAAAAGCTGAGTTCACAATAATTGACACTCCCTTCCCTTACAATGTTATCCTGGAAAGACCATGGCTATATGCAATGGGGGCTGTTCCCTTAACATTGCACTAGCTGTTGCAGTTCCCAACAGAACATGGAATTGAGGAGGTCAAAGGGGATCAAGTGCAAGCAAAGAATTGCTCCATGGCAGCAATGAAATCCACCTGCAACATACGAGAAGCAGAAATAGCAGAGATTGAAGATGAAAACATGGAGGTCCTTGAGGACGTCAGCAAGGAACCAGCCGAGAAAAGTGAGGAAGCCCTAAAGAAGATCTTAGTCCAGCAAGGGGATGAAGAACACTTCTTCCTCCTCGGCTCAGGCTTGGCCGAGGAAGAGGAGAAGAAGTCAGAAGCATTCTTGAGAGCAAACCTTGAGGTGTTTTCTTGGACACCGTACGAGATGCCTGGTATTGACCCCGAGGTCACTTGCCATAAACTGAATGTGGACAGGTCGGCTAAACCTGTCATCCAGTGAGCAAGAAGGCCGACATTGATGTATGTTGAGAGGTAGTAGAAGAGGAAGTGGATAAACTTCTGGAGGCCAGAGCAATTCGAGAGGTAAATTACCCGACATGGTTATCAAATACAGTGGTTGTGAAGAAAAAGAATGGGAAGTAGAGGATCTGCATAGACTTCACCAGCCTGAACAAAGCTTGTCCCAAAGACAGTTTCCCATTACCCAAGATTGACCAATTGGTGGATGCCACTTCAGGGCATGGAAGGATGAGCTTTCTGGACGCCTACAGCGGGTACCACCAGATAGCCATGTAACCCCCAGATGAGGAGAATACTGCATTTATTACCCCAAAAGAGCTATATTGCTACAGAGTGATGCCTTTTGGGTTGAAAAATGCAGGAGCAACTTACCAAAGATTGGTGACTAAGATGTTCAGACATCTAATAGGCAAAATAGTGGAGGTATACATTGAACATGGTCGTGAAGACCAAAGAACCTGAGGATCATCTGGCCGATCTGAAGACGGTCTTCGATATCCTAAGGACATTTCAACTTTGACTCAATGCATCGAAGTGCGCATTTGGAGTTAGGTCAGGAAAATTCCTGGGATACTTGGTCACCAGAAAGGGCATTGAGGCAAGCCCGGATCAAATCAAGGCCATTCTAGAGTTAGAGAGCCTAACGTCGGCAAAACAAGTGCAGATGCTAACTGGAAGGGCTGCAGCCCTAAACAGATTCATAAGCAGAAGTTCTGACAAATGCAAGCCTTCTTTAGTTTAGTAAAGAAAGCCTCGGACTTTTTGTGGACAGAGGAGTGCAAAGTCGCCTTGGCTGACTTGAAGAAATACTTGACCACAGCTCCAGTTCTCTCAAATCCAGTACCTAGAGAGGAGCTGTTCTTATACTTGGCGGTTTCAGAACATGCAGTAAGTGCAGTGGTAATCAGAGAAGAAAAAAGAGAACAAAGGGCAGTTTACTAATGTGAGTAAAACCCTAGTAGATGTAGAGACCAGATATCTACCTTTGGAAATGCTAACACTAGCTTTAGTGATGGCCTCCAAGAAGCTAAATCACTACTTTCAAGCCCACAAGATTATGGTGTTAACTGAGCATCCTCTGAAGTCCCTGTTGCAGCAAGGAGATCTGACAGGCAGGATAGCCAGATGGGCAGTGGTGTTAAGCCAATATGACCTGGAATTCAGACCCAGGACAGCAATCAAAGGCCAAGTTTGGCCGACTTCGTGGCCGAGTTCACACCAGGCACCATCGTACATCAGGCTCCGTTGAGCCGAGGTATATGATGTCCAGGTAAACAAGGAGAAACCCAGTTGGGGATAGCCAAACAGAGGAAAGAAGAGAAACTCAGGCCCTACAGTATTTACGTCGGCGACTGTAGACACTCCATTTTTGACTGACCTTAAGACTCAGACGTCATCGTTCGTGCACGCGATGATCGCGCATGTTTGTGCTCGTTTCGAGTTTCTCGGGTTTTCGGATGAGCGCCTTGTCTCGGGACCTCTTAACTATCTTCTTCTTGGTTTGTTTTTGGACCATTGTCTTGGTGCCTTTGCCTGGAGGGAGAGAGAGGCCTGTAGGCCACTTTTTGTAGCTGTAAGCTACTTATCTCTCTTGTAGGCCACTTGTAGTGGCCCGTAGGCTAGTTTTGGGAGCTTTCGGTTGAGTGCCTTATCTTGTGGCCTCTTAGCTCTCTTCCTTTTGGTTTGTTTTTGTGCCATACCTTGTTCTCCCTTTGCCTAGAGGAAGGGGAGAGGTTGTCGGCCACTTTTGGCTCTTGTAGGCCACTTGTCCCTCCTGTAGGCCACTTTAAGTGGCCGGTAGGCCAGTGGAAGTGGCCGATGACCATATGCTTGCTTTTTCAGATATTTTTATTGCCAACTGTGCTAGCTGTTGGGCACATAAGGCATCCTCCATACCCGTGTATGGAGGGATTGCACCAAGCTTCTAGCTTGTCAAGCAAGCTTGAGGCTTGGAATTCTATAAGAGGGAAGGTCCCTCTCCCTTTCCAGGGGTTCAGATTTTGAAGGAGCAAAAGATATCCCTCTCTCACTAGAATTCTCCATCTCTCTCTATATTTGTGTTATATTGCCTCAAAAGTGTTGTTTCTTCATACTTTTGCACACAAACACCTAGTAAAGCACCACCATCATTGAGCTGAGGTTCTTGGAGGTCATACTTGGGTTCTAAAAGGCTGGTTTTTACCTCAGAAGTTGCTGTTTTGCTGTGGTTCTTCAAGGGTGAGTAGTTGCCCTCTTTAAGCTTTATTTTGCTTAAGTATTTGGTCATCCTTGCATGCTCTTTTAGGCCTTACTCTCAACTGCAAAAAGCTTTATTTTTAAGTGTTTAAAATGGTTGTTTGAGGCTTTGTTTGACTTAGAGGAGGTCTACCCCCTTTGGTGGCTTGTTTTGCTTTGCTTTGTGCCATCTCTTTAGGCCTTTGAGATCACCTTCTCTTGGCCTTTTAACCACTGAATTCCAAAGGAATTTCAGTGGTGGAAAGTGTGTTTTGAGGCCCCAAATAGAAGGGGGTCATCCCCTCTCCGTGTGTCTTGATTGCTTGTGTTGTTGGCTTAACACTTTGGCATGTTTTTCTACCTCCTTGAGGCTCTATCTTAGCATGTTTTAGGCCTTATTTTAACATGATATGACTCTGTTTTGGGTTGGTTTGATTACCTCTTGCATGCTTCACACCCTTGTAGTGCAATCCTCCTTATAGCCTTAACATGCATCATGTTTTATGCCTTTAATTCTAGCTGTGTTAGCTCTGCTCCAAGGTTCTTAGACTTGTTTGACTGCTTGAACTCTATTTGAGTGGTCTTGATCATTTGGAACGCTTTGTATAGCCATAGTGCAATCTTGCTCAACTAGCTTTAAGTTTCAAAGTCTCTACATGCTTACTTGAGTTGTGTGCATGCTTTAGCCATTTCCTCACATGATTTCAGTGTGTGTTAGTGTAGTCATACCTCACATGTTTCAACTTCAATGGCTTTTGGGAGAGTGTGCCTTATCTGATCATAGGCTAATTTGTATGCATGCTTGCCTAAGCTTTTGGGCTACCATCTCAGCATGTTTTTGGTCTTATTTTTCCATGATACAACTCTGTTTTTGGTTGATGGATTCACCTCTTGCTTCGTTTTGGTACTTGTAGTGTAATCTCACTCATTAGCCTTGCACACTTAGTGTTTTGGCTTACCATTCTAGCTTGTTTTGGCTACACTCCATCATGTTTCTAGCATTCTTTTGACCTACCTTAGGATGTTTTGAGTGATCTTGGTCCTTTGGGGCTTGCTGATATGGCTAGTGCAAGTGTCTTAGCTAGTCGAGTTTTGAGCACCTTAAGCATGCTATATTTTGTGATTGGTCATGTTTTGCTCATTTAGCATGTAATTTCAGAGCATATACATGTGCATTTTTCACTTCTCTCATTCCTTGAGACTTTTAAGTGTTGTGCCTTTTGCCTTATTTGTGAGCTACCAAGGGCATGATTTTCTACTCCTTTGAGCCTTAGTTTTGAGCATGTTTTTGCCACTGATTTGCCATGATATAGCTCTGTTTTGGGCTGGTTTGGTTGTTTGTGCATAGTATTGCATAGTCCTAGTGTTATGTAACTCACTAGCTTTAATGCTTGAGTCCTCTCGCATGCCATACTTGTGTTATTTGCATGATATGTCATCATTTGGCATATGATTTCAATGCCTACATCTCTGCCATACTCTCTTATTTATCACTTCTTCATTGTGTTTGAAAGTTGTGTTTAATGTCTGGCTTGCAAGCCAATGCATGAACATGTTGTTGTAGCTTTTGGTGCTTCATTTCCAGCATGATTGTACCATTGTTGTAGCATAAGGTAGGTTTGACCATTTAAGCATTGTAGTGCATGCCTCATGTGTAATACACTTCACTAGCCTTGATGCCTTAGCTTCTAAACATGCCATGATGGAGCCTTGTGCATGCTACTCTAGCATTGGTAGAAAAGCATGTTGTTTGCATAAGTGTTGCATTGCATTGTGTTTGGATCAGACGTTAATCTAAACACGAGAAACGAGGGGCGTTTCATACTTGAAGTGAATGAAACGCGCCTCATTTCTTGGTCACCATCCTCCTTGATTATGCATGATAGGGTGGAGGCCTCTCGAGTCTTGTGTGTTACTTGTGCACTCATTAACTTGTATAAACTTGGTTTCTCGGCTATCGTGCATTGCGATGCTCGGTTGGTGGCCCGAGAGTCGAGTACCGCACCCCTTGGAGCTTAAGAAATGATAAGGGGGGTGGTTGTACACACATACCCTGTAAATGCCTTGCTTTGCCCTTGTTGAACTCTGTTTGTAACAAAACTAGAATGTGCAGCAACAACTGGCCGAATGGCCACTTTAAGTGGCCTACAGCCCTTTTAAGTGGCCGACAGGTGGCCTACAGTCTCCCCTGGTGGCCGACAGCCCACCAGCTTAAAGTGGTTCAAAGTTATTATGGTTCTGAAGCAGAGGCAGACTGGGAATTGGTTCAATATTCAGGAATCAAAGCAAATGCAAATAGAGGCAACCGGTGGCAAGGCGACGGGATTTCAGGAAGAAGCAATTGAGCATGCATGCATTCCTCGCCCCGAGGCTCCTTTTAATTGCTTCGCTTAGATGGTTAACTCATTGATTCTATACTTAAATAGTTAATGCGTTTAGCTATTCATTTGTGTTTGTAATTAGTTAACTTGTTAGTTAATTAGTTTCGTTTTGTAATAGTTAGCTTAATTAGCGTAGCTAGTTAGCTCTCTTTTATTCGACCTTCCGTCGATAGGGCAAATGTTGTAATAAGGGTGCGTGCGTGTGTGCATGTCTTCCAACCCCATTTCTTTCTCCCTTTTATTTACTCGCTTTCAATGGTTAGTTTAGGGCATATTTCAATTAGCATACTTATGCTTTGCATGCGTGCATCATTCATTTGTCTTGTATGCACCGGGCTCGGCGCATCATACAAACTGCATTGTATTTCAGTACACTTACTTGAATACGTGTTTCAAAGCATGTTATCAAGTGTTGCAACTCATATGCCATCTTAGATAGCCGAGCCTATTTAGTTGCATTTTGCATGTGTTGCCTTAGGCATTTTAACATAACTAGGATCATGCATTGATTTCTAACTAGTTTTCTATTTTGGCTCGCAGTACACTATAAGTGTTTATGCTTTAGCATCATTGCATGTGTGTAAGTGACTGCCATGATAGCACACTTGCTATGAGGCTATTTGCTTAAGTGATTAACTGCATGAATGCCTGTGGATGAAGGCTTCATTGCTTGAATTGGAACAATTCATCAAAATGTGCGTTTTAAGCCCACTTTTTTGTGGCAAATCATGTTTTCTTAAGCCCACTTGAGGGTGGCAAATCCGTATTTTAGCCTACTTGAGGGTAGCAACTTCAAACCATTTTCAAAAAAATAAACATGAGATTTTTGTTCCAAATTGAGTGATTTAGTCTATACTTGTATGTTGTGCGCATCACATATTAATTCTAGATTAATAATCAGAATAAGAACACATGTGTTTTTAAAACAATATATCATGTTTAGTAGAGGCCGATCTTTGATCGGGCGAGTGGGGGTGCTCATTTCAGGACCTTCCCCTCTCGTACCCAAGTTCCCGAGCCGAGGCAACTTTGGTGATGACGGAGACGTGGCCTTAGGCACGAGTTAGGGTTTTCTAAATTTCCCAAAACAAAACATTTAGGTGACGACTCTGAAATCTGGCAAAGCAGTCCATGTTTGGCCTTTTTTGATTAAAATCGATTTTCCAAAACGATTTGCCAGATTTGGACTCTTTGGTGATTTATCAGTCTTACATTACACTTTGTGAGATTAGATTCAGAACCGTGACAGGAGTCCGAACTGTAGTAGCTATGAACCTAAATCTCGCCCTCTCCGAAAAGGGGGCGCGCGGAGGAAGTTCGGGCAGTCTACAGCGACTCCTTCCGCCTGTTTGTTAACGGAAGTTCAAACCGACAAGGAGCGGGGGTGTAGACACCCCATTTTTGACCGTCCTCAAGACTTGGACGTCACCGTTTGAACACTCGATGATTATCCATGTTTGTGTTCGTCTCGAGTTCCCGGAGGCCTTGGCAGCGCGCCTCGCCTCAGGACCTCTTGACTCGACTGCTTCGTGTTCGGTTTTGGCACCAAACACCTATGTTTTTTCCTTGAAGGGCAGGGAATGGCTTTTTGGCCATCCTCACACCTCATCGGCCCTCCCCTATCATCACCGGCTGCACATGTTTGCCACCGACCATTGTTTCTTAAAAATAATGGCCGGTCGGCATTATGTTTAGCCGACCGGCACTTTATTGTGCCGATGACCTATTTGGTTGGCCGAGACCTCTTCTTGAGGGGAGTTTGAACCTTTTGAACCCCCTACTTTAGCTTCTTGAGGAAGCTTGACCCTTTTGAACCCTTGGTTCTAGCTTCTTGAGGAAGCTTGAACCTTTTGAACTCTTGGTTTAGCTTCTCCAAGAAGCTTGAACCTTTTGAACTCTTGGTTTAGCTTCTCCAAGAAGCTTGAACCTTTTGAACCCTTGGTTTTAGCTTCTTGAGGAAGCTTGAACCTTTTGAACCCTTGGTCTTTAGCTTCTTGAGGAAGCTTGAACCTTTTGAACCCTTGGTTTAGCTTCTCCAAGAAGCTTGAACCCTTCTAAGCTTCCAAAGAAGCTTGCACCTCTTGAACCTTTTGCCTAGCTTCTCCAAGAAGCTTGGCTCTTTTGTCTAGCTTCTCCAAGAAGCTTGGCCTTCTTGGCCCTTTTGCTCCAAGCTTCTAAGAGAAGCTTGACTCCCTTGAACCCTTGTCAAGCTTCTAAGAGAAGCTTGACCCCTTTGCTTAGCTTCCCTTGGAAGCTTGCCCCCTTTGACCCTTTTTTGTGTTAGCTTCTCTAAGAAGCTTAGCACCTTGTCTTGCTCTATATATAGAGAGCCTCTCCACCATTTTCAAGGGTTAGAAAATCTGATATATATAATATATATCACTCTCTCTCTATATCTCTCTCTCTCTCTCTACATTTGTATGTGTTAGAGTGCTCCAAAGTGAGTGATTCTTGGCCCCTTTGCACCATAACTCCCAACCACACCTCTCCACCACCAACCTAAGCTTCTTGGAGGGTCTTGAGAGGTCCTAAGGAGCTGCATTCTTGGTCCACAAGCTGCTGGAACCGCAGCCTTGAAGAAGTTCATCAAGGGTGAGTTTTTAAGTCTTAAATCACCCTTTTTTGCACACACTTTTAGCCTGTCTTGAAGGCTGTTTTAGGATTTGTCATAAACTAAAAAAAGTCTTTTTTTTAGTGTTTAAATAGTTGTTTAAGGTCACTTTGTCGTTTGGATTGTTTGACCCCTCTTAGGCCTTGTTTGGCCCCATTTTGTGCTATTTTTGGTGAGCTCCGGGACCACCTTGTTTGGGCCTCCTCACCACTGAAATCTTGAGGGATTTCAGTGGTGAGGATGGTGGTTTAAGGTCCTAAGAAGGAGAGGGCCATCCCCTCTCCTTGTTGTCTTCAAAAAGTCCCATTGTAGCCTCATGTGTGAGCACCATTTTTAAGTTCATGTTGGCCATGTCTTAAGTGTTATTTGTGCTTATTTTGCCATGATATAGCACGTTTTTAATTGGTTTAGACATACGTGCATGCTTAGCATACTTGTCTTGTAATGCCATGAAATTGCCTTAACATGTATCTAGCATTTAGACCACTATGCTTACTTGTTTTGGCTTAGCTTTGTGAAGCTTTTATGCTTGTTTTGACATGCTTAAGGACTATTTTGGGTCATTTGAGTCATCCATGCTTTGCTTTGTATAGCTACCATGCAACCTCTCTTGTGTACCTTAAGCATTGACCCCTCTAGCATGCCATCCTTGCTTTGTTTCAGTGGTTTGGAACCATTTGTCATGCCATTTCAGTCCTCATGGTGTGCCTATATGCTTGCATTTGATGTCTCTTTAATTGCTTTATAAGGTTGTCATCTTATGCTCCATGTTTGGCCTCTTTTGTATGCTTGTATGTTTAGACCATTTAGATGCCATCTAGGTGTGTCTTTGGTCTTGTTTAGATCTACATTGGGGCTGTTTGGGGTCCCCTTGGCCCTTTGGGGTTTGGTTGGCATGGCCATGGTTTGAGCCCTTTGATTGGTCTCAAGTTTTGGGCTTGTTTACATGCTTTGATTGCTTGGTTTAATTGGTTTGGCACCATATTCTTGCATGTTTTCAGAGTTTAATATGCATGCCATATGCCCATGTTGTTCCTCTTTTAAGTGTGCTTAAAAGTTATCTCTATGTGCCTAAGTGTTGGACATTGCATGCATGCCTATTTGTATGTGTTTTGGCCCTCATTTCCATGACATTTAGCCACTATTTTGGGCCTAGTATAGAGCTGCCCAAATTAGTTTAAATCCATGCTTGACATGTTGCTCAAATGTTGTTGCCTTGTTTCATGCATGCTTGTTTGCTTAGGTTGTGTGCCTAGTATGCATTACTTGTTTGCATGTTCATGTCGCATGTTTAGATTGCATGCTTAGGTGGCATTTGGCATGCATGCCTTGCCTCTTGATCAAGTGATAGAGGTTGGGCTTTATGTGTTTATTTGGTTTGCATGACATTTGAAATCAAAGTGCATACTTGGTTTCTTGGGCCATTACGCATCGAAATGCGCGATTGGTGGTCCGAGAATCAAGGAACATACCCCTTTGAGTCGAAAGCATGATAAGGGATGTGTTGGTGCACACATTTGCTTGAAAATTCCATGCCATACACTGCTTGCCCTCTGCTGCTGTCAATTGCAGGTTCTGCAGGAAGTTTTGGCCGGTCGGCTGCATACAGTGCCGACCGGCCATCCATTGTTGGCGATGGATTAATTTGTGGCCGATGGTCATTTCCCTTGGCCGGTGGCCATTCCCCTTAGCCGATGGTGTTCCATAGCACTCACAGAAGCAATCCTGGGACTTTGGCAATTTTCAGAGGAGCAGGGCAGTGTAAACAGAGGCAACAGTGCAATGGCAGCGAGTTTCCGGGCGAAGCCAATCCAAGCATGCGTGCACCCTCTTCCCGAGGCCATTTTACTGCTTTAAATAGTTTAATTAATTTGTTAATTAGTTAAGGGTTTGTAATATTTAATTAGCTAGGGTAGTTAATTATTTATTTGGTCTGCATATTTATTTGGTCCCTCCGAGTGAGGGCGAATTTGTAATAAGTGTGGGTGCGTGTGCATGTCTTCCAACCCCCACTTCTTTCTCCCTTTTACTTACCTGCTTTTGATGGTTAGTATTAGGGCATATTTCAATTAGCATCCTTATGCTATGCATGTGCATTCATGCATTTGTTACATGCACCGGGCTCGGTACATCACACTAATTGCATTGTACTTCAATTTCCAAATTGAATACATGTTACTTGTAGCATTTCACATGCCATGTTTAGGATAGCCGAGCCTATTCTAGTTGCATCTTGCATGTGTTGCATTAGCCATCTTAACATGAGCTAGGATCATGCATGATTACTAACTAGTTTCTCTTTTGGCTTGGAGTACTAGGTGAGTTTTTGTGCTTTAGCATATCGCATGCATGTGAATGTTGCCATAATAGCATGATTACCATGAGGCTAGCTGCTTATGTGATATTACTGCTTGAATGCCTGTGGATGGAGGTCAAATTACTTAAATTGGAACAATGCATGAAAACTGTGAGTTTTAAGCCCACTGGATAGTGGCAAAATCATCTTTTCTAAAGCCCACTTGAGGGTGGCAAAACCTGCATTTTAGCCTACCTGCGAGTAGCAAACCATTTTCAAAACGAACATGTAGTGTTTTGTTCCAATTTAGGCGATTTGGTCTATACTTGTTTGCTGTGCGCATAACATAGTAATTCTAGGCTAATAACGGAATAAGAACACATAACGTTTTCAAAATTGGATATCATGTTAGTAGAGGCCGGTCTTCGGACCGGGCGAGAGGGGGTGCTCATAGCTGACCTTCCCCGATCGTACCCAAGTTCCCGAGCCGAGGCAACTTTGGTGATGACGGACACGTGGCCTTTGGTACCGAGTCAGGGTTTCCTAAATTACCCCAAAATAAAATATTTAGGTGGCGACTCTGTATCTGGCAAAGCAGTCCATGTTTGGCACTTCTTTTCAAAAATCTGTTTTTTCTCAAAACGATTTGCCAGAGTTGGACTCTTTGGTTCAGATTAAGAATCGCAACAACAAAAGGGAGTCCGAACTGTAGAGTGAAGCCCACGGGCGCGTCTACAGGGGGCAGGAGTAGTGCTAGTATCGCCAGATGGACAGATGCTTAAACAATCCATTTATTTGGGGTTTAAGGCCTCAAACAACGAGACAGAGTATGAAGCCCTGATCGCAGGGTTAAAATTGGCAACAGCAATGGAAGCCGACGAGGTAATGGTCTTTTGTGACTCTCAACTTATCGTCAACTAGGCAACAGGCGAATACGTAGCCCGAGATGAAATGATAGTAGCCTATGTACAGGAGGTGGGCAGACTGATGGCATTGTTCCAAAATTGCCGACTACAGCAAGTCGGCCGAGATGACAACAGACATGCTGATGCCTTGGCCAACCTAGCTAGTGCAATGAAACTAGGAGAGATAAGGACAATAATGGTTGAATACTTGTCAGGTCCAAGTGTAAAACCACTGAACACAGAGCATGAAGAAATGTGTGTGGATATGGGACCAAGCTGGATGGATGCAGTAATAGTATTCCTTAAAAAGGGAAAACTGCCAGATGGTCATAAAGAAGCACACAAGATCAGACTGAAGTCAGCAAGATTCAGTTTGACCGTAGAAGGGCATCTCTATAGAAGATCTTTTACTGGACCCCTTTTGAGGTGTGTGCATCCTTCACAAGTTGAAGACTTCTTATATGAGATACATGAAGGAGTATGTGGAAGCCACACTAGGGGCAGGTCACTTGCTCATAGGGCCATTACTCAGGGGCACTGGTGGCTCTATATGCAGAAAGATGCCGAAGCCTATGTTAGAAAGTGTGAGAAGTGTCAGAGGTTTGCACCTTTGATACACCAACCAGTAGCAGATTTAAACCCAGTGTCCAGCCCTTGGCCATTTGCCCAATGGGGCATGGATCTTGTTGGACAACTGCCTTAAGCAACTAGACAAAGGAAGTTCCTGCTAGTGGCAACGGACTACTTCACCAAGTGGGTTGAAGCTGAACCCCTTGCAAAGATTCGGGACATTGATGTAAAGAATATGAAAGAATATCATCACTAGGTTTGGGATCCCAAAAGCAATAATAGCAGACAATGGAACGCAGTTTGACAGTAAGCTAATTAAGAGCTTTTGTGCAAAGTACAAAATCAAGAATTATTACTATACTCCAAGCTTTCCTCAGAGTAATGGTCAAGCAGAAGCCTCCAATAAGGTTATCTTGGATAGAATTAAGAAGAGGTTAGAAGCAGCAAAGAGAAAGTGGGTGGAAGAGTTGCCCAATGTACTTTGGGCATATCGGACTACGCCGAGAAGATCAACTGGGGAGTCCCCATTTGCCATAGCTTATGGCACAGAAGCAGTTATTCCACTGGAGGTCGGCATCCCAGGGATCAGAACCCAGGGAGTAGAAAATGGAACTAATAAGGCATTCTTAGCCCGAGATCTGGATCTGCTAGAAGAAAGAATGGAGAAAGCAGCAATTCAATTGGGGGCATACCAGTAGCAGCTTGCCAGGGCTTATAATAAAAAGGTTAACCACGAGAGTTCCAAGTTGGGGACCTCGTCCTAAGAAAGGTCGTCGGCAACAAGAAGGATCCCAGAGAAGGCAAGCTTGGCCCAAATTGGGAGGGACCTTATAGAATCATCTCGGTCCTAGGCAATGGTGCATACTGGCTTAAAGACAGTGAAGGCAAAGAGTTGCCAAGACCTTGGAATACTTGTAACCTGAAGTTTTTCTATCATTAGATTTTTTGTTTTTTAAAGTTTTCTGTTATTAGCCAAAGTAATAATAAAATTTTAGCTCAATTTTTTATTTCAAACTTGTGTAACACGGTTGAAAAGTCCCTTGGCGATGTTTCTGATTGAAACATGACGAATAACTTAGACCTATTATATGGCAGAGTTGAATTATACTTGCATATAATAGAGTTGAACTAAGTTGGCGATGTTTTTGATTGAAACATGACGAATAACTTAGACTTATTATATGGCAGAGTTGAATTATACTTGCATATAATAGAGTTGAACTAAGTTGGCGATGTTTCTGATTGAAACATGACGAATAACTTATTATATGGCAGAATTGAATTATACTTGCATATAATAGAGTTAAACTAAGTTGACGATGTTTCTGATTGAAACATGACGAATAACTTAGACCTATTATATGGCAAAGTTGAATTATACTTGCATATAATAGAGTTGAACTAAGTTGGCGATGTTTCTGATTGAAACATGACGAATAACTTAGACTTATTATATGGCAGAGTTGAATTATACTTGCATATAATAGAGTTGAACTAAGTTGGCGATGTTTGTGATTGAAACATGACGAATAACTTAGACTTATTATATGGCGGAGTTGAATTATACTTGCATATAATAGAGTTGAACTAAGTTAGCGATGTTTCTGATTGAAACATGACGAATAACTTAGACTTATTATATGGCAAAGTTAAATTATACTTGCATATAATAGAGTTGAACTAAGTTGCCGATATTTCTATTTGAAACATGACGAATAACTTAGACTTATTATATGGCAGAGTTGAATTATATTTGCATATAATAGAGTTGAACTAAGTTGGCGATGTTTCTGATTGAAACATGACGAATAACTTAGACTTATTATATGGCAGAGTTGAATTATACTTGCATATAATAGAGTTGAACTAAGTTGGTGATGTTTCTGATTGAAACATGACGAATAACTTAGACTTATTATATGGCAGAATTGAATTATACTTGCATATAATAGAGTTGAACTGAGTTGGCAATGTTTCTGATTGAAACATGACGAATAACTTAGATTTATTATATGGCAGAGTTGAATTATACTTGCTAAGTTGGTGATGTTTCTAATTGAAACATGACGAATAACTTAGACTTATTATATGGCAGAATTGAATTATACTTGCATATAATAGAGTTGAACTGAGTTGGCGATGTTTCTGATTGAAACATGACGAATAACTTAGACTTATTATATGACAGAGTTGAATTATACTTGCATATAATAGAGTTGAACTGAGTTGGCGATGTTTCTGATTGAAACATGACGAATAACTTAGACTTATTATATGACAGAGTTGAATTATACTCGCATATAATAGAGTTGAATTAAGTTGAATTAACCTAGACTTGCCATATCGGTAAAGTCAGACAAAGATTGAAGCTAAGTACATGTCAGTTAGATTAACAAAGAGACCAAGGTTGGTAACCTCAAACAGTCTTTGTTTGAATCTAACCTCAGCGACGAGGTCAAAGCCACATGCTTAATGAGAACTCAAGTAGAACTTAAGTTCACATTAGGGGGCAGAGGGCTGGAGAATGATGCTTGGGAGTTGGAATCTACAAGCTAAGGTTGGTTTAACACTTGTTGAAATTTTAAGAAAAATTTACAAGTTGAAGTTAAGCCGAGGTTATGTTAAAAGAATGATGGTTTAACACTTGTTGAAACGTTAAATTTACAAGTTGAAGTTAAGTCAAGATTATGTTGAAAGAAGTATCTACGTACTTGCCGAGATTACCATGTTGCCAAGACTTGGAAGATATTTGAAGATAGAAGTCTTACTAAGTAAAAGTAAAATGGCAGGTTTTATATAGCACTTGTGAAAATATTTTTTACAATGTTTTCAATTGTTAAGCCAAGGCCGAGATAAGCAAGATTGGAAGTTTTGTCCGAGGCATGTTAATCCGAGGAGACTATACAAGAAAGGCATAAACTGAGACATGCAAAATATTATAAGCATGGAAACAGTAAAGCATACAAACATACAATCACATCAAAAGAAGAAATTAGAGAATATATTCAGATAAGGAAAGAAGGCACTTCGGCCTGACATTGAAGAATAATTATTCAAATTACTAAAAGGCACATCGGCCAAATAAAGAGCTAAACATTGTTCAAAAAGAAAAAAGTACTAAGTACAGAGGAAAAGCTTTAAGATTAGACTATTCAGCATCATCAGCTAGATCGGTTTGGGGCTCGAAAGACATCTGAGAACTTTTCTTGGCAGCCTTCTCAGCCGCAAGTTCGGCATCGATCTCTTGAAGAGTCTGGTCGATGCTCTTCTCGACGATAGGCGCGTCAAATGTTGTCTTCTCAGGAGTGGTATCTTTTGAGACCTCGTCGTCCTCCTCCTCCTAAGTCAAGTCCAAGACTTGCTCATTCAGAGTTGGGGACTTGGCCCCAGCATCCACAGCCTTCTCGGACTTTTCGGCCTCAACTTCCTCCTCGGACTCAGCTTTGTCCTCGGATTGGCTTGGAGTGGGTGGAAATGGCAGGACGAGGTTGCTAGCATTCTTGAGAGGAGAGTCCTCGGGGACAACCAACTCCTTCAGAGCAGCCATCCAACCAAGGGTGAAACTCTTGTTGCATGCCTGCTTCACTTGTTTCTTGTAGTCTTCTTTGACATCGGCTGCCCCTTCAACATACGCCTTCTCATCCACCGCTTTGATCTCGGCGTCCTTTGTGGCCAAGGTAGCAATGAGCTCTGCCTGGGCTTCGGCGGTCTTTGCTTCGGCCTCTTTCTTCTCAGCTTCAAGGACCTTGGCAATGGCCTCAGCAGCTCATACCCTTTTCTCGGCCTCGTCTTGAGCTTTTTTGGCTATCTTGGCCTTATCCATCAAAGTCTTTATCTTGGCCTCGGCCTTATTAACGATCTTCAGCAAGCCAGCAGCCTCCTTGGTCTTGTTGACCAACTCCTTCTTAATGTTGAAAGCCTGCATCGCGAAGGAGTGGGCGTGCTGGATCGCCTAGAAGAAGTGGACAGAACAAAAGTTAGTAAAAAAATCTAAGTATGGAAAAATAGAGAACGAAAAGTACCAAGTGTTAGGGGCTTACTTGTACGGAGTGTTGCAACATCAGAGCGAAGTTTTACTATTCGCTGACCTCGGTGTTGCGTTCGAGGTCCTTTGGAAGGAGCAAGGCAGTGGAAAGGGCAAAGCCGACTTCAATGTCAGTCTCACTGTCGCCGACTTCAATATCAGACGCGATGTCGCTGACTCTGACTGGCTTGTCCTCAATGGTGATTGGAGGGGCCCAAGGGGCATCAAATTTTATAGACCCCGAGGTTGTCGCAGACTCTGACCTTGGCTTCTTTGACTGGGTTGATTTAGAGGGAGCAGCCTCAGTGGGCCTCTTTTCGGCGGTGGAGGCACTTTTTTCCGCCTCAGCTATTTTGGAGATTGGCAAGGTGTCCTCAGAGTTGATCTGAGTTATCGTTGCCTTAGGTTGGGGTTTTTTCAGTCTTTTTGGCTGTGGCTTTGGCTGAGACTGGGATGGTAAAGGTTGTACGGTGACAGTGTTGGGGATGTCGGCTAGAAGGTCGTCTACTACAGCCTTCTTACGACCCATCTCGACGGCGGCTACAGTTTGACGTTGGCGTTTGCGTTAAGAATGTGGGATTAGTTGTGGAGCTGAGGTTGATGGTTGTTCTGCTGGATCAGAGGTTGATCCCTGATCTGGCCAAGGTGATGAAGTTGTAGCAGGAGTTGTTGCTAAAGGAGGAGACTTGCTTTTTCTTGGGAAGTCGGGAAGTACAGATTTGTAAGTCAGGATGTAGTCGAGCAGCAAAGGGGCTCTTCGCTAGTCAACTGGCAGACCCAACAGCCTCTTGAAATCCTTGCTGGGATAGAAGTTCTTTCGGAAGTCCTTTGGAGGCTAAGGAAGAACTGCAAAATAGAACATACAAACGTTAGAGCATACAAAAATATCAAAGTAAAAAAGATTTGAGAAGCAAGTAAAAGTAACACTTGGCTCTTACCATCTCCCTCTCTGAACAATGTACGGCTTAGAGAGTAAAGGTGAAGGTCATCATCTGGAAGGAACTCCCAGTTGCCCGAGACGATGAAGTAATCGTCCCCGGCGCCCTTGTTGGAATCAGGGAGGTCGGTGATGAGTTTGTATTCTGTCGACCTCGGCTTAAGGTAGTAAATGTAGCCTTTTTCTGACTTAAAGCCACACATGGTGTAGCAGTACTGGATGTCGGCTAGAGTTACCCTAGCATTTTCTCGGCTAGCTAAGGCAATGATACCGTTGATGACTCTGTAAGAGTTAATGGCTAATTGCATTGGGTTGAGTTTATAATTGTGAAGGACTTCTCGGAAAAGGATGTCAAGAGGGAGCCTAAGTCCACACTCTATGAAGGCTATTACTGGGAATGGCATGGAGTCGTCTTTGGGCATGATGGAGTCCTCCTCCCCAGCCAACCTGAGATGAATGTCGGCAGGGATGGAAAACTCCTTCCTAAAGTATGCTAGCTTAATTGGGGTATTTACCCTCCACCTGAACATACCCATAACGTCGGCTAAGTGGGAAAGGTGTTGGATTTTAGAAGGAAGTGGTTTGTTAGGGTTTAAAGGACCTCGGCTAAAACCTAATCGTGTGCTGAGGCGAATTTTTCTAAAGATCAAAAGGGTTTTAGGTTCGGTTTTCCTAAAAAACAAGTTTCTAGAACAAATCTCAAGCCTAAGAATCTGGAAAAAGACACAGAAAACAGAGACAAGAATATGATTCAAACTCAAAAAGACAAACAAGAAATCAAAGAACACTGAACAAGTTTGTGCAGGTGTGCAAGGCCAAGAACAGTGGCAAAGTTGAGCGAGTGTGTGTGCAATTTGTACATAAAGGTCAAGAATCAAGAAGAAGACAAGCACAAAAAATTGCAAGACAGGACATGCTCAAAACATGCGAATGATAAAGTTTGAAGCCCAGATAAAGATTAGAGAACATGAAGACATTCACCATGGCAATAGACAAAAACAACGGAGTTTGAAACTGAAGAAGGGGGAAACAGTGACTTACCATAGAAAATGACGCCGATATGAGATTCACCGGAGTCTGACAGTGGAAATAGGTAGAGCAGAGCAGAGAGAGCTTCACCGGAGGAGGTGAACGGAGTGGTTGCAGAGCTTGAGAGCTTGAAACAATAGAGGATTTGGGAGTAGAAAGAGAGAACTTGCACGAAACCGGTGGTGAAGAAGTGAAAAGACCGAGCGAGAGAGAGAGAGATGATTTTGATCAAACACGCAGAATGGCGGCAAAATGGCAATTAGTGTGCCTAGGACGACGCACGCAAATGCGATGCGACTTAATGGCACGTGTTAGGTACGGTTCAATAAGGGAAGGACACGTGGCAAAAATGGTTGAAATACTATGCGTGACAGCTCATACGTGTGTTGAAACTCTTGGAGTTCTGGATTTAATGGAGCAGGACCTCAGCTAGGGAGATGATCTCGGCTGAGAAACTTAAACAAACTTGGTTATTAGTTTTGAAGCATTGATGAAAACAAACTAAGTCTTAGTCGTATCGAGCCGATGAATGATGACCTCGGTAATGAAGGACAAAGCGAGCTTAGTCGACGTGCTAAATGGAAGAAACGATATAAGTTCCATCACCTCAGGATGCCGAGGTAATAGAACCTAGGGGGCAGTTGTGGGGACATAATTTTTGAATGACAACGTGTGGCCGAGATGGCACCGAAGTGCCAGCCGAGGTGCCACGTGTCTTGGTTATGACGCCGAGAAAATCTCGGCTAGGCCGAGGTTATCTACGAAGATACTAGAATCCGGGATAAGCGGATAAGCGGATAAGGGACAAAAGTCCTAGAATGAGAGAGGACTTCAGTTTGGGTAAAGATAAGACTCTTAGAGAGTTTATCCCAATCTAACTGGGAGTCCAGGATTAGCATTGAGCCAGAGTCCATTGAAGATGGACTTCTATTGAGATTAGGTCAGTGTTGGCTATAAAAGTAAGGCACCCTCGTGGGTCTAAGGTACGCTTTTTGTATTCTGAATAATGATTTAAGCACCTTTGCTATCTTTGAGAGATAACTGACTTGATCGTCGGAGTGCCCCCGGGTGGACGAACCACCGCCAGAATCTTATCTTTCTATGACAGGTCATTCGAACTTAATCTATTTTGCCGGTGTTCTCCAGCTGAGTACCTATTTGGCAGTGTGGTCGGAAATTGACACACACACTATAACCCTTAATTTCTCCGCCGTAGTACCTCCCAGACTCCATATTGACGACACGGAGATATCCCATATCTGTCCCATACATGAAATTCCCAGCCCCAATTATATTTTCATGACAGTTGTTCAAATGTATATTGCGGAGGTATTCCCAACTATTGCTATTCAAATGGTACACATACTTGGAACCGCCACCCACCATGATCTTATTTTCTTCCAAAGGGCCGCCATAAGCTGCAACTTGTAGTATTATACAATCTTCGAGTTCATCAGGGGGTCGAGGTAGGGCCTCCCATTTTTTGTTAATGGGATCAAAAACCTTAGCCCATGACTACGGAGCATAATCCAAATCAACTCCCCCAAAAACATAGATCTTGCCCTCAACAGCTACTACTTTACCCCCATCTCTTCCATTGAGCATATGAGGACCTCGAATCCAGCCTTCCTTGGGACAATTAGTATCAAAATAGAAGCACTCACGAGAATAGATGACTTCGAATTTCTTGTTAGGGCTTTTAATCATACCACCAAGGGCGTAGACAACAGAGCCAAGAGTGACAACAATGAAACAACTAGGAAACCAACTACTCTTTTTCGACTTCAACGGAGTGAGCAGTCGCAGTCCACCCTCATCAAGCTCGACCTTTCCATCTTTGTTTTCTTCATCTCCGTCGTGGATATCGATGCAGCACCTTCGGCAGAACTTTCTCTTCTTGTATGTCTTCTCGTCGACGAAATTGACGCTATACAACACTCGACTGTGATCACCGTATGCGAGAAAGCAGGGGCACGAATCGGAGGAGGAACTCCATCTACATCTTTTCCCAACTCTTTCTCCTCCACTACCTATCATTGCCATCTCCCCTTAGGGTTTGCAAGAGTCGTAGGTGATGGATGATGAGTGTCCCCACTTTATATAAGGAACCTGTGATCAATTATTTTCTTTGATTATAATATTATTTTAAAATATTTAGTTATAATTTTTTTTTTTTTTTTTGTGTTAGATTATGATTTTTTTTTTTTTTAAAGTTAGGACTCTTAAAATATAAAATTATATAATTTTTTTTAATAATTATAAGGTGCATATAATACATATTCTTTTGAGGAATGTATATCATAATCTTTTCCGAACTGACAAAAAAATCATACTGCATGATTTTCATAATTATGCACTTTTTATTACAAAATAAAATACATTAAAAAAAATTATTAACAACAATAGTATTATCATATCATTTTTATCAAATTTTATGTATAAATAGAATTTTCTATAATTGAAATTGTATAAGTTGTGTATGTAGTATATAAGACTTTCGGTGGTGCTACATACACCAATTAGTGTGCCAACTAGTGTACCAACACTAGTTAGTACATTATTATTAACCCTATTCATTATATAAATTACAAATACCAAAAATATCTTAAATTATGTCACATCATTAATTAATATACTAATTAGTGCATATAACATTATTCTTTTAATTATTGTTTTACAAATGTCATAATTTTAGGAGGAATGTAGAAATCCGAATTACAACCTGTTAGCAAAATACGATGAGTTAATATAGGTGGTGTTTGTTTTGAAGGATTGGGGGTGGGATTGGACTATTAGTCCATCCGGACTAATAGTCCGTTGTTTGTTCAAAATTTTGGCACTGGACTATTAGTCCATCCGGACTAATAGTCCTAAATCTATTGGACTATTGTGTCTCATGGATGGTGGGACACAAATGGAAGGATAAGGGAGATATGGGATTAGGTGGTGAAATGGTCATCTTGACCCTCTACTATTTAATTATGAATTATATTTAGTAAAATTCAATAAAATTTAAATGTCTCAATTTAAAAGTAAAATAATTTTATTTAATTTTTATTGATGTTTTATTTATTTAATTTTTTAAAATAATTTTTTATAGACATTTTATTAATGTTTTATTTTAAAATTTTGTTTATATTTTATTTAATTTCATTATTTAAATTTTAATAAATGTTTTATTTAATTTCATTATTTAATTATTATTATTTTTTAAAATAAATTTATTTAAAATTTTAATTAAAAAAATAACATATATTTTTATTGATATTTTATTTATTTAATTTTAAAAAAATAAATTTATTTAATTGTATGAAAAATAAAATAAAATAAATTTTTATTTAATCTAGTTAAAAATAATTAAAATATTAAAAATATGTTTAATATTGCTATTACTTAGTAAATAATTGAAAAGGGTAAAATAATCATTTGAACATTTATCCTTCTCCATAATATCCTAAACAAACATAAGATTCATATCATATCTAACCAAATAATCATTTCCTGACATCTAATCTCATGATTAAACAAACCTGGGATACAAATTCAATCCAACCAAATAATCCGAGAACAATGTATCCTAGGACTAACAGTCCGATGGATTCCAATCCCCTTTATCCAATCCGTCCAAACAAACACACCAATACTAGTTAGTACATATAACATTATTCTTTTAATTATTATTTTACAAATGTCATAATTTTAAGGAGAATGTAGAAATCCGAATTACAGCCCGTCAACAGAATACAATGGAGCTATTTCGACTAGTGGTTAAGATTGATGAATTTAATTCTTATTTCAGTCAGATATTGAATTCAATATATAAAAATTCATACACTGACCATTTGACTGTGGTTGAGATTGATAAATTTAATTCTTATTTTGATCGAATATTGAATTTCATATATAAAAATGGGTGAATTACAATAATAGTCCCTATAGTTTGGGACTTGTGTCACTTTGGTCCCTGACTTTTCAATTGTGACACATTTGACCCTGAATTTTGAATCTTGTTTCAAATAAGGACAATTGAATATATCATTAGATTTTTCAAGGGTAAAATCGTCAATTTGATAAAATATAAACTAATTTGATAAAAATAAATGTCAAACAAATATTTTGAATTTTAAAAATTATTTCTACCCACTAAAATAATATTATGTAAAATTGATAAATCTTTTAGACATTTATTTTTTTTTTTACCAAATTAATTTTTATTATGTGTTTGGATGATGATCATGTAAAATTAATTTTTAAAAATTAATCATGTAATTTTTATTAATTTTTATCAATTTTACATAATTTTATCATTGGTGGATAAAAATAATTTTTAAAAAATTAAAAATATTTTGTTGATATTTATTTTTTCAAATTAGTTTATATTTTATTAAATTGACGATTTTGCCCTTAAAATTAAACAATAGTATCTTCAATTGTCCTTATTTGGAACAAGATTCAAAATTCATGGTCAAATATGTCACAATTGAAAAGTCAGGGACCAAAGTGACACGAGTCCCAAACTATAGGAACTATTAGTGTAATTTACCCTATAAAAATTCATATGATCGACTCAACCAATCTATTCATATGCTTACAACTTGAAACGTGTACATGTTCATTTTCCTAATTAACAACTTAAATTCATCTTTAAAGAGTTGTCCCTTCAATTCACATTTTATCTTTTAAACACATTTTTTTTTTTCAAGACAAATTATTATTTTCAAGATTTACCTTCTTAAACGTTCAAAAAAAAATATTTACCTACTTGATCTGACTCTCTACAATCAAAACAAGATAAATAATGCTATATACATCAATTAAGATACCAATTAGTGTACCTATTTATTTTCTTAATTGATATGTATACAACTTGAAACGTGTACCTATGTATTTTCTTAATTAATACCTTGAAACTTTGCCTTTGTTTGAGATGTGAGTTAATTTTTTGACTTTTTGACTATTTAGTCTAGGGTTAAAAAATCTCGTTTGGGATGGCTTTTTGACTTTTTCTGACTTTTGTGAAAGAAAAAATGAAATAATTATGGTTTGAATGTGACATTTTATTTTATTAATTTTTTAATCTATTTTATCTTTTTGTGACTATTTTAGTTTAAAAAATTGGAAAATGTTTAATGGCCTGAATTTTTGTGGCTCGAATGGCTCGAATGTGTCAAAATGACGTCGTTTTGGGTGTTTCGAACCATTCGAACCATAATTTTTCGAGCTACCTATCATTGTTGTAAAAAATTCATGCCAAACATAACTTTTATCTTTCCAATACATATTTTTTCTCAAGATCTACCTTTCCAAGATCCAACTCTCAACACGTATACGTATTGGCTTCCTTTGGCTACGTGAGTTGAGTTGAGTTGAGTTAGATTAGGCTGGAATTAAATTAGTCATTAAAAAATAAAATGGACTAAAATAATAAGATAAAATATCATATTTAAATTATAATCAATTTATTTTTTTTTTACAAAAGTTTAAAAAATTTAAAAAGCCAATCTAAACGAATTTTTTAACCCTAAACTAAAAAAATCTCAACTCTAAAAAAGCCAATTAAATTTTTTATTGCCACAGGACAACATTATAAATCTTGAGAGCCCACTTTAACTCAATAATTATGTGTTATTAGTTTGTATATATACACTAATAAATTATTTAGATCATTTAATAATTATTTAATTAGAAGAAAAATTCAATTATAAAATAAATATAAACTTTTTAACAAGTGTCTTAAACCTTAAAAAGAAGTATATATATCTCAACTTTTATTGTATTTTATTATTTTTCTAATTTATTTTGTAACTAGATAATATAAATAAATATTAATATTTTAAAAATAGTTGAACCAAGTCGAGCTAAATTAAATAAGGCAAACTTCACTTTACATCTACGTAGTTTGAGTTACGTGCGGGTTATCCCCATAATGTTTGACAATGACCACATAATCCCCTTGTAGTTTATGGATTAAAGTACATTGTTAAATCCATTAACGATTTAATGAAAAAGACTAAAATACTCTTATATTTTCATCATTTTTTTGGAAGGTAAAGTGTATTTTAATCCCTTGAGCTTTATTCTGTGTGTGATTTACCCCCTTAAACTTTGAAAATGAGCATATAACCTCTTATGTTTGTCACGTGTTTCACACTTACTGTTAAGTTAGACAAAATATTTAACAGTGCACTTCAGTTTACAAACCACGTGAATGTTATATGTAATCATTTCCAAATGTCAGGAAAATAAACCGCACATAATCCACACTATAAAAAATTAAAATGAAACTTACCCAACTAAATATTTTCCTCAACCTAACCTAACAGGTTAAATATTTTTTTCTATTCAGACCATCAAATCCTTAGCCATCCCCAGTTTAGATATATTAAAAACGTTACAACTTTGTTCACACCAAATGTAATGTGGACATTATATTAATACAAAACAGTGTGCACATTCGATAATTATATTATAAAAATTAACTAGTTGAATGTCAAAGAAGAAGAAGAAAAAATAAATAATAAAAAAAAAAACCCTTAAGATTTATCAAAATTTGAAATTAAAAATCAATTTTTGAAGTAATTATATAGAGATCATTGTAAAGGAACAATTTGAAAATAGAAAATTTTGTGGAAGTTCACAACAATGGAGGAGCGTATTTTATATAATACTAAAAGAGTAAGCATATGTGCTATGAAATTTACAATCCAGACAGGTGAAATATTTTTTTTATTTAATCTATTTTTTAAAAATTTATAGTATATTCGCTCTCGTGACATTTTTTAAAATTAAAAAAATTGTGACATGTTGACCCCAATTTTGATATAAAACCTTTCGCTCATAGAGTACATGAAATTAACAAAGGAAGCTTCTAATGGCCCCGTTTGGTGTAGCTGTTAAAACAGATTATAGATTATAACTTAACAGATTATAAATTATGACTTTAATCAGAAGCTGTTAATCTGTTTGGTGTAACTGTTGGATTATAGATTTAAGTTGCTGAGTAGTGTTTGTTAAATAAGTTGTGAGGTAACTTTTTCAATTAACTTTTATTTTTTGTTATTCACTACTTATCTACATTTCTTATAAAAAATAATAATAATATTCTGTAGTCCATCTGGGTCTTTTTCTATTTTTAAAAAAATAAAAAAACAAAAAATCTAAGAGTATAACCGTAAATTAACATATCCACAGCAGACGCTAATAATCAGAAGCAAGGGTGAGCAGCTTCTCAGAATCAGCTTTTTTGACTTAAAATAAGTTGTTAGAATCAGAAGCTGTTTGAAATAAGTTTAACCAAATAGTCCAAAATAGCTTTTCAAAAGCCAAAAGCTATAAGTTGGCTCAGAAAAGCCCAAACAAACATCCTCAATAGGTCCGCTTAATTATTTTGGACCATAGTCGCATATTCAAAATGGTCTCCTTTCTTTTTTTCTGAATACCCACCATAATCTTAACTTTACCTTTTGGACATCTCGGCAACCCCTACCCCACCTCCGGTGACCTTTTTCCAGGCCCCCCTTCCTTGATAGCCCCCAGTTGCGCCATCCCCCTTTCCTTTTTCTTTTTCTTTTTCTTCCAACCAGTTGCGACCCCTTTTCTTCTTTCTCTTCCGAGGTAGCAGCAACCACGACCCTCTTCTTTATCTTCTTTTTGTTCTTCTCCGCTATGTTTGGTTGGAGGATTTGGCAAAAGATTTGGAAAAGGAAAGACAAAAGGTATGTGAAATATTAATAAAATATATTTATATTTTACCTAGTTTCACACACTTTTTTCCTTTCTATTTTTTCAAATCTCTTCTTAAATCCTCCAACCAAACATAGTACTAGAGTTTAGGTGACGAAAAAGACAAAGAAGAATATGAAAGAAAGAAGATGAATAAAGGAGAGCATAGGTTCGCAGTGACTAAAGGCAGGCAAGGGGTAGCGGCTCATGAGATAAGTGGAGGGGCGTGGGAGGCTGGGGATAGACGGGATAAGAGCTTGGTGAAAAGCTTTTGAAAGTAAGATCAAGCTATGTAAGTATCTCTATCAATGTATAAATTTTGATATATATAAGTGTGTATGGTGTGCTTAATGAAATTATAAATAAATAAAAAAAATTTAAAAATTTTAGTCAAGTTTAGTCTTTATCCTTTGTATTTTATATCTTCATAATTATTTGTTTTATTTATAGTTGTTGTAAAACCTATATGCTTAGTGTATGTCAAAGGCCATATACTCATTAAGATCTTTTGACTGTTAGGCATTTTTAAGTCTTTAAGATCATAAAGAGAGGTTTTAGGCACCAGATAAATACACTAGAAGAGTTTTAGGTACCAACAACAATCTATAATGGCAATTAACCCTGAAGATATAATTTGCTTTGGAAATATAATAAATAATGTTAATAATAAATATGACCATAGTTTGCATATCACTAAAGAGTCTGCAAATATAAATAGTGTGTGTTCTAGTTTAAATAATATTACTGATATTATGTGTTTTTGGTTTTCTAAATTAGATAAAAATCAAAAAATAAATCAAAATTATCTAGAATCCAAAGTGAAGTCTATAGAATCTAAAATAGACAATTTAGGTTCTATAATAACTATTGACTTAAATAAGGAAGCAAAAACCCAAATAAACAATTTGGTAACAAAATTAGAAACTATATCATTCATAAACAATAATGGAATGAATAGTCCAGGAGATAACTCCATTCCTAGACTATTTTATAGTACAGAAGATATTATGGTACTTCAAACCAATACCTATAATAGGACTAAATATGAAAAAATTGTTGAAATATTGGATTATTGGAGAAAATAATATAAAGATTCAGATTTAGGTATTGATGAAAGAAATAAGCTACTAGATCAGATAAGAAAAACTTATATAGAACATGAAGCCCTTTTACAGCACTTTAATTATGATATTAATATGTCAACTAATGATGATGATAGTCAATTATCCTCATCTGAAGAAACAATAGATCAAGATGTTTCACCAGAAATAAATAAGGGGAAAAGAAAGGCGGAAGTGCCAATTAATCCCAAATTATTTGGCACATGGGGAGATGGAGAAAATTTTGACTTTATTTAAACAAATGAAATTAAAAATGATACTAACACTGGAAGTACCTCCAATCCTACACCTGAGCCAATAATATCTAGAAAAGATAATAATCATAAGTATCCAATAACTCAAAATGGTACTTATTTAGACTTGTCTCATGTTCCATTCAAGGATCAACCACAAGCAATTGATGATTAGGCACAATCATTATCCATCATTATTACCAATTATAAAAATAGTTGGTCAAAGGAAAAATTTCTTGATTATATTGTAGCAACTCTCCAGGGAGATGTGTTGCAATGGTTAAGACAGTGCAAAAAATCTGAAATTGGAAAAAGTCAAAAAACAGCTTTATTGACAAATTTTCTCACACTTGATACAATATTAGCTGAGTTTGCAAAAATCATAAAAGAAAATTTATATGGTTTTGCAGGAGATACTAATTTGCAAACAGATGCAAATTATATTTTGACTTAATTAGAATTATGTAATATTTGTCTTTTTGAAGACTATGTTCAAACTTTTAAAAAATATTATTATCTTATTGATCCACCAGCAAATCAACCATGGTTAGATCAATTTTTCCATAAACTCCATAATCCATGGGATGGGTTATGTATTAAAATATATCCTGATTTTCTCAAAAAAAATGGGGAAGGAATAATATGATAATCTTGGTTTTCGCATTAATTATGTTCTAAGACTAATAGCAGATCGGTGTCTAGAAGCAAAGGCGAAAAAACAAATAAAAAATCAAATTTCCAACTCACCAATATGGTCAAAAATGTTCTGATAAAATTTTAAAAGAAAATTAAAAAATTGGTTGTAATACATTTCCCAAGTGAAAAGGATTTTCTAAAAAACACAGAAAATATAAATGGAAACCTTGAAAAAAGAACAAAACTTTTTCAAAAAAAAAAAAGTATATTCGAAAAAAGAAACCAACAAGTGTTTCAAAAAATAAAACTTGTAAATGTTACTTTGTAATGAAGAGGGTCACTATCCACCCGAATGCCCAAAAGAGGGAAAAAGTGCAAAATAAATTATCAAAATTCTTAAAGAACAAGATTTTAAAATAATATATGGCGAAGAAATTTCTAATGAAGAAGAAATCTTATACGAAATTTCTAATGATGAAGAAAGTTCAGATAAAGAACTAATCTTTATGATGACTAATATAGATAGTCAAGAAATATCTCAAGAAGCACATAGTATATCTCAAGAAGAATTACAGGCAATTCGACTTGGAGATGTAATCGGAGAAGAAAAAAATTTTACGAATGAAGAATTAGTAAAATTCGAAAAAATGCAAGAAGTTGCTGTTCCAGAAATTTATAAACTTTTAAAATTCAACTTCTTTTCAGCAAGAGTGTTTGAACAATACAGTGGTAACACTCAAGCAAAATGGTCAGAAAAAGGAAATATTGCTATTCCTTTTTTTGATAAGAGAAAGGTTGCAAGGTGAAAAAAGAAATATCCTAAAATTCAATATATTTATATTGGATTAATACAGATAACCATAACAGCCTTATTCCGCCAAGGGATAGATACTTCTATTTTGGTAGTAATTTTTGATAAAAGATTTTCCGACCCAATAAAAGCAATCATTGGAGGAATCCAATCTAATTTGGCTAATGGAGTAGTTTGGTTTAATGTTACAGTCAGAACAAGAATTAAAACACAAGGATTAATATATTTTAAGAATGAAATCTAATTCACATGATTTGGCTATTCGTTGGAAAACAATTCATGAATTGACTAAATTTCCTGAAACAAAAACAAGATCAAACGATAATAAAATCGTTGAAATCTTTTAACCAATATCATTTGACGAGCGTAGGAAAGATTTCAGAAGAAGGGCAAATGGGGGAGGGTAAGGGTATTATCAATATAATTGTATATAAGAATTACACCAAAAAACTTGGAATCCGGATGATCCTCTGTAGTGTGTCCCAAAAAAGGGAAAATGAAAGGGGAGCTCTCTCTCTCTCTCTCTCTCTTCTTTTTTAAGCTTTGCCCCAAGTCAATGGCGTTTTGGGGCACTACAGGGAGTGCTTCGATATTTGCACTATGGATTCAAAATCTTGAAGCACAGGTTTAGGAATGACAACAGATATCCAAACACCACTTGCAGCTATGAATTTTGATGAAATAAGGCCACCGATGCAAGAGAGTCATACAGAGCAACTTTATCAATCAAGATCCGAAATTATGGTTTAAAAAAATTGTTCAATAGAAATGGAGGAAAAAAATTGACTGAATAATTATCAATATTATATTGTACAGTACATATCTATTTGTATTTATAATTTTTTAATGTTGTGTTTGGTTGGGAGATTTGAGGAGCGATTTGGAAAGAGAAATGGAAAAGACAGGTAAAATGTGAATAAAATATACTTACATTTCACCTAATTTGACACACATTTTCCCTTTCCCTTTCCAAATCTCTTTCCAAATCTTCCAACCAAATACAGTGTAAGGTTTCACCAACTAATTAGATTACAAGTAGAATTTGATTTATTTACAGTGGAGTACATTAGTTTTAAGCTGAGTTCTGCTCGCACTATCTTTAATAATATAAGATAATATGAAAACACACAATACCATCACCTCCATCACCACTACCACCACCTCTTCCACAGTTCATTTGAAAAAGAGTTCAATAAAGGAAACTGGTCGGTTGGGTTGATTTGTCTAATTTAACCCAACTTGCTTAAACTCGAATCGTCTTTAATGCATCTCATTTCAACCCACACAAACTTGCTTGTTTGCCACCACTTCTATACAGGACACATATAAGGTTGGGCTCTCATTTTCACCTTCTAACTTGGACTAGGGTATGTCTCGCTATCCTAAGCATGAAAGCATCTTATTAGATGCAAAGAACTAGCAGCTGATGAGTCCATTGATGGTGCTTGTAGGATTGTTTGGTAAAAACTACTTTGTTATGTTTAATTCAATGGAATGAAAATAGAATGGAATAGAATGCTCATTCCTTAGCCTCCCAACGGTTGCGAATTAAACATTATCTTCTTTTAATCTTACCTACTACTAAGTTAACTGCGCGACTACCAACAAAAAGAACAAGTAATGTTAGTTTAAGTAGAGCTCCCTGAAGGTCTGACCTATATAGTATCAAGAACTTCACGTCTTTGGCAACCATATCTCTAGATGCATTCTCTATAGTTAGCTACTCCCCTACTGCTTCAGAGACAGATGCTTCACTTTCTTTGTCCCACCCAGCATCCCATCGCTGCACCATGAACATCCATTTAAAATAAAGAACAAAATAAAGGTATATTCCAATGCAGTCAACAAAATGTATATTTTTCAAAAAATTAAAAGTAAAAATCAGTTTGTTGAGTATATTATGAAAAGTCAAGTAAACTCATTATTACTTTTCAAGAATCATTTAAGTTTCCTCACCATTATATTTTTGCAAATCTGTTAGACTATTGAAACTCAACTCAACTTCCACTTCACTGTTTTAGCTCATTCATCTCTTTAAACGTAGTGGCCACTGTGGTGGTGACACAGTTGCAGGCAGGCTACAACCGGAGCTATTGATTTTTTATTTTTATTTTTTCCCTTCTTTTTCCACACAATTTCATAATAACATTTAATAGGATCCAAAATAATTTTTGGTAGATTTTGTTTTGTTTTTAAACAAGATATGATTTATGTACTAAACTTCACATTATTTTAAAGTTGTTGTGGAGATTATGTATTAATTTTCTATATTTTATTGATGATGTACCTATGGATACCTTCTTCCTAATTATGAAAAACAATTATCGAATCATGTTTCATTTTGATAGTCATAGAGTCATGAACATATTAATAGCTTCAAACATAACTAGAAACAACGGCTTTACATACTGGCTACAAAGGAGTTGTAAAGGCATTGCAACAGGCCGTTACATAATGGTGGTGGCCGTTGTTATGAGTGTGTTTTTTTGTCACACCACTGCAATAGGCCGCCAAAACCATTATCGTACCTAGCAAGAGATTTCGGCCAATTTTTAAAACCACGCGTTCATGTTCAATTTGAAATCCACTGCCAGGCATGGCTTGAGGCTGCAAGCCAAGCAATGGCCTAATTTAGTTCAAATTTCGGTTTTGGTGCTTCACACACTACTATGCTTATTACAAATTTGACACTTAAGGGATTATGAAAGCATTATGAAAAATCCATTTTTTTCCACACAAAAGTCATGCAAACACTTCTCCATCTAATAATCCATCCTTTATCGATTGCAGTGTTTGAAATGCAACCACCAAGGACGTAGACAGCAGAGACGAGAGCGACGACCATGGAACCATAGGGAGCCCAACTCGAACTCGACTTCGACTTCGACTTCGACTTCAATGGAATGCAACCACCAAGGACGTAGACAGCAGAGACGAGAGCGACGACCATGGAACCATAGGGAGCCCAACTCGAACTCGACTTCGACTTCGACTTCAATGGAGTGAGTTCACGCAATCCACCGCTACCACTACAAGAATTTTCACTTTTGGCTACTAAATTTTTAGTCGCCAAAAGTTAATTTTAGTTGCCGAAGGGTTTCAGCAACTAAGGCCTCATTTGACAATAGGCCGATTTAGCCAAAAAGTCAAAAAGTTACTAAAAAAGTCAAAAAACCAACAACCCATACCAAAAAGTCAAAGATTCTTTTTTCTCTCTACTTTTTGCACATCTTTTCGTAAAAAGCCAAAAAGTCATCCCAAACATACTAGTTTTTTTTAGCTCATATTTTAGCCAAATAGCCAAAAAGTTACTAAATTTGCTTATTCCCAAACGAGGCCTAAATTGTTTGGCCGCAGAAGTAGTCGTCGAAGAATTGTCGGTAAAGGTCATCAGCGACTAAAATTATTTTAGTTGCTAAATGTATTTAATTTCCGACTAAATTTTTGGCCGCCAAAAAGTTGGACAATAAATTAAATTAGTACATTTTCAGCGACCAAACTTTTAGTCGCCTAAAGTCTGACATTTTTAGCTACTAAAATTTTAGTCGGTAAAGAGTTCTTGTTTTGGCTACTAAAAATTAAGTCGCCTAAAGTCTCACATGTTTGGCTACTAAAATTTTAGTAGGCAAAGAGTTCTTGTTTTGGCTACTAAATATTTGGTAGCCTAAGGTCCCACATTTTTTGCTACTGAAATTTTAGTTGGCAAAGAGGTCGTGTTTTGGCTACTAAATATTTAGTCGCCTAAAGTTCCACATTTTTTGCTACTAAATTTTTAGTCGGCAAAAGTGTTTTTATTCTTTACCTTTTGTTTTTAGCTACAAAATATTTTAGTCGCCAAATGTTTGATTTTCTTTTGGCTACAAAACTAGTTGCCAAATGTCTTTTCTTTTTTTTTTTTGCTACAAAACTTTTAGTCGCCAAATGTCTAATTTTTTTTTTGCTACAAAATTTTTAGTCACCCAAAGTATTTTCCCAATTTCTTTTTAGCTACTAATTGTTTAAGTCGCCAAAAACATGATATTATGTTTTATCGCAAAATTATAATTTCTCCACAACCTGTCTATATTCCATGCAACCTGTAATACGTATATAAACAAAATGATACATACTATCAATCATTCCACAATCTGCATCCATATACAAAAAATAAATAACTTTAAATGTCAAAGTCCATACAAACCAACTATTGTCCAAACTAAAATTAGCGACTAATTTCTGTATTAGTCGGCAAAGGAATAGATCTCCTGACTAAATTTTTTTGTAGCCAAAAGATTATTGAACAGAGATGAAAATTTTAGTCGCCCAAAGTACTATTTGGTGACTAATTTTAATTTTAGTCAGGAAAAACCAATATTGCTAATTAATTTATTTTTTTGGGCCTAAAATTTCGACTAACAGCGACCAATCAAATTTTTAGTTGCTGAAAGTGAAGTTTTTACCAACTAAATTTAAATTTAGTCGCCAATAAGTAATATTTATTGACTAAAATATTTTAGTAGCGATATCTTGAACCAACGCCGACAAATTTAAATTTCAGTCACCAAAAAATGTACTTTCGGCGACTAAAATTTGTTTAGTCGCCAAAATGGTCGCCAAAGGTGCGATTTCTTGTAATATACCTCTACGAAAACGCTCATCAAGATCAAGCTCAGGCTCTAGCTCTGAGGATCTCGCTGCAACACCTTCGGCGTAACTTTCTTTTCTTGTAACTCTCGCCGTCCAAATCAAGGCCGTACAACGCCGGCCTTGAGGACCGTCGTACGTGAAAAGGCAGGCGAATTTCTCCAACCCACCCTGCAGATCAGATCTAGGTCTTTTCCTTTCTTGCTCGCTATGTTCGTTTTTTGCCATTGTTGTTATTGTTATTGTTCTTCTTCTTCGGTTCCGCAGCAGAGAAACAAGTCCCATTTTCATCATCATTGTTGGCATGTGGTTGTGGGATTAGTTTAGTTGCAAAAAGATGAAATAAATTAAAAAATTAATAAAATAAAATGTAATATTTAAATTATAATTATTTTATTTTTTCTCTTATAAAAATTAAGAAAAAAAGTCAAAAAAATCTATCCAAAGGCTTAAAGGTTTCCAACAGGCGTAATGCGCGTGAATGTGTATATGTATAACAGGGCTAAGCAAGAAATTCGTATAATCCGTAATCCGATCTGGTCCAGTCCAATCTAGTGGGTTTGGATTGATTTTTTGAATCTGTGGTTCAGTTCCGAATTGGAAATTTAAAAATTCGTAAGCCACTTATGGATTGATTCCGGATTGAATCTCATGATTCCGGATTAGAACTGATCCGGACCGTATACAAATAGTCTATATTTATACTATAGACCCTTCCATATAATATCATTTCTTATTTCGTATAAAAGCTAAACTCTTATTCCATGTTGCTGCTATGTTGCTACTATGCTTTTGTTTGTTTGTTGCTTCTGTTCATGAAGTTTTGTTACTTTTGTTTGTCTAAAACCAGTTTTCTTATTGCTTTTGTTTGATGCTATTTTAGTTTTAATACAAAGGAGAACTCTGCTTTGTGTAATGTCTATCCAGTTTTATTGCTTTTGTTTGATGCTATGTTTATGTTTTTATAAAATTAAAATGTTCTATATTTTTTTGTTATTTAATTATGTCAATCCGTGATCCTAAACCGATCCAATCCGTGTTTAAACAGATTGGTTCGGATTGGCTCCACGATTTAAACGAATTTGGTTTCAATTTTTCAAGAACCATAAATAACATATTGGTCCTGGTTTTACCCCAATCCAGATCACGTGTACGTAAATATATAGTATGGAATAATGTAGGGGTTTTTCTCAAAGATATGGGCATGTTTTAAATCCATTATATGCGCTTAACATTGGATTAGTATGGATTTTTTTTTTTATGAATAATAAAAACATAAAATTTTATGGAATTAACTAATCAAATCATCTAAATAGGCTTGTGATAATAAGCCCATGAATCTGAACTAACTGTCCAGTAAACGATTGACTAGATGATGATATATTCAGAGAAAAATCATTAAAAATCTCGTTGTTATGTTAGTTATGTAAGGTTTATTAAAATTATTTATTTTTATTTTAAATATTAATATACTAATTTTTAATTATACTAGCAAGTTCTTGTCACTTCACACCCACAATCACTCTCTTTGTATATGTGGTTTTTATTTAAATATTAATATTTATTAACTAATTAATTATTTAAGTAAATAAAATTTCATCTTTTGCTACATTATAATTTAATATTTATATAAAATTATCATAAATATTTATTTAAGTTAAATATTCTATAGCACAATAAGATCAATTTTTTTTATTGATTTATACATATATCATAACATGTTATATGTGTGCTTTTCACAGCATTTTATTATTTTTTTATTATTATTCCTAAATAGTATAATGTTGGAGATGCAGATGCTGTTATGAAGTTAAGAGAGATTGCTCATAAAGTTTAAAATCCAAAACTACATTCCCCAATTTCAAGTCCACTATTACAACCATTGTTAGAACTTAAAATACATGATGTACAAGAGGCACTCTAGAGCTTGAAAACCCAACATGTTATATCTACATTTTGACATAGATTTAATTCCCCACATTTAAGAGGGTGGGTCACCAAACCTTTCTAGGGCCCATAAGCCCATGGACCTCCTCCCACAGCCCAACAGTATCACCCAACCCAATTACACTTGGGCTACATGCAGCCACAGTCCAATATCCAGCCCTTATCTCATCCTTCAATTGCTCCTTTTCCCACCCACAGTACCCATCAAAGAACCTGAACTCCCCAACCCCAACCACATCCCTCTTCACCATCTCAGCAGCACACCCCACATTCTCTTTGGTTCCATAGTACAACCCTTTCATCACTTCCTCAAACACCCCACTCCTCTCAACCCCACCATCACCGCCACCGCCACCGCCACCACCACCGCCACCGCCTTCTTTGGGACTCACCAAAAACAACCCTTCCTCTAGTGGCCCTCCAAAGAACAATGGCCTATCCGAGAAAGTCCCCGCGACATCTATAACCGTTGATTTGGTTTCCTTGATGGACATAAGTGAAGGGCGGTTGAGTATGATTCCGGTTGGACCCACTGGACCTGTTGATAAGAGCAGGATCACCGTCTGTTCAAAAATGTGGACCCCATCCAGCTTCTCTGTGGCAATGAGCAAACAACCCTTCTCTGGTTCGTGGATGGTATGTGCCCACTTGTCACCAATTGATACAGTTGGAGGCTGATGCTGATGCTGAACCACCAGAGAGGTAGGCTCTTCTAGTTCTGGCCTTAGTGCTCGCTCGCCGGCTACTAATCTTGCTCTGAACGATCGCCAATCGGAATTATGAACAGGTTTGCTATCATCTTCTGGTGAGGATGATGACCCCAAATGGCAACCTATATATGATTCACAAAATCATTAAAAGCTTTCAAAAATTATTTACATTGAAGGAATTTAATTTCAAGTACTTACATGTAATAGGAGATGGAATGCCAACTTTCTTGGATTGAAACTGATTGTGATTTCTCTTTGGATGGTGGGCAAGCACTTTAGATTTGATTGAAGGGACAAATGTTATGGTTTTGGAAAATGAGTTTGAGGAGAGAAAACAAGCTTCCATGGTCATTGCTTCTTTTTTTTTTTTCTTTTTTTTCTTTCCCCACTACTTTGTGCAGATTGCGATGCTATAGGATGAGAAGATTGCGATGCTATATGTTTGCAATGAGCCCTTAAAAGGATAAGAAAATTAATGCAATTATTATATACATGGGACGAGGCTAAATGTACACCACAGGGTGATTCCAATCCCATCCCATCCAAATAGCCTCCTTTGTAGTATGGGCCAGTGGATATGACTTTACACGTAATAAAGGGAAAGAGCATTCAAGCTATGAAGCAGGGTATTCTAGAAACTGTGTCATATGAGTATCGGATATTTATCAAGTGCGGATACGTATATCGGTACGGCAGTATGCATATTGGTATGTCAAATACATGCCGGGTATGGCAAATTCATTTGGGTACGGCATGGGTACGTCGTGGGTACAGCACTGATACGGCAAAGTGATTTTTTTTATTTTTTTATAGATGCTAGAATTTATTGCAGCCTTTATTATTGTAACGCTCCCAAAATAATACAATAAAAACAACTCATATGCGGAATAAATATGAGAAATAACATACTTTCATATATCAGAGTTCACTGTTTAACAACCAGTTATATGCCATGTAGGCTTACATCTTTCTAAGTCATTGCTTGGTTACACAAATTGAGTCTCACTCATTACAATTTAAGCCATTGGCTTTACAAATAACAAACATACACACATAAAACATAAATAAGAAGCTCTTGCTTCCCGAAAGTCCATCCACCTTATTGCCTTGGTGGAAACACCTCATCTGCACCTGAAAATGATATTCCCGTATAGGGTGAGCCAACAGCCCAGTAGAGATAATCTAACACAATGTATGAAGTTTAGCAAAGGTATAAATACCACATACATAAACAATACCGATACTAAAACATCCACATGGCTTGCATATTCATATGCCATTAAAACCTAACCTCTTTCCATTTTCCTTCAATTCATTTCCAATTCATATATACTACCCAATTCATGAGTTAAATTCATTATCCTTCAACAACCAAAATGAGGCTACAACTCAATGGTTTTCCAACTATGCAAAATACACATAAACACTTTAAACCTTGCCATTTTACGGATATTTCGTCCAAAGGAACCGGCACCCATTTATATATGAAATTTCGGGTCTTTCACCCAGGACACTCCGGCCAACTTGCTTTAAATGGAGTCCATCCCCTTTCTCCTCCCAAACAAATATACATATGCAATGTATTTATAAACGTAATCACATATGGAGTACATCCCATTTCTTCTCCCAATAAACATACATATACAATGTATTTATAAATATAGTCATATATGGAGTACATCCCATTTCTCCTCCCAATAAACATACATATACAATGTATTTATAACATGGTCATATTCAATGACACCAACAATGAATTAGCATTAAATCGTCTAATTCTCATGCAATTTCTACAACAATCATAACTATCCTCCACCGATAGCCCAATACAATTATTTCTAAAGAGATGTTCAATCTCAAAATAAATAGTTTATTCAAAACTTCCATAGTTGAGATATTAAATATCCAATATCACCATTTATAACCACAACCTTCCAATTTCACATTTTCAATGTTAATTCCAATTATTTATGCAAAATAATGATTTAATCAAAATTATGGCAAAATCCCCCTCTTTCCAAATATCAACCCAATTCACCAAAACCAACTATTTTGGCACAACATGATCATATATTCAAACCTAATACCCATTTACCCCATATTCATCAAAACCCCTCTTTTCATTCACACCCAAATCCTAGATTTTGTCCAAACCACAACCATATCTCATCATCTATACATAATAGCAAATAACTAAGCTAAAAACCATATGAGAGTGTAGAAATTCCCTACCTCAAGTGTAGAAGACGAACAAGCAAGATCGAAATTCCAAAGATGACGAAATCAATCCTTACTTGGATCAACACGAAGCTCTTGAAACCCTCTACCTTATTTTCAAAGACACTAGGGTCAACAACTCAATGAATGTAGATGAAACCTTAAAGAGAATGTGACTTCTAGAGAGAGAGACTGTAGATTTAGGGTTTGTGGGTGAAAAGGAGATCAAAAATGAAGCCAAAACGGCGCTGTTGTGAACTGATGTACACCATGCTCGCTCAAGCGATGGAGTGCTCACTCGAGCGACCAGACACAAAAAGGTTGCCTGGCTCGAGCGAAGGAAGTGTCGCTCGAGCGTAGAATGCAAAGCTTCAGGTCTGCCACCCAACGCAGATGCACGCTCGAGCGCAAGAAGCCTCGCTCGAGCGAAGAAACATTTACACAGGGCTCGCTCGAGCGTAAGAAGCCTCGCTCAAGCAAAGAGGCCAAAATCTGAGCAACAACCATTTGTACCAAAAGACAACCAACCTGTTCTAAACTCGCCCAACAAGTCCCAAAACTCAAATTCAAAGAATTAAAGGGAGGAAACAAGACATAGACAACAGTAAACAATCACGGAATCCGAGTCTGGAACACAATAAAGGTCGGGGTAAAATCAGGATCACTATAATTATTCTTCTTTCAATTTTGAAAATATCAAGTAATTTATTTCCAACATCCATTACCTATGAGTTATGATTTTGCTCTCTTTTGCACCCTATTTTAGACAATCAAAAAAGGAAAAAAAAGAATTATATAACTTTTCAGACAAGTTATTCTCTTTTTAGTTTTGATATTGAAACTTTGATTTGTATGTTGAACGTTTAGTTTTTAAATTTAAAAAATAAAAAAAAATAAAAAATAAAAAAAAAAATAAAAAAATTGACAAACTCCAATTATACCTATACCCTACTTTTTAAAAAAGTTGTCGTATTAGCATACCCACACCCACACCGACACCGCACCCATGCTTCATTCAAGACACTCCAAGTGGACTTCTGTGACTGACTGTTGGCTCAAGCAAGTTTGAAATGTTGGCAACTTTATCATCCATCTCAATTGGGTGGAACCTATTAGCCCTTTATGAGTGGTGTGTCATGCTCTAAGCCACTCATCTTTGAGGTCAATTCGCACCAGCGAGCACTGGTTGGTGAAGAAAATAGTTTAGAAAGTCATGACAAAGCTCCATTACCCTCCATAGTTGCACACAGTAGGTAGAAGTTTCCTGATGTACAGACACGCAGCATTCTGCCACCACTGCCCAGGGAGTCGATCTACCAAAAACATAATTGGTGCTCTTGGAATGTCACATGATTTTGTTCTGCAACCATTCACTCAGCTTACGTCTCTTCTTTGTATGACCATTGGCATTGATCTGTTGGTAGTAAGGTTTTAAAAAATGGCCATTACCTTGCGTCTCTTCTTGGTATGACTATTGGCATTGATCTGTTGGTAGCAAGGTTTTAAAAAACGGTCATAACCGTTACGTAATGGTTGTGATAATCACAGCCAACAGTTACGACTACTATAGTAGTGTGACGGAAATTTATATGTAATGGCCATTTTGATGTTACATAACAGCCGTAGCAGTACCGTAACGGCTCATTAGACACCATTACACCCTTTTACAATATTCTAAATAATTTTCTTTTTCCAAAAAAAAAAAAAAAAAAAGCTTAACCAAAAAAAGAATAAATACTCAAGTGATCCAAACCCAAAGAAAAAATCTTATATGATTCTTTTTTTTTAATTATGGTACAATTTTTTTTTTATAATCCTTTCATTTAATGATTGTGAATATTTTTTATTCAGTTAATTCAGGTATTGGTAAAAAATAATTTGTAGACATTTAAAATCAATTATTCTTAAAATCATTAATTGTTGAAATAAAATGTAAAAAATTCCTTTTATAATATTTTGAAAATATGAAATATATTAGATCATGCTTAAAAATTAACAAAAAATTATCAAAATTTATTTTAAACCAAAATAAATGTAATTCTAAAAAGAAAAAAAATATATGCATATCGGTGAATCTTCTTCAAATTGTGAGAAAAATTTTAAAAAATCACAATTTCAGTTACTGCAACAGTTACACTACGATCTTTACACCCCGCAACCACTACCGCATCACCGCAACCGTTACGGCGACCATAACTGCTTTTCAAAACCTTGGTTGGTAGTGATGGACCCAACTGGTGTTGCATTTAATGAGCAACAGAGCAAGACCAGATGACGCTCTAATAACACACCAAACTGCATGAAGAGACTGGTTTAATGCATTGCTAAAGGTGCAAAATTCAAATTGTCATTAAAATGTGAAAACAAGCATAATCCAGATACATTAGTCACCAGCAAGTCTCCCAAGGAAGTCTTACTAATCCAAAAGAACTGATATAAGATTCTGTACTGGCTTTGCCAAATGATAATTTCTGGAAATTCAAAGAGGGCTTTCTCCCAACATGGCATACTGCGAGAAGAGGGTCAACCCATCCAGAGCATTTGCAATAGATTGAGGTCCTGTTAAAAACCAAATGCAACCCACAAACTTAGGACCCATTTAGTCACGTTTTCATGTTCCAATTGAACACTTTCCATTTTTATTTTTGATTCTTCTCAAAGGAGAAGATTATTCTCTTTACCAAACATATGCGGCTCCAATCACGATCTTATAATAAGAACAAGAGATCTTCTCGATCAATCCCTTTGCCCCTCATTCTTCGAGAATCAGAAAGATCCTTTTCAAGTTTGAATTTGTTCATTTGGAATCTGGGCTCTTCTACTTCATTTTTATTTACTTATTTTTTTTATTTTTATCAGTATGCAACAAAAATATGCATTGTCCGCTACATTCCCCAACAAATTTCTGCTCATACACCATTCAATAGTATAGTCTCAGTGTATAATTAAATTTCACATAGGAGGATCCAGAACTTACCAAAGTATGATTTCTGTCATATTTTCTGCAGAGGCTATAACTATTTAAATAAACTAGCATGATTTCAGACAATGAAATCTGCTGTGCAAGATTATAGATCTTTAAAAAATTTCTTCCAAATAGCTGGAAGTGGCAATTCATATATCATAGAGACGAGAGGTTACAAAATTCAAGAAAGCCTCTCAAACAATTACTTGTTAACTGAAGGAGAAATAACAATCCAGAACAACATATTGCAGGATTAATTACAATTTATATTCTCTAATAATCTGCCCAGGATTAATTACAACTTATAAACTGAAGGCACTTGACATCTGCCCAGAAATTGCTAAAAGTGTATATTAGATGAACAATGAATATAAGATGCCCTTTTTTGGTTTATCAGAAAAAGTTAACTTTATGTCTGCACAAAGAGAGCTGAGCAAAAGCAGCTGAAAGAACTTTCTCTGCTATTGCGCTATGTTCTCCAGTATAGGACCAATTCAAGAGCTATTCCACTTCAACTGAGAGAGAGCTCACAATATGAGTGTCATTTTAGTAGTTCATCCAACCAAATCATTATCTACGGTAAAATTTAGCTACATGCCTTTGGTACATAACAAACTGCCCATAATAGCTGTCATGAAAGTAAGAAATTTAGCTTTCATGTGTTGGTCTTCAAAATCAAAGAATCATGGAAGTAAGAAATTATTGAAATCAACTTCCAAACTGCCTATAATAGCTGTCAACAAAGCAAAGCAATACCACGATAAATTATCAAACAAAAACCCCAATGAATTTTAATTGCCTTGAAAAATTATACTTTTATTTGGGTTTAAAGTTCTATGTATGGTGGAGAGGATCACCACTTATATAATTTTGAACAAACTTGCATGTGCTCAAATCATTAGAATGTTATTATTACAACCAGAAATTGAAAGTCATACCTTACCTTTTGAAGATTTATGGATAGGCACAGAAAGATATTTGAATTGTTTTCTAAGGGATGAGCAACAAAAGGAAACATTAAAATGCTTTAGTAAGAATGCAAATCAAATACTTACCACAATGTTTGGATGCGAAAGGTTCTTAAGAAGTTTCACTTCTTCCTCAAGCTCTCTAATGTGAACCTATTAAGCAAATTTAAAGTAATGATTCAGATATATAGGACCACCAACACAATGCTTCAAAAATGTAAATAAAGCATTTAAATTGGAAGTGATTTTCTGTTTTGAAGCACTCTTACTACAATTGAAAGCTTCTTAGATAAATACCAATATCAAAAACAATTGAAAAAACTTACACAAAAAATAAATAAATATATCCAAAAGAATTACCAAAATATATCTTTTCGAAATGAAAGAGCACTTCTCAAAATAATATATAAATAAAAAGCAAAAGAACATTACCCCAAAACAAAACCCACTGTTCACATCCTCTATGCACCACAACTCATCATCATTCTACAAATCATCACTGAATAATGTGCCAAAAAAAGCTTAAGTAAATACAAAAGTATTCAATAAATACCAAAAATATTTTGTCTAATTTGAAACTATGAGTAAAAATTTGACCATCTAATTTACTTTCAGCTTAATGTTAACCGTCAGGTTAACATTTCACATTAACCCATTTAATGTTAACAATCCTCATCCCATTTGACTAACCTAGAAAGAAAAAAAGAAAAAAGAAAAAAGAAAAAAGGGTGTTAACATTGAAATATGTTGGTGATGGTGGGAATGGTGGGGATGATGAGGGCGAGAGCTATCCATAATTTCAGACGTCGCTGCAAGTTAGTAGGGCTCAAACATATAATTTTTATGAAAGACCACAATACATATTAATCCAAGTAATACATAAGTTAATTGACCAATTGAAACCAAATGAAGCAAACAACTTTTCAATATCCAATTGAAACAAAATATAACTAAAAAAAGAAAAAACTAAAAATGAATTTCAGTATTTTAAATATCCAATCACTATATACAAACCCAATCAAATACAACACACAATAAAAAATCAAAAATACATACAATATACATTACACTATTTCTTAAAATGAAATCTAATGAATTACAATCATAATGATGAAAATCAACTACAACAATTTTTCACTTGTTTGATCAAACAATTTCTGCTCCGGTTTTTTTTTTTTTTTCTTTCTAAAGCCATAATACAATCATGTTCACAAAAATGGACTGTTAATAGAATTTCAAGATTTTAAATATCCAATCACTATACACAAACCCAATCAAATACAACACAATAAAAATCAAAAACACAATATACATTACACTATTTCTTGTAATGAAATCTAATGAATTACAATCATAATAATGAAAATCAACTACAACAATTTTTCACTTGTTTGATCAAACAATTTCTGCTCTGTTTTTTTTTTTTTTTTTTTTTTTTAAACCATAATACAATCATGTTCACCAAAAAGGACAGTTAACAAATTTTCGGATTTTAAATATCCAATCACTATACACAAACCCAATCAAATACAACACATAATCAAAAATCAAAACACAATATACATTACACTATTTCTTATAATGAAATCTAATGAATTACAATCATAATGATGAAAATCAAATACAACAATTTTTCACTTGTTTGATCAAACAATTTCTGCTCTGTTTGTTTCTTCTTCTTTTTTCTCATTTTTTTTTAAACCATAATACAATCATGTTCACAAAAAAGGACTGCTAACAGATTGGTAAGATTGGTTTGGGGGATGCTATGAAGCATGGATACTTCAAAAAGGGAGACGTATCCGTATCGGATACTTATCGAATACCGATACTCCTTGGATACTCACAGATACGTATCGGATACTTTTTAAAAGTATCGGATACTTCTTAATTAATTTTTTATTAATTTTGAAGTATCAGATACTTAATTTTGAAGTATCGGATACTCAAAGTTACATATTACTTATAATATTTTGTTTAGTTCTTTGATAAGAGGAATATAGTGAGAGTTAAAGTAATAGAATTTGTCAAATTTATGTATCCTTATTGTCTCTCTCACTTCTCTCTCGCTTTCTCACTCTTTCACGTTTCTTCTCTCTGCTCTCTTTCTTTTTTTGGTGTTGACATGTAAGGATGATGTTTAATTTGCATTTACTTTTGCTTTTAGTTTTGGATGTTTTATGAATGTTTGAAGATTTTTAGGTTAATAGGAATCCCTCTCTTTATTTATTAATTTACTTTAAGTTTTATTTTCATGCATATTACATTATTAAAATTATAAAAATATTTTTTTTTACGAACGTATTCCCGCCGTACCCGTATCATACTTTTTCAAATTTTGATGTATTGCCATATCCATATCCCCATATCGCCATATATGTATCCGTACTCATCATTGATGACTTAAAAAAGTATATTTGCTGAAATTTTTATTTAAGAATGGTTTTTTGGTTTTAGCTAAGGTCCTGTGATATTCACTGATGAAGGGGAACAAGTTAAAGCTATTGACTTGAAGACTAGTTTTATAGGAATCTTTCTTCTTTATCAAGTTGTCTTTTGTTTTAGGTTTTATTTTTATGCATACTGCATTACTAAAAATTGTAAAAATAATATTTTTTACGAATGTATCCCCGCCGTACCCGTATCCTAGTTTTTCAAATTTTGCCGTATCGCCGTATCCGTATCGTATCCGTATCCGATATCTGTATCTGTGCTTCCTAGGGGGGATGGAAAAACAAATAAATAAAACAAAACAAAATAACCTAAGATGTGAATCGTCCATTGTCATGAATGGCTTACCTGTTCTAGAATAAGAGGAGAGAGAAGCGGGGCCAATCCACCTGATTGTGCCAAAATCACACCACACCCATCATACTACAGTTAAATCAGAAAAAAGGAAAAATAAAATAAAATAAACATGAGACCAAAATAAGATCAAAATAAAGAAATTTTCCCCCAAAATCGCTCCTTCACACACCAACAATGGTGATTAGACTTGAAGAGGGAGGGGCCGCAGTGGTGGTGAGACGAAGGGGGCTCCTAATGGCTGAGGTAGTGGCTGCTCGGTTGAGAATGAGGTTCAAAATTTGAAACCTCAGAATTGAGAGAGAGAGAGAAGCTTGGGTGGGAAAAGTGAGAGGCTCTGTAAGAGTGAAGAGAGAGAAGGCAAAAGTCCTCTATATAGATAGATATATAGAATAATCTCAGCCCTCCAAAACCAAACAATCTTAGCCATCCACCTAGACAAAAGTCCCATCAAGTTTGAAAAACCCCTTGGCATAGTATAATCCCATACATATTAAGATGCCCCTTTTTGGTTTATCAGAAAAAGTTAACTTTATGTCTGCACAAAGAGAGCTGAGCAAAAGCAGCTGCAAGAAGTTTCTCTACTAATGCGCTATGTTCTCCGGTATAGGACCAATCGAAGAGCTATTCCACTTCAACTGAGAGAGAGCTCACAATACGAGTGTCATTTTAGTAGTTCATCCAACCAAATCATTATCTACGGTAAAATTTAGCTACATGCCTTTGGTACATAACCAAGTTGCTTGAGATGCAGACCTAATCCATCAATCATCTGATATATACCATCTGATTTTGGGTGTGATCTATCCAGGACTGTAAATTCATGAACATCGTCATCCAATTCAATTGAACTAGCCCCTGATGGCTTTCGAGTGCCAGTGTTCTTCATCTGCAGCCTTACACTAGCAACACTGTCCCAATCTCCTGCTGAAGCGTAGATATTTGACAACATGGAAAAATTTCCTGCATCTGTTGGTTCCAGTTTAACTAACTGATCAAGCACCTCCTTGGCATATCCCACAGCATTATGCATTCGGCATGCCCCTAAAAGAGTACCCCAAATAATGGCATTTGGTTCCATTGGCATGCTGCGGACAAGCTTAAAAGCTTCCTTGAGACGTCCACCGCGACCTAAAAGGTCAATCATGCAACCATAATGCTCAATTTCGGGAACTACTCCATAATCTCTCTCCATTGCGTAAAAGTATTGAATGCCCTCCTCAACAAATCCTGCATGAGTACAAGCACATAGAACACCAACAAAGGTCACTTTATCAGGCGGAAATCCTTCTTGTTTCATTCTAGAGAAAAAGTTAAGTGCTTTCTCCCCATGTCCATGCATTGCCAACCCTTGAATCATGGCATTCCAAGACACCAAATCTCTCTTTGCCATCCCATTAAAAATACTTAATGCCCTGTGCACACTGTCACATTTTGCATACATATCTACCAAAGCATTGGACACATGAGTACTACACTTATATCTAATCCTCTCAATCGATGCATGAACTCTCTTCCCCAATCCAAGCAAGCCAGACTCCGCACAAGCATCTAAAATGCTAATAATAGTCCCATCATCAGGCTTCAATCGTGCCGCCTCCATTTCATCAAACAAGCTAATCGCATCCTTTGCCATCCCCTTTTCAGCATACCCAGATATTATTATAGTCCAGGTAACTAAATTCTTGGCCGGCATCTTATCAAACAACATCCTTGCCATCTCCATATCCCCGGCTTTGCAATAACCAGAAATCATCGTCGACCAAGACACAACATTCCTCTCGGGCATCTTTTGAAACAAATCAAAACCCGTGTCCATCTCTCCTGCCTTTGAATACCCATCTAATATCGTATTCCAACTCACAGTATCTCTCTCAGGCATTTCATCGAACAATCGACAAGCTTCACTCAACTCACCAGCCTTCACCAACCCACCAATCATTGAATTCCAAGAAACAATATCTCGTTCCTCCATCACCGTAAACAACTTCCTTGCCTCATAAACACCAATCCAACCACACTTACAATAGCAATCAATCAACGAATTGGGAACAAATATATCTGAACAAAACCCAAATTTCTCAATGTGGGTGTGAATCATTTGAACTAATCTCAACAAAGCTTGGCCAGAACACGCCTTCAAAAGAAATGGGTACGTGAAATTATCGGGGCACAAGCCGCAATATTGCATGTCGAAGAAAGCAGCGAAGGCTTGAGAGGGCTGAGAATTGTGAATGTGAGCTCTGATCAAAGTATTGTACAAATGAACATTGGGTTCTTGAACTTGGTTGAAAACGTTAACTGCTAACACCATTTGGCGGCAAAGTGAGAACGCAGAGATGAGTTTGGGGGCAACGAAAAGGTCTCTGTGAAGATTGGCTTTGTATACGAGTGCATGAACTTGCTTCAAGTGGTTTAGGTCTATGCATTTGTGAATATCTGATAGCTTTTGTTCAAAGAGTCTTCGTGTGGAGACCCATGTTGGAGCTCGAATTGGTACAGACATCTGCATCTCAGAGAAAGAAGAAAATACACTTCACATTACAATATTGCTTTTAGACCAGCATTGGTGAGCAATTTTTTACTTTTTTATTTTGGCCTCATTTGGAAAGTTAGCTATTTTAGTAAGTTATTTCAATAGGTTAAATTTTTGTGTTTGAGAATATAATTGAATTTTTTTGTAGTTTAATGTGATGTTTATGAAAGAAAATGTGAAATAACTAGGGCATGCTCGTGCCTGAAGGCATGGTGTAAATAATGTTGGTATCACATACTTTACAAAAATTAATTAAAATAAATAAATTCAAAATGATAATAATTTCACTACTACAGAAATCAATTGTAATAAATTAATTTAAAACGACAACAATTTCATTGCAATATAAAACTTCCCACATAAGTTAAAATAGCAAATTACAGTTTTGGCAAACTTCATAATTAAAGTTTAAATAGCAAATTTATAATATAAAAATTGTGTACAACATAAGCAAAGTTATTCATGCCAAAATAACACACGTATAGTGAGTTAGAATGGGACAACCTTCAAGAAATAGAAAGTTGTAACACATGTATAGTGGGTTGTAACTGAGTAACCTTTTCACTTTATCAAATTTCAAACCTTCAAGAAATGGTGAATGAACATTTTGGTACAAAAGAGTAATCATCCTAGCTTTTAAAAAAATAAAATAAAAAAAAAAAGATTAATCATCCAGTTTAGAATGAAAGAGCCAACCATCAACACACATAGAAAAACAACACAATCCGAACATTTCTAAGGTGTATTAGTCACCTACAACAAAATCACTCCAATGCTTGAATTCACTTTAAAAAATCAATTAAAAGAAATCATAACTGGAAAAATCACATCAAAATACCATTGAGAACAGAGAACCCAATAACTATGAATTAACATGAATTGAACATTAAAAAAATATTTCAATATAACCCTTCTTTCTTTTCTTTTCTTTTCTTTTCTTTTCTTGATACATATGATCAAGCACCTTTCAATTTAGTTCCCAAGTCTCTTGATTAGTGTATATCATGACTTGTGAGTTTACATGTTGCTGCTTAATGAATATGAATATGAATTGTATCGGGAAAAAAAAAATGAATATGAATTGCTAAGTATAACTCTTTTTTCTTTTCTTTTTTCAATTCAGCATGAAGAATTTAACAACTAAAAATAAAAAATTACATCTAATTTGGAATCTCATTACAGGCAGGCTCATGACAAAAAGCTTGCCTAATTAATCACTATACAACAATTTACTAAAAATTCTCACTATCATTGTTTTTCTTTAATATACTCATCATAGCAAAAGAATGCGTAATGAGAAACCCAATAAAAAAAAATCTAAATACAAAGATGTTACCTTCTACAATATCATGGACAATTGCCACTTTTAAGGGGGGGGGGGGGAAAAATTAAAAGTCAAAAGTCAAAATATATCACTGTAATCGAGTGCCAAGGATTCACAAAAAACAAAACAATTACATGAGATCGAACAATTTATGTTGGTGATGAGGAGATCAAACAATTTATGCATAATAAATTTTTATATTACAATTTATTAGGTAGTGCCTAATGAAACGATTAGAAGGTTTTTTTAAATTCAACAATTAGAAGGTTTAACCATAAAGTGAAAATTACCACCACCTCAGTAAGATAAAAAATTGTAATGATTGAAGAGATCGTACTCGAGTGCTCAAAGTTGTAAACTAAAACATTCCCTACAAAAACCATGCACTTTGTGTAAAAAAAAACTTTAACTTAAAGTAAATAAAAACTTGGAAAATAAAAATCAAACTAACATTAAACAATCAAGGGTGAATAAAGTCAAATTTCCAAATGAAAACAACTCTTTCATTATCATATTAACAATTAAATAAAGGATCAAGAGATTTGTTTATCCTTCTGCTTCTAAACACACCAGTCCATTAATTGATTAAATACATAAATTGAAAACCATTACCTAATCACAAACATAAACATTAAGAGAGACATTATAGTTTGTGCGAGAATCAAATGGTAAGCAGACATTATATCAAAATCATCACCCACCCTCATCCCATGAAACCACCAATCAGATGGTTGCAGTTGAGAATCAAATAGAAAACTTCCAAGAAAGAAAAGGAAAGAAGCAAATTAATACGTACGCAATTCCCCTAATATATTCTCTGCCACTAGGAATCCTTAAACCAGTTAATTCATCAAATGTAAAATTAACCGTAAGGATAGATATGTGATTTTTGTAAATTATAATCCATAACTACACAACTTAGTGAGGAATAAGCCTGCAAGATTGGACAAAACTTAGTCAAGCCAAAAAATTGTTTATGCCACTATACCCATTGGCAATATAAACTTAGGTTTTTGCTTAATGTTGCCCCCAAGCCAAAATATTGGTTCTGCCACTAAACCCATTAGCAATATAATTTAATTATGAGGCTAGGCTTGATTGTTCTAATGCTATGTCCTACGAAGACTAATATATTGAAACCATAAAAGAAATATAAAATTAGAATAAATAGCACCAAGAACAAAGAGACTATAATTATGTTTAGGGACCAAGTTTAAAACATTAACCAGCTTTTAGGAAGAGTTGTCTCAATTTACGGGTGATGCTACATTTCCTCTTAGCAAAGGAACAATAAGGAGGATGTGCTCCTAGTAGCACTTGATCTACCTACTTGGCATCTATTGGGTTACTAAGTGGAGTTAATGATGTTTGACAAAATCACAAAATCCAAAAATCAACTCAACAAAAGCAACTGACTTCAAACAAGTGACGCCATCCTATTGTCAAGCTGCCAATTGGCCACGTAAATATTATTTAGTACAACTCTCTACATGAGAACCCCAAAATCATAAAGAAATAACAAATATCACATGAAATAGAATGAACAAATTAGATATTAAAATCCCTCATTTATGTAGGTAAATTAGATCGATAGTGCGTATGGTTGGGAAAAAAAGTAAAAAAAGAAATTACCATAGAACTTATCCTAGCTTAGCCTCGTCGATTGATCTCACCCCACTTGTCTGCAACCGTTGTAATGGTGTATTAGTAGTGGACAACACACACTATCACACAATGGTTTGTCTTTTTAATAGGCAGTGACATTATCAAATGAGAAAAAAATAACAACGAAAATGAGTAAGCTTAACAATGTATCAATCAGAAAGCCGATCACCATGGATCCATTACCGCCATAGGTCTTCTCAATTATAGCAACTAATGCTTACCCTTTAGCAAAACTAACTAAAATCTGAGTGTGAGAGTTTCAAATTCAATTTTGAAGATCTTATCTTCTTAACATTGTCCAAGATTTAGGGAAAAAAAAAAAAGAAGATATCTTGTAATTACATGAACAAAAGAATATCTTATAATGACATACATACTAAGTATAAACTAAATATTTAAAGGAAATTTTTTTTTGAAGGGAAGGGCCAAAAAAACTTGAATGTTATTTTTTTTTTTTTTTTTTTTTTTTTAATAATTTGGAGGGTGGTTATTTTACGATGAAATGTGGTTCTTTTAAGATGAAATCATGAAACTATCATATTTATACCCAAAAGACAGTATAAGTTGATTTTACTATTACCCAATACTATCAATTTAACTGAATTCAATCAATCTGACAAAGACATGAGTTGTTGCACATTGTTTTCCTATGCATTTTGTTAGTTTCTTTAGACCAAGAATCAAACCATCTAATTCAAGCAATCAATCAAAACCACACACATAATAATATAAAATTCTAAACCTGCTAAAGACGCACTGTTTTACGTCAATATCAATAACCTGCCAATCAATAATACCAAGAACAAAAAGAGATTAGATTCAACATTAAACATAGTTAAATCATTACACCATGAAAAAAATAGAATTGGAAGGTAGACTAACAAATAGAAGGCTTCTCTGTTAAACCAACCGATAATGATGAAATTATAAACAACCCATTAGAGGATTCTATGTAAATAAGAAGACTTTTGTTAATGAGATTAATCAAAGATTGAATAGGATGATACTATAAATCCAAATGATTAAATTATGAAATTCAAAACCAATTAACTGGAACAAAAAAAATCAAATAACAATATCAATAACTCAATAAAATTCAAAACCATGAATTTGAAATATTAGTAAATAAAAACTCCGACTCAACTTCTATAAGTCTAAACAAATTAACTCATGAATTTACCTTTTATATCAATAACTCATGCCAATTACACAATATCAACAACTCAATAAACCAAAATTTTATAAATATTGAATTTCCATTTGGTTTATTGAATTTACCTTCTTGCTTACATTTGTACCAATTAAACAAAACCAAAATTTTAACTGAGATAGGGGGTGGGAGTGAGTGGGAATCATTCCATTATGAATCTTTAGCCTAAAACAAAATCCAAACACATGTGGGCTCAACTGGTGGTGTATTTTTTTATTTTTTATTTTTTTTTTTTTTTTTATCAGCAAAAGAAAAACTTTATTGATGACAACAACATACATTCATATGAGATTACATCAATAAAGGAGGGAAGTGCATAAAGTTCAATCATGAGCTAGCACAACAATAAAGGTTGGAGAGGAACCAACACAAGCCAAAGGAAGAGAAAAGAAGAAAAAAGAAGAAAAGAGAGGTGCAGACCCACACTACTGCTGCAACATGTTGCTGCTGCCACAATGCTACACAGCAACAAAGCACAATACACAATACTGCTCCTGCCACAACACACTTGCTTCAGGACATCAGTAAATCAACAATTCTGTTAAGGCTCTCTTAACAGACCAAGAAGGCACCATCTCAACTGGTGGTGTATGATAAGATTACAAATGTACATGAAATATTGAGGGGGGAAAACAAAGGTGAGAAAGGTTCAAATGAAAATCTCTTTGTACAATAATGCAATAACATACTAAAAACCCCAAAATCCCCATATTAATATACCAATACAAGCATGAAATAACAACCCATTCACATGAAAAATAGATCTAAAAATCTAAGTTTGGGTGCTCGCCACGAAAAAGTTATTGAACCCATTAAATATAAATGTTGAGAGAGAGAGAGAGAGAGAGAATCACCACAAATCAACTATGTAGAGCATGTGTTGGTCTTTAAAATCAAAGAATCATGGAAGTAAGAAATTATTGAAATCAACTTCCAAACTGCCTATAATAGCTGTCAACAAACCAAAGCAATACCACGACAAATTATCAAACAAAAACCCCAATGGATTTTAATTGCCTCGAAAAATTATACTTTCATTTGGGTTTAAAGTTCTATGTATGGTGGAGAGGATCACCACTTATATAATTTTGAACAAACTTGCATGTGCTCAAATCATTAGAATGTTATTATTATAACCAGAAATTGGAAGTCATACCTTACCTTTTGAAGATTTATGGATAGGCACAAAAAGATATTTGAATTGTTTTCTACGGGATGAGCAACAAAAGGAAACATTAAAATGCTTTAGCAAGAATGCAAATCAAATACTTACCATAATGTTTGGATGCGAAAGGTTCTTAAGAAGTTTCACTTCTTCCTCAAGCTCTCTAATGTAAACCTATTAAGCAAATTTAAAGTAATGATTCAGATATATAGAACCACAAACACAATGATTCATAAATGTAAATAAAGCATTTAAATTGGAAGTAATTTTCGGTTTTGAAGCACTCTTACTGCAATTGAAAGCTTCTTAGATAAATACCAATATCAAAAACAATTGAAAAAACTAACACAAAAAATAAATAAATATATCCAAAAGAATCACCAGAATATATCTTTTAGAAATGAAAGAGCACTTCTCAAAATAATTAGGGGTTGTTTGGGATGATCTATGCAAGTGTACTTTTTGACTTTTTATGAAATATGCATTGGGTTTCGGTTGGGTTTAAAGTGATGTGTTAGAGAAGTAATGTGACTTAAATAAGATGATATGACTTAAATAGAATAGTGACTTTTTGACTTTTTATCTTTTTTCAAGCATGCCAAACTTGGCCTGAATAAATAAAAAGTATAAGAACATTACCCTAAAACAAAACCCACTGCTCACATCCTCTATGCACCACAACTCATCATCATTCTGCAAATCACCACTGAATAATGTGCCAAATAAAGCTTAAGTAAATACAAAAGTATTCAATAAATACCAAAAATATTTTGTCTAATTTGAAACTATGAGTAAAAATTTGACCATCTATTTTACTTTCAACTTAATGTTAACCGTCAGTTAACATTTCACATTAATCCATTTAATGTTAACAATCCTCAACCAATTTGACTAAAAAAAAAGGGTGTTAAACATTGAAATAGTGTCATGATAGAGAGTGAGAGCTATGTTGGTGATGGTGGGGATGGTGGGGATGATGAGAGTGAGAGCTATCCATAATTTTAGACGTCGCTGCAAGTTAGTAGTGCTCAAACATATAATTTTTATGAAAGACCAAAATACTTATTAATCCGAGTAATGCATAAGTTAATTGACCAATTGAAACCAAATGAAACAAGCAACTTTTAAATCTAATTGAAACAAAATATAACTAAAAAAAGAAAAAACTAAAAATGAATTTCAGTATTTTACATATCCAATCACTATACACAAACCCAATCAAATACAACACATAATAAAAAATCAAAAACACAATATACATTACACTATTTCTTAAAATGAAATCTAATGAATTACAATCATAATGATGAAAATCAACTACAACAACTTTTCACTTGTTTGATCAAACAATTTCTGCTCCGGTTTTTTTTTTTTTTTTTTTAAAAACAAAAAAACCATAATACAATCATGTTCACAAAAAAGGACTGTTAACAGAATTTTGGGATTTTAAATATCCAATCACTATATACAAACCCAATCAAATACAACACATAATAAAAATCAAAAACACAATATATATTACACTATTTCTTATAATAAAATCTAATGAATTACAATCATAATGATGAAAATCAACTACAACAATTTTTCACTTGTTTGATCAAACAATTTCTACTTTTTTTTCTTTTCTTTTCTTTTTTTTTTTTTAACCATAATACAATCATGTTCACAAAAAAGGACTGTTAACAGAATTTCAGAATTTTTAAATATCCAATCCCTATACAAAAGCCCAATCAAATACAACACATAATCAAAAATCAAAAATACAATTACATTACACCATTTCTTATAATGAAATCTAATGAATTACAATCATAATGATGAAAATCAACTACAACAATTTTTCACTTGTTTGATCAAACAATTTTTGCTCTGTTTTTTTTTTTTCTTTTACAACCATAATACAATCATGTTCACAAAAAAGGACTGCTAACTGAATTTCAGGATTTTTAAATATCCAATCACTTTACACAAACCCAATCAAATACAACACATAATAAAAATCAAAAACACAATATACATTACACTATTTCTTATAATGAAATCTAATGAATTACAATCATAATAATGAAAATCAACTACAACAATTTTTCACTTGTTTGATCAAACAATTTCTGCTGTCTTTTTTTTTTTTTTTTTTTTTTTTTTTTTAACCATAATACAATCATGTTCACAAAAAAGGACTGTTAACAGAATTTCAGGATTTTTAAATATCCAATTCACTATACACAAACCCAATCAAATACAACACATAATCAAAAATCAAAAACACAATATACATTACACTATTTCTTACAATGAAATCTAATGAATTACAATCATAATGATAAAAATCAACTACAACAATTTTTCACTTGTTTGATCAAACAATTTCTGCTCCGGTTTTTTTTTTTTTTTTTCTTTCTAAAGCCATAATACAATCATGTTCACAAAAAAGGACTGTTAACAGAATTTCAGGATTTTAAATATCCAATCATTATACACAAACCCAATCAAATACAACACATAATAAAAATCAAAAACACAATATACATTATTACACTATTTCTTATAATGAAATCTACATTAATTTAAAATCATAATAATGAAAATCAAACTACAACAATTTTCACTTGTTTGATCAAACATTTCTGCTATGGTTGGTTTTTTTTTTTTTTTTTAAACCATAATACAATCATGTTCACAAAAAAGGACTGTAACAGATTGGTAAGATTGGTTTGGGGGATGGAAAATAAATAAATAAAACGAAACAAAACAAAACAACCTAAGATGTGAATCATCCATTGTCATATGAATGGCTTACCTGTTATATAATAAGAGGAGAGAGAAGAGGGGCCAATCCACCTGATTGTGCCAAAATCACACCACACCCATCATACTGCAGTTAAATCAGAAAAAAGGAAAAAATAAAATAAAATAAACACGAGACCAAAATAAAGAAATTTCCCCCCAAAATCGCTCCTCCACACAACAACAATGGTGATTAGACTTGAAGAGGGAGGGGCTGCAGTGGTGGTGAGACGAAGGGGGCTCCTAATGGCTGAGGTAGTGGCTGCTCGGTTGAGAATGAGGTTGAAACCTCTGGAATTGAGAGAGAGAGAGGGGCTTGGGTGGAAAAACTGAGAGGCTCTGGAAGAGTGAAGAGAGAGAAGGGAAAAGCCCTCCTCTATAGATAGATATATAGAATAATCTCAGCCCTCCAAAACCAAACAATTTTAGCCATCCACCTAGACGAAAGTCAATCAAGTTTGAGAAACCCTTTCCCTATAAATTATGGGAATAGTCAATCAAGTTTGAGAAACCCTTTCCCTATAAATTATGGGAATACGACATTTTATTTTACTATTTATTTTATTTATTTATTATTTTTATTTTTTATTTTATTTTTTTTGGATTTTGACCCAAAAAAATCTCGGGCTTTATCAAATTAATGAAAATTTTAAAATACGAAGAGATACTGTTTTTTTTATTGGGTGAAAAGTGAAATTTGAAATAGGAGAATAGTTTTTTTTTTAAAAATTGATAAAAATTTAATAAAAATTAAGTAATTATATTAAATCAATTTTTACTTAAGTATAAATCAAATTAGATGAAAATTTTGATGAGTCTGTTTGGATTGAAGGATTTGTTCAATGAGATTTCTCATCAGTTGTTTAAATGATTAATGAAGAAATTAAAAAAAATGATAAAAAAGTCAAATTACTCAAAATTTTAGTTTTATTTATCACAAGCACTCCGTTTGAAGGATGAAAAAATTAAAACAAATCATTATGGTCTCTCGTCTAAGTGAGAAAATAAAATAAATTATTATATTTTTTCACTTTTACATTTTGATGGACGACACAGCAAAACATGTGGAGAGGGAAATAAGTGATATTTTAAATAATAAAAAAAAATTAAGGGAGAATCTTGGTAGTTTAAATATTTTATAACCAATAAATTTGTTTTCACTAAATTTACCTTCTTTTTTTCTTTTTTTTTTTGTGAGAAATGAAATAGACTTTTAGTGAGATAATTATTTTTTCTCAATATTTCTTACCCAATTTATAAACCAAACATGATCCCAAAAAAAGGAAAAAAAAGTTTAGGTAGAGTTTTAGAATTATGATTTGATAATAGAGTTGTATGTGAATTTTGAAATTATGATTTGAACGTAAAAAATTTGTTTGTTATGAGTTTTGAATTGAGTTTGAAATGAATGATGTGACATATGATATTTGATTCAAAAACTTACAATTCATAACTAAACACACAACTCAAAATTCTATTCAAAACTCCTAAAAAAATTTAAAAAAATTTCAAAAATATTTTTTATTTAAAATATAAAAATAACAGGTGCAAAAAAAAAATAAAAACGAAAGCTGTTCTGGTCAACCAGGGGGACGACCGGGTTAGCCAAAATTTTCTGCCCGAAAAAGAGTTTTCAAAAGTGGGTGTGGAACTATAATTTGAAAGCTCAAACAAACATCACACTCAAAAGTGTGGGTAGAAATGTGTTTGAAACACCTTTCCAAACACGGCCTTACTTTCTCATCATTTCTTATTAAATCACATTATTCAAACATAAAAGTGATAAAATTTAGTGAAAAATTAAAAGTACTCTTTTATAAAAATATCTATATAACGAAACAACCCTGCTGATGGGACATCTATCCTAAGTGACAATAGATTTAAAGGTTGAGAATAATTTCAAATTTTCTTCCTTCTCATCTTCACCGTTGGATATTAGCTTGCTTCAAACTTGAAACATATTTTCAAAACATTTCAAACCCATTTCACTCTGCTTTCACCGCCCAAAACCCATTTCAACCTCTTCAACAACTCCACAACTCACTTGAATGCCTTCCCACTGAACCACCCCCAACAAACCCATCTCAATCACTTGCCCCACCGCGCCTCCCAATCCCAAGCTCGCGTCTTCAACTTCGCCGCTGGTCCAATCCGAGCTCTACAATTGGTGTGGCTCCGGCACAGAGGTAAAGATTTTTCTCTCCATCATCCCAGAGTCAGATCTGCGAATTGGACATCTCCTTTGTTGATTTTCTTTGATTCATTGCTTTTCTTTGTTGTTTTAATCAACACATCAGACATCTCCTTCATCAGACAGTTTTTTGTATCAAAATCGAACAATTTTTTGGTGTTTTGGTTGGGGAGGTTTGTTTTGTTTTGTGGTCAATTGTTTATTTTGTTGCCTAACAGTTTATTTTTTTGGTATTTATTTGTTTGCTATCATTTGAATAACCATGTATTTAAAGAAAAGCTCACATACACTAAGCAAATATAACCATGTATTTAACCATGTATTTGAGTCTCAAAAGTACCTCTCTTCTCTGTTTCTTTGCATTATTTTTTTTTTCCCTGGTTTATTTTCACTCACATACACCAAGCTCAATCCTACTGCCTATTGATTCTTTTGCTCATTATTCTTTTTTTGTTTTTTGTTTTGTTTTGTTTTGTTTTTTTTTTTTTTTAAGCTCAGATCACAGAGGAGTAACATCCATAAAGTAAGCACATCCATGTTATTTAATATTTCATTATCTTCATCTACCACGTTATTTAATATTTCATTATATTTAATCTTCATTTCTTATTATTTAAGAGTTCTATAGATTTGAATGGTAGGATGATTTTACTATAGTGATATGTATGATAATAGTATAAATTTGTAACAGTACCGAAATATTGATAATTGGTTTTTTTTTTTTTTGGTTCTTCATCAAATCAAACCAAACTAAATTGTGTTTCAAATCCATCCAACTCAATAATTTGAGTGAGTGTGTACAAGCAATTACCTGTTTGAAGCAGATATAAAAATGGACAAAAATTAAATCAAAGCACCAGTAACAATTATATATAAAGTTCTAATCATCAAGTCATCAAAAGCTAACAAACCCACTAGTCAGAGGCATGTTATTAAATGAAAGAACCATATATTATTTAATACTTTGTTTTTTTTTTTTTTATGAGTATATCTAACCATAAAGGGGTGGAGGAATTCTGTTTCTCCCCTATTTATGCTTCCATTCACCTAGCTATGTAGGGTTATTTTGGCTACTAATTCCTTTTTTTTTTTTTTTTTTTTTTCTCAAAGTTGTTGTTGATGGTACTTGAGGCCTAAAATACTTGAAGTTTTTTTTTCTAGAGCTATTGTGTCCATTGATGGCATTGATTGCTTTTTAGGTATTATTTTTTTCTAGAGCAACAATACTTGAAGTTTTTTTCTCAAGGTTGTTGTTGATGGTACTTGAGGTCTACAACGCTTTTTGTTGATGGTAATTGAGGTCTAATAGATTAAAAATTTTGGGTATACTATCATCGTGCAAATCATCTCTCCCCATCTTTGATCAACATAAATCCTATTTCATTGTGTTTTTTGGGGTTTTCCATATGCTTTCATTGCTGTCGTATAGAGATTCTTTATTTTTTTTGATGCTTTACTGTAGAGATTCTTCAATTTAATACTTTACTATAGCTTACTATAGGAACCAAAACCATTCAATAGCTAGGATTTAGCTCAAGGGCCTCAATCATGATGGAAAAAGATTGTAATGATTAACAACATTCAATTGAATAGGTCATAATTTATGAAAACAGTAATTAGTATGCTAAAATACTCTCAAATAAAAATCCTTTCTATAAGACATGTTTCATTAAAAGATGCTATGTAAAAAAATGCATATGGCATGCCTTTCATAACGCTAAGTTACCTTTGCTCAAATAAATGTAAGTAATTTGGTTTTGGTTTGATTGGCCTTTTTTGTTTTGGTATTCCATTTTGGTTTGATTGGCCATAAATGTTTATACATATGAAGTGTTGTTGGCATGGATAATAAATAGTTAATTATGCTTTCGGATTTATTTTTTATATTTTTTTTCAGGTGTGATTTTGTAATTTTAATTATGATTTGGTTTATATATATTTTTTATTTTTGCTATTTTTTTTCAGGTGCGATTTTTTTTCCAGGTGGTATGGGCATTTGAGTTTATTTTAATGAACTAATTATTGGTAGAGCTTTGTTAGGAAAAGAAATTATGTTTCTATGTCACTTTTGTTACATTGAATTTTTTTTTTATTTTCCTGTCATTTTGTTTGCTCTTTCTCTCCGTTTCACATAATGCAGCTATTTGTTCTAGACAGTGAGTTTCATTTGCAGGTAGATAGAGTCGTGGATGCTAATGTTAAAACCTGTTCTTGGTTCTCTTACCATGCATATTGTTGTCCCAACTTTAAAGTTAAGTTTTTATTTTTGCACCATGCAACTAAAGTGCTTACTTTCTGTTGCAAATTACAGGTGGGTCGGAAAAGGAAAAGACTATAGTAGTAAATGTTTGGTGATGGACTATGTGATATAGTCTTTGTTTGTCATTTATAAAAAAATAAAAGGAGTCTTTGTTTGTCGATTCTTAATTTTCAACTATTCTTTTGTTTCAATTGAATTTTGTTCTTCTTTACTTGCATTTATATGAGTAAAAAAAAAAAGGAATTGTGTCATCACCATTTTTAGGTTTTCTTGATGAACTTGCAGCAACTTCATAGTGTCCATCGCATCACCTCCACCACTACTAATCATGGACACCACACTACTAAAAAAAGTAGTTTTTGCAACCTTTACAAGCCGTCACAAATAATAAAAACACAGTCGCAAAAGACTTTTTACGACAACCCATGCGACGGCAAATGGGGGTCGCGAATGTGGGGATGGTAAATACTTTTTGCGACAGCAAAGCAACGGTCGCAGATTATTTGCAACTGTCTAAACTACTTGTGGCGACTGATATTTTTCCGTCGCAAAAAATAAAGAAAAATGCTAACATGTTTTTTGGCAACCACTTGTTACCGTCACAAAAAACAAAAATAAAAAAATAAAAAAACATAAAAGTGTAACATTAAGCACTCTAGGAATAGCAATGAGAAGAATTTAGACAGTATAGCATTATAATTTAATCAAGCATTGCATTTGAGTCTCAAAATTGGAGCCATATGTGAAGTTATTACAACTAAAAACCAAGAAAAAGTTCTTTCATGACAAAAACACAATCCAGATAGAATGCTAGTAAAGCCATAACTTCTCTAATAAAAGCAGTGCTCGTAGTCGCTGCTTGACCCACAACATGCAAGTTCCCAAAAAGCGCCTTTGTTTCTGGAATCTTTTCCATTTCTGATTATTGTATATCGTTACATGTAACGCTTGTAGCAAAACAACTTGCAAATGGGAAAGAGAATCAATTTAATAGTAAACACTAACATTTCCGATTCAGTTCACTGTAAACAAATCTGTCATTTGGAGCAAGAAAGTACTAGTGTGAAATCACTAATTCTAGTTTTATTGAGCACCATCTAATAAAGCTTTAAACTTCATAATAAGAACTCATGATTAAATTTTCAGTCAATCAGAGTTTCTTTTTTTTTGTTCCTTTTTTTTTTCCTTTCATGTATCTCACTACAAACAAGTGAACAACACAGATATCAATCATCAAGGATGATAACATGTCAAAAAAAGAAAAAAAAAAGAAAAGAGGAAGAGACCATCTTCAGATTTTCACCTACCATCTTCAGAAGAGACCATCGTCGATTTTGCTATATGCTTTCCTAGCATATTGCAAAATTTCACTTCAATCATCTAATTCCAATATCTCCTTTACTTGAAAATATCTGCATTTAAACACAAAACAGATTGAATTTTGGAAAATGCATTGACACATTTCACAAAGATCTTGAATATATTACCTTCTTGTTAAGGGGACGAACTTTAAAATTATGAATAAATTCACATCCCTCCTGCTTTGGAGCATTGGAAAAATTTGGTTGACAAAGAGAGAAGCACATAACAAACAAGTAAAGTACTATCATCTCATTTGAAACATAATGACAAATGGTAATTGTGAAATTTTCCTTAAGAATTGGATTAATGCGTCATCTCTTATTTAATTAGCTATTCTCTGAGCTAATTTTCCCTGAGCTACTACAAGTGATCACTATAGCAAAATAACCATTTGAATAATTGTGATGAAGACATACGCATCAAAGTTTCAACTTAAAAAGGAACAAAACAAACACAAATAGACACTACGACTAAAGCTCATTTAAATGCATTAATAATGACATGTCTTCCAATGTTTGAAAGGGAGAAACAGTTTGCAAACCAAAACACAAAGAAGGGATCACACACAGAAATCACAAAGTAGAAAAAAGATTCTATAGAACAGAGAACAAAAGATGGAATGCCAACAACAGCCGCCCGTATTAACACTACCTTTTAGCTACCCATTCCGTCCATGTGAGTAGTTAAACCTATAGTACAAAAATAATTTATCACATCTACAAAAGGCAAAAGACTATGAAATGCCACCAACAAACTGGAGAATTAAATTATCCATCCTCTTTCATAGAAAGGAGCACTGAAATAAATAAAATAAATTAAAGTCTGATGAGATAACCAAAACTACAGGACAAGGTGGCCATTTACATGATAAATTTTGAAGTAGTAATAAAGATAATAGTATTACCTTCTGGATTCTCCATTTTCATTTTCTGCAATTGCATTAGTACTAGGTTTGTGCAACACCTGGAACCAGTAGAACACAATTGCAAAACAGTTACACAAGGAATTCTTTCGAACTGGGTTGTATCCTTCTTAGGCATAAGAGTCGCAATCAAGGACACAATATATTAATTGTGTCAGAGTATACTTAAGTATCCATTAAATTCAATCACAATATTTTTTTTTGGAGGGGGGGCAAATTCAATCACAAACCTTATCAGTATCACTGCAAGAACCGAGGATGATGAAACTGCAGATGTATGTTGCATAGCCCTCTCCAGTGTCTTCAGGTGAAATTCCTGAGAAGGAACATGACAAAGGAATATTTAAGCCACACAAAGTGGCAAGAGATTTTATTTGCACAAGATATGGCCCAAACTTAGACTCGAAACAATGATATTTGTACATGCATAGATGCACAAGTAGTACACGAGTTTGAGCATGCACAGATGCATAAGCAGTACACGAGTTTAAGCATGCACTTAAAACTCTAGCAATCAAGGAGTGCTTCTTTTTGGGAGTAACGATGACGGAGCCTCAAGAATCTGTAAGTTGTAAGAATCACATCTTAGTGAAATACAAACAGCATAGTGAACCTTTGATAAATATGCAATTTTCATTAACCATAGCAACGAACCTTTCTGTTCAGTGGAAGTGCTTTGAATTTACAAATGGTTGATATTGCACGTTCAGGTTCGGTAGTAGATTTTGGCCTGAAATTAACATCAAATGTCCATCTATCAGCCTGTTGGATAAATGTTCAGAGTTTAGCAAACAATCTAGAGAAATGTTCAAATTAACTAGCCAAAGCAAATCGAGATTTAATAATTTAAAAAAATAAAAAATAAAACAAATCTTCGAATCAAAAACATGCTTCGAAATCAAAGTTTGCACCGCCTTGATAAAAATAAATTGAATTAGAAAAATTTCATGTTGATCTTCGGAATCCACTTCCTCTGAACTAATATTGATCTTTGCGATAAGCCGAAGATCATACATAGAAATTAGAGACTGAGAGAACAATATAGGGATTATAGAGACTGAGAGTTGGATTCATACATAGAAATTAGGCTTACTAATTATGAATCAATCAAAATCTTTATCAACAGCATATCGAAATCTTCAAATCTTCAAATCTTCATCAACAATCGATCAAAATCTTCAAATCTTCATCAACAGTTGATTGAAATGTTCAAATGAACAATAAAATTGTGAATGGTGAGTCGACAGAGAGAGTTAAGTGAGAGAAAGTGAAGAGTGAGATTTTGAGAGAGTGAGAGAGAGAGAGAGGAAGAGTTTTCATACCATAGGAGACAGATTTGGGAAATAAGAGTGAAAGGAGATAAGGCAAGTTTTACACAATTTGGTTTTTTTTTTTTTTTTTTCTCTCAAGTTAAGAACACAATTGGGGTTCAATTAAAACGAGATTTTGGTGTAAAAATTAATTTTTTTGCGACGGTCAAATAATCAGTCACAAAAAAATAGTCGCAATATTTCTAGTAGTGCCACCATTTTTGGCCATTTAAATTTCTTTTTGAGAAAATTTAGCCTAGTAAGTTGCCTTTGTTTATACACATCTCTCTCTCTCTCTCAAAGGTGCTAGATTGCAGGGGGTGGTGGAGATGTTGGGCTTGATTTCTGCAAGGTATTTCAAATGATTACAACATGTAGAATTTACTTCCATGGTTTGTTTTTGGATTTGTTTTTAATTATGTTCACACTATTTTGAAGCTTAATAAGTTGTTTTCTTCAAATGCATTCTTGGATGTTTAAGAACTTAAGACTACACATCTATATAACAAAACAACTCAGTTTTTTATTCTTGATGGGACTTTTGTCCCTTTGTCAAAATATGGACCATCAAATTGCTTCAATCCAAGGGCTGAAAATGTCTCACTCACTCTGGCAAGAAATTGTGTTAGAGATACATTTATAACCAATGATTCAGATCAATCCTAATCAAAATCTAAGGGCCAAATACATAACATTGTCTGCCTCTTTTGGATTCCTACTCATGAGTACCAAACACACCTCATCTCACAAACGTCCTCCTCTCTCTTTCTCTCATCCTCATTTCAAATTTTAATCTCCTTCTCTCTAGTTTTGTTTCAGTCTCTCTCTCTCTTCTCTCTCTCTTTTCTACTCACTCTCCTTTCTTGGTTTTACCTATGGCAACTTTGTTGAGATTTGAGTGCACTGCTTGATCAAATGCAAGGTAGATCGATCGACGCAACTAGCGGGAAAGAGATAGGTATCCTCTTCAAATTTTTCTTCCCTTTTCTAGGCATATCTAGGGTTTCTCAGTTCAAAAATTTTTTTTTTTTGGGCCTTTTTTTATTTTATGTGTCTCTTTGTATGCATACACTATGTTCTGTAAAATGCCTCACATAGGTCTCTGAAATATTTTTCTAAAATGGGTCTCCAAAATGCCTCAATTTTTATTTGGGTTTTCGTTGGGTGTCTAACATATGCAACACAAGAGTGTAATTTTTTAGGGGGTAATCAAATGGCCTCAATTATGTTATGTGATTTGTTTCTCATTTATATTATGTGATTTGTTTCTCATTTATATTGCCTCAATTAAAATCTGTCTCTTTACCTCTCTATATTTTGTGCGTATCTTCATGCATACGCCATGTTCGGTAAAATGCCTCAATTAAAATAGTTTATTTTCTTTTGGTTAAACTAGCTGCTTATATAATTTTACTTTTTCGTTGTAGTGAGTGAATCTATAATAACAGGCCAAGTAAATGTAGTGTATGGTGGTAAGATTTAGCAAAAATATAGGTATATATTCAAATTGGTGATACAAACAATGGGAGTTGGATGTTATTTTTAATAATAAACAGTAGGCAATTTTTGGGCAAAGGATAATGGAGCTTGCTTACTTATATTTTTTTATTTAGAATGAATAGGCACGGAATCATTTGAAACTTTCATTTGCTTGAGATTAAAAATTTAAAACTTTCATTCCCTCTCTCTCTCTCTTTCTAATTCTTTTAATTTTATTTTTCGAGTTGTAGGCCCTCAAAGTCCATCAAGGACCAAGGTTAAGAGTTGCAAGTTTTCTCTATTCCAACTACTCTCTTCCTGTAAGTCTTTCCTTTATTCCCATTCTTAGTATTGTTAAGTTCCATTTGGGTACTCTCTCTCTCATACTTTTGTGTTTTTGTGGGTATGCTTTCTTTCATGTCTTGGGTTTTATCAATTGATTTGGTAAACAATTTCATCAATATTTTAACAATGCCTTCATTAATTGATGAGCAGTTCTTTTTTTCCCTTCAAATGAGTTGTTTCTTCACTACATAGCTGTGGTGTGTCAACCTCTTCAGCAATTTCGGTGTTCATATTAATTCAAACAGTGCACAGTATCAATATCGTGGCCTAATTTTTATTTATTTTTTTTTTTTTTGAAGCCAATTTTTTTTGTTGTGGCAGTGCGTTGGTTGCTTCCCATGAGCAAACCAAATGGATCAAAAGGGTTGGTTCATATTTTGCTTATGAGAGAATTGAATAGCTAGAGCTATTGATTTTATTATTATTATTATTAATTATTATTATTATTATTATTATTATTATTATTATTATTATTATTATTATTTTGCAATTGTTGTTCGTAGCATTTCAATGCACCATGTTAACCCATTAAATCCTAATTCTTTAATAGGATGCTTGGCTTCCATTGGGAATAAAATTGTTCAATCTGTTTTTAGTTTACTAATTTTTTTTAAATTTAATATTTTCATTTCTAAGTTACTGAAAATGATAAATGATAAAAACATATATACTCATTTCTTATTGCAGAACATTTGTTTTGTCATATGGTTGCTTCGTCTAATTATTAGTTCTCTATTATTTGTCATATGTCATTTTAGCTACCATTTAGCAGGTTTGTTTATGTAGTGTTGATTGAATTTTTCTTTCTTCAGTTTCTTTATGGATAACTGAAAGAGGAGTACAAAGAAGTTGGGCATAATTGTTTGTGTTTCTTTATGGTTTTGATTTCATTTATATGAATATGAAATGTGTAAAAATCTCTATTATTAGAATCATACGATTTGCGATTCGATTTAGTGGGTAATCAATACGAACAGGTTGTATGAATCGCAAATAGCCATGAATCATAGGTGAATCGGTGAACTAAATCGGTGAATCGTGAAGTGAATCGATTTGATTCACTAAAATCGATGTTGGACTTTCTTTTTTAGTTTTTTATTGTTGTAAAAGGGTTCACACAACCTTTTTAAGGTCTTTAGGATTACTATATGCCATCTTCTCTTTTGTTAGTTGTTCATATCTCTTTATTCCCCTTAACATTATATCCATAAGTCACTGGAGTTTTGTTAGTTTTATTTATAGATTTATTTATTTTTGTTGCTATTGTTGTTGAAATAAATATAAAATTCAGATGAATCTTCCTTTCAAATTATGCAAACCCTTTAGCTCCTTCATCTGTGTTGGACACACCCGCCTTTTATTGTTGTTGTTTTCTGGAATTAGTTTTAAGTATGAAAGATCTTTTCTCCTAAAATCTATGCACAATTTTTGTTGAGTTGGAGTGTTGTAGAGAAATTATCAATTCATGTAAGGCTGATGTTTTTATTCTTAATGCTTTGTACATGTGACGAAGGCATCGAAATTTGGTGAGGAGAATAGTTCTAAAGGCTTCATCAATAGAGGTAATCAAGATTCCATCCCTTTTTTTGCTTCTGTTTTTTATTTTTTGTACATTCATGTTGTAAGTTGATGATTTAATCTTTTACTCAATTTCCATAGTTCAAAGACCAACTTCCTTATGTCACTTGGAATAAATTACAACCTATTCCTGTTATTTTAATTAAATTTATTGTTATTCATTCCATTCTAAGGATTTGGGTATAATTTTGCAATAATTGAAGTTCAAAATAATTGGTTTTACCACTATATAATTTCTTCTACTACAATGTTCACCAAATGCTTGATAAATTGTTTCTCTATTTGATGTGTTTGATGTGTTTATTAATTCATAGGAAATGGAATGTAAGGGGAGATTAATCGAATGATCAAACTTTTGGTTGAGGAAAAAGTTTCCATTTGCTAAACTTTTGACTGGGGTGAAGAAAAAGTTCCCTTTTGCTTGACTGGGTTGAGTTTATGAATTTATCTATTTTTTGGATAATGTTCTCTTTGCTAATTATTTTTATTAATATTTATTGTTTTTGGGAAAGACCAAAAAAATTAGCATTTTTTTTTTGTTTGCATTACTTCTAAATAGTTTGAATGCTCTCAATTGGATCTCAGTTGTGATTTTATGAAATCTTTCTTTTGAGATTGTGGTTTGAAGATTTTTGAAACGGATGCTCCTTGCATTGTGGTGCCAAAGATATACATGAAGGTTATCAAAGAAAAAACATTTTTCTTGGTCAGTAAATCTCTCTCTTTTTCCCTCTATATGGCTGTGTCTGAAACTTTTTTTGATATATAGTAGTTTCTCGTGTGAACCCCACATGTGTCTAGGTGTATAAAATATTTGCTACATATATTAAAAAACAGAGACGGTGTGTGGGTGTGGGATGAGGGAGAGTAGAGATATAGGGAGGCAAAAAGTGCAGATAAATTAATAAAATGGTGTGAGACAAATTGCTTCTTGAAAAGTTATCTACCTAAGTGTTGAATTCCATGTCTCTAAAAGACTGACACTCTCAATTTTAGAAATTAAATATATTTGCTAAATAATTAGTGCTTGATGATGGAGGGAGGCATTTATAAACATTAGTACTTGATGATGTTTTTAAGAGCTAAAATCTAATAATGTATTTAGAACTTTCAATTAGTGCTTGATGATTTTTGCTTTTGCAACTATTATATAGTGCTTGATGTTTTGATATTGGTGTAATCCATAGCCCCACTACAGGAAATCGCACTTTTGCCGACTAAAAATTTAGTCGGCAAAAGTCTATTTTTAGTCGACAAAAGTTATCCGCGACTAATTTTTTTGGTTGCCACTTTGGTCGCCACTTTGGTCGCCAATTGAGGGTCGGGAAAAATAATTAGCGACTAAAAAAAAAATAGTCAGGAAAAAGTTATATTTGTCGACTAAATTTTTGGTCGCTGAATGTTACATTACTGCGACAAACCATTTTGTTGCTAAAACACTTTAGTCGCCAAAAGTGATATTTTCCCAGCTAAATATGCTAGTTGCCAATTGTCACATTCCCTAACCAAAAGTGTTAGTCGCCAAAAGTAATGTTTGCGAGACTAAAACTTCGGTCAGGAATAGGCCTATTCTTGACCAAACACTTTGGTTGGCAAAATTAATAATTTTACCGACTAATTATTTAGTCACCAAATGTGAATAGTGAAACACTGACTAATCACTTGGTCGCCAAAAGAAGAAAAACCAAACCAAATTTTGGTCGCCAATTTAGTTCTTTTTGTTTATGAAAATAGAAATAAAATATAAAAAGAATTCCATTTGACCTATATGATATATAATAATCCATCTAAACCATTCGATATAACCTGTAATTTGCAAGAATCATTCAAACCAACAAAATCAACTGAATCATGAACAGCCAACAAAATACATAAATCAACTAATACTTAACCTGTTTAATTAAAGTTATCAACTACTATAAGTTTTCATCAACAAGTAATTACAAACTACATAATCATCCAATTAAAATGGTCATGTAATCTATATAACTATTGAACTCACATCCATCTAATATAAAAATTTAAAACATAACAAGTAGTTGTTATTATGTTTTAAATTTTTATTCATATTCATCTATTCATAAATATAACTAGTAGTCTATCCAAATACTAACCATACACATCTATCCAAAAATATATAATCCTTAAAAAAATGTAACAAGTGCCAAATAGTCCTGTACAATTCAGCTTTGTCACGACCCGTTCCCCGTACCCAAGGGTTAAGCATCGTGATGGCCAGTAACTGAAGTTACCTCTGGCCAATTCTTGAACAAATAAATAAACGCGAGCGGAAATAATATTTAAGTGAGGGTACCAAAATAATCATCAGAGCTTCTATTTTTATTACAAAATTTACTGACCAAAAAGGCCGATATTCACATACAAAAAAATATCATAAAAGTGCTGTGTGTGTCTATTCCGCAGCCCCGCGTCTAAGACTTTCCAAAAGCTATTTCTGAATTGCATTGTTTCTTGAGCTATAAGCACATGACAAAGTGAGAAATATTATACCAAGAGTATAAGGAACACAAAATAACCATGGATAGTTATATAACTAAAATATTTAAGATAACTTAGTCTGAACAAATAATCATTTAAGTAGCAAAACTAAGATTTTGTAAATAAATAACCATAACCACGGTACCGAACAAAATAGAACAGAGGTCATAGGAGTGACAGTCAGAACAGAGATACGGATTCAAGAGGTGACTCGTACGGATTATAGAGGTGGCTCTCACAACAGTGTAGCACTTATCTCCGCACAGAACAGAGGTTAATGGATCCATGACAATAGAGGGTCACAAAGTGACCAAACAGAGGCCAATGGTTATTTAAGTCTCCCAAGGCGTGGGACTCCCGTGATGGTACTTACAAAACGTAATTGTTTATAAGGTCATAGTCAAATATTCTTTGAAATATAAACAAACATATCCATGTGTTTTATTTTAAACAAATAGAGTTCAGAAAATAACCCACGTAATGGAAATAGTAATATAATTTATAAAACATAACTTGTATAAAATAAATTATGGTTAATCAAAACATACGTAAAATATATTATGGTGACTCAAGGTATAATATAACCCACTTTAAAATTAATATCTCACTCTTTCTTTCCACTACCAAAGATCTTTTTCACTTCTAATATTTTCTTCCCCTTTCTTTCCTTGAGTTTTTCTTTCTTTCCCTTTCTTTTTTTCCTTTTTCCTTCCTTCCTTCCTTCCTTCCTTTCTTTCTTTCTTTATTTTCCACAGATCACCTCCTCCCCATTTATAAGGAGATAAGAGCATACGTGGCACGCGTATCCTCCCACAGATTCGTCCATAAATTATATGGATTGATACTTATCTTTAATAAATATTTAAGATAATTACACTTTGGCCCAGTTTTCTAATATAACTATATAAATAAATTAATCTCTAATTAAATTACACTCTATCGTATACCAACAGAAAATTAATTAATTATTTTACTACCACACCCATTATTATTATTATTATTATTATTATTGTTATCAATATTATTATTTATTTACTCTTACTTTTATATTTATTTATTTACTATCTTTAACTTTAATTTGGCCCAACTAGTATTATAATTCCATATTTCTATTAATTTGGCCCCAAATAATAATCCTTAATTAATCCCATATTTCATAATCCAATGCCAAATTAGATTCTATATTTATTATTATTTATTTAATAATATATTATCACATACAACCATAATACTGATTCAAAATTTAAGGGACAACTTAAATTTTCGGGTTGTTACAAGCTTCGTGCATGAGTTCATCCATCTATACAAAAGGAAAAAAAAAATAATGTCAGGTAAATTTTTATGAAAATATTTGCACATCACTCGGATTGTAAAATTGGACAAAAATTCAAAAACGTACATGAAAAATAAAGATAACATGAACAAATTAAAGGACTATCAATACCATTTTGTAAATAAAACAACATTCATATGTGTACATCCAATCAACATTAAAATTCTATCAATATCAATGCATCACACTCAAAAAAATTCCACGAGTAATAGATGTATGACCTGCAGATTAAATTCTATCAATATAATAATTGAAATAATAACTGGACAACATAAGTGAATTGAAATAATAACTTTAATCTATATATATAATAATTGAAATAATTCTAACAATTGAAATAGATGTTATCAATCAATGCTTGCATTTGAATTTTATACCTCATATTGCAATAACTGGACAACATAAGTGAATTGTTGATCTAGCAAGTTAGCTACTATGACCAGCAGGTTACAGCACTTGTGACATTTAAATCTCTAACTATGCATCCTATCAATGTGCCGCTTCCTCTCACAAGTTTGTTTAATCTAGGCCGAGGTGACCATTATGATCTCGGTGTTGTTTGGGGGCTGTTTTCAATTTTTGCCCCCAAACGGGTTTTTTATTGCATTTTTCTCACATTTTCTTGTCCAAATCTGTAACAGTACGTCCTATCAACGCACTGCTTGCTCTCACAAGTTTGTTTAATCGAGGACGAGGTTACCGTTATGATCTCGGGGCTGTTTGGGACCTGTTTTTAATTTTCGCCCCCAAACCGCCCGTTTCGCTTTTTGCTCACATTTTGTTGTCTAAATCTCTAACCGTGCATCCTATCGATACAATGCTTGCTCTCACAAGTTTGTTTAATCTACTCTGAGATGACCGTTATAAACTCAGAGCTGTTTGGGGGCTGTTTCCAATTTTCGCCCCCCCAAACGGCCCATTTTCGCCTTTTTCTCTCACATTTTTGTGTCCAAATCTCTAACCGTGTGTCCTATCGACGTGCCGCTTGCTCTCACAAGTTTGTTTAATCTAGTCCGAGGTAACCGTGATGATCTCGGGGCTGTTTCCAATTTTCGCCCCCAAATGCCATCCTTCAAAATAAAGAACAAACCAAACTAGAAGTGATCAAACCAATCTTAAGAATACTATGATTTCAAGAAAATGCAACCCCTAAACAAAAACAACAAATCTGAGAGCTGAAGTACTTGTAATTTGAAGGATTATAATATTGTATCAAAAAAATAAGAATAATGATATGTGCATTTTCTTGTATCTTTTACTCGTCTCTTTGCTTTCAAAATCAACAAAAATACTGCCACTATTTTCTAGACTTCCAAAAAATAAAGACATAAAGGGTGTCTCAAATTTCATTTGACCAGAAAATTTCTAGAGCGGGAAAGCTCAGAAATATTCTCACAAGTATAGAAATCTTCAACTTTGTAACTTCTAGGTGTTTTTGTATCTTTAACAGTCATTAGAATTTGCTTCATTGCAAATAATGATATAAGTAACACAGATTAATGACAATCATCAGTTGAATTCAAAATATCACCCTCTTTGCTCAATTTAGATTTCCAGAATCTAAGGAAAGTAAGGCATTCTAAATTTGAGGAAAGCAAGGAGTTTTGAGACATTTTAGGATTCAAAAGTATCTTTTCTTTGTGTTTATTTTTGTCAAACTAAATTTTATTTTATTTTTAAAATTTTCACAATACAAGTTCTGAAAATTCAACAAACAGACCCACAAATTTTGACAAGAAGTCTAGTGTTATAATGTGCTCAACTCATGCACATGTAGCATTACTCCGTGACATTTATTATTTGATGAATAAATACCTGGATAATGATCAGTCCAATGAGGACTAGTTGTGTGTCAACCCCAAAACTCTGAAACAGATCCTTCTAGTTCCTCACAAGAGTGTATCCTCCAAATTGCAAGAATGTGAGATTCTGCAATGGGTTACAAGAATAAGACAAAGTTCGAACTCAAGAAAGCTCCATCTCAAAGCTAACAACAATTAAAGGCATCATCAGTAGAAAAAAACCACAAGCTACCCGAAATGCAAATTCAAATTTTGACATTCTCACATATGTCAATGTTTAGTAAGAGCAATAAAAGGTCAAATAAGATTAAAAATAATTAAAATAAATAATAATAGGAAAGAATTGTCTTTTTTAACAGAAAGATAACATATTAAAGAAAAAACTGATTAGTAATCAACATGCATCTCATACCACCAAACATGTTTCTTATGATGAAAAAATTCTCATACAAATTGTTTGCTTGAATTGCTTTTACCAAACCCAATTTTACATAGGTCAAAAACGGGATATATCTTGTTGGGAAAATTATCTAGCAGCTTAAGTTATTGGGCAACCATTTTTAATGGTATTAGCATTAAGGATATCGAAATTCAAGAGGCAAAGCCCAAAGATAACTCTTAAATAACAATAACTTAATATAATAAAATTGGATCCATGAGCATACGAGAAAAAAATGAAAAGTAAAAGGATTTCCCTGTGTCTGAATCCTTCAAACTTATTAGTGGCAATCTTCAATGTTTTTTAGGCTAGCAAAGTCGGCAACTTGATCGCCTCTATCTGAATATTTTCTACCATATCTCTATTCAGATAAAATAAATTATAAACCATAATGTAAAAATTGGTGGAATGCATACTACTAAACTCAAAGAACTATTTTTAAATAAGAAACATTAAAAGAGCATCAAAAGGAAATCTTGCCACGGACCCAAGACCTTTTTGACCCACAAATGTAATTGGTAGAATATTATTATTAGTATTTAGTTAGATTTAGTTACATAAGTACTAGTAAAAGGTATTGATTCTGTTTCCAAATAATATTTGGCCTATATATTTAGACTTTTGGCATTATAATATTCAGCTTTTGAACTAATAATATTGATAGTATTTTAGGCTATGGCCATTTGTGAGTTTTCTTCCTTTTCTCCCTATTATCTTCTTTGCAATTCTGACATTCCAAGATGGGTCTAGTTAGTAAAGTTAATAAATCTATGACAGCAGCAACCACTACCTATGCATTTCTATTAGTGTAACAACATAACAAATCATTTTGAAACATTCATTTGCGTAATAACAGTTGCAACATACCTGAATAGCAATGAAAGAGTACATTGTATGATTAAGTTTCCAGTGACCCAGTTCATGGAACAAAAATTTGGGAACAAATCTAAAACAATGGGCCAAGATGATGACCGGTTTTGTTGTACGTCTTTTCACTCATTGTCTTCATTGGGTTCGTTGCGTTCGGAAGTTTTTCTCAAATTCCTGTCCTTGTTTATTTCGGGTTGAGTGTCACTTGTTTCGGAGGGTGCACGGTCGAGTCCGGAGTGTCTGGAATCGAACTGGAAAATTCTAGGCTGGAGGACCAGGGCCGCACGTGCGGGAGATGAAGCTGTACGTGCAAGGAGGTAAGGGTTTTTTCAGCTTGCACATTGTATTATATGCAGGTGCGGAGGCATGTACGGGGGAAGAGTGCCGCATGTGCGAGGATCAACGCCACACGTGCGGGAAGCAGGCTCCGCACATGCGGGGGCAAGTGCCGCACGTGCGGGATGGGCTGAGTCCGAAAACTTTGTTTTTTTTTTTTCTCTCTTTTTGGCTGAGTGTGTATCACTTTTTAACCCTCCCTTCTCACTCTAAAAATACTTTTGCTCCTCCTTCTCTCTAAAACTCTCATCAAACACTAAAAACCCTTGATTTTTTGCAATCCATAGATCCATCATCTCTCCCAAGTTTTGGAGAACAAAGCAAGAGCTTCATTTTGTGTGGTGGAGATCAAATTTCTTCACCTTTTGATTCTAGGGTTTCATCAAATCTCTTCATCAAGCTTGAGGTAGGGACTTCTTTGAATTATATATACATGTTTATGCAAGGTTGATGTTGATTTTGAAGTTTTCTTAAAGATATTATAAAAGTTTTGGTTATTGGCTCAAGAAATTAGTGGCTTGCAAAAGAAATTCATCTCTTGTTTCTTTGAAAGATTTTCTTGAATAGTTGAAGCACATTGGCACAAAAATGATATTTTTGGTGAGATTTTACCAAGAAATAAAGAAATGTATTGTTTGGGTGAAAAACCTAGAAATTTGGGGGTTTTGGTGGATGTTGAGAAATTATGACTTTACTTGTGTTAAATGAATGTTCAAATGGAAATTTCATGACATTGGATACAAAATGTCAAACTTCTTAGTATATGAGAAATTAGTAAATTTCCTTGGAATCTATTGTTTATGTAGATATATATATAAATCTTGAAATGACAATATGTTGAGACCATATGAGATGTGAAAATGTTGCAACACTTGGATAGATGTAAAAGTTCATGTGTTATATATGTTAAATGTATTGGGAAAAAGGAGTAGAAATTGCGAACGGAAATGGAACATTTGTGGGGAAATTCTATAAATGGTAAGATGATACATCGCATAGGTAATCACCACATGGCATGGTTAATTATTGCATTGCATGGATAACTGTGGCATCAACATTTCAATATATTGCTTGTTATAAATATTAAATTGGGATTTGAAACTTGCATTGAGAAAGAATTGTTAAGAAATGAGAACTATTGAAATGTTTTGGGGTAAATACGTTGGTAAGTCCGGATAGGAGGTGTAGGTGGAATTGATTAAGTTGGCCAGAGTGTCCAAGGTGAAAGACCGAAAATACGCGCGGAGGAGGTACCACTTCCCTTCCGGTTAGCAACCGGTAAAGTGGGGTTTTTGGTAGTGCTAGTTATGCCTACTTACAGACACCAACCTAGGAATTACCTGAGTCGTATTTACCGCCCCAATGAATCAATCGTAAATTTTTGAATTGTAGAGAATTTCAAGTTATCATTGTGCATGGTGGTTTTCAAAGAAGATGTAAACGAATCCTTTTTCAAGGCATGGCATAGCATAGCATGTGCATTTCATATTGGAAATTCTTGCATAAATGTATATACTTTGTTAAGATTTTTCTACTTGGCTTTATGCTCAACCCTATGGGATTTTGGTCCGGGAAAGATGTGGTGAACCCGCCAAACTAGGGCGTGGAAGTTTGTCTTGAGAGTACACGGCTCTTTTTGTTGTGATTGTATTTTTGCTAGCTAAGGGCTCTAACTGTTTGGGTCCGAGAGGCCATTTTTGTGTAACCGGACTTAAGCCTTGGAAATTGTAAGCCCTTTAGGGCATTTTATTTATATTTTGGGATTTGATGTTCTACATGCTATAGATTCATGTATTTTATATCCTTGAATGTATAACTCGCATGTGGGACTATTTTTGTACGAACCTTATGGATTAATGATGTAAAGGTTGGAGAATTGCTATTATTCTTTAATGGATGTTGGTTGATGTACCTAATTTATGTTAGATTATTTTAGGGCGTTACAATAAGGTTCACATTGAATTTTGCTAATAGAGAAGACTAGGTTTCAGTCAGTTAAATATGGGCTTGAGTCAGTGAATGCATGAACAATAATGCACCAAGACAAAAAAAAATAAAGTAATAGACATATGAAACAGATACACCAATTCATTAAGAAACCAGCAAAGTAGCTTTGGATTCAGTACAAACAAGACATTACATAAACCTAATATTGCTACAAAAATAGAAGGCTTCATCCATATGTACAAAGTGCAAATAAAGAGTAATGTTTCCAGAGAAACAATTTTGAGTTTGTGTTTGTTCTTCTGTAGAATTTCAACCACAACCATGTCAATGTCCTATTTTTTCTTACATAACAAAAAATAAAATGAGAAGTCAACAATTCACAAATGGATGCAAATTGGGGAAACAAATATCCTAATTTCAAACAAGATAAGCATCCAAACCTATTGAATCAAAGTGTCGTAAAGGACAATGCGCTTGTTCTTAAAGAACCCCATACATATATGCTTGCATAATGTTGACAAGTAAGGTCAGTCCAAAACAAAAACAAAAGCATCTCAAATTTAAGTAATATAAATATTGTGTGAGATTTCCAAATTCTGGGTTACAATATAACCTTTTGAGACACAAAAGATAGCACCAACCATCAACTTATGAATCAAAATCTGAAACAAAGAGTTTTGAAATTTCACAGAAGAACAAACACAAACCTAGTCAAATGAATCATGAAATTATGAAATCAACATCAAACCCATAAAACTCTAGAAATCAAACCAATTAAACTAAACCCATTTAAGAAATCAACACAAAATTAAACTAAATAAATCATTTCAAACCCTAGAGCAAGAGTTGGAAATGGGAAAATAGAGGAAGAATATCAAACCCTAGAGCAAGAGTGAGAAATGGGGGAAATAAAGGAAGAATATCAAACCCTAGAGCAAGAGTGAGAAATGGAGAGAGAGAGAGAGAGAGAGAGAGAGAACCTGGTATTATGGTGGTGGCGGTGATGATTTGCGGCGGTGGCTGTGGCGATGTGCAACGGAGGTCTGCTTCATGGTGGTGAGCGACTGCGGTGAGGAGGTGAGGTTTGGTGGTGCCTGAGATCCTCTATGAGAGAGAGATTTGAAACTGTTTGTATTCCTATTCTGCTTCAGACCTGGGCGCCAATCTATATCACTAAAATTTTACACCTTTAGCGACTGAATTCACTTTTTGTTGGAAAATATTTATTTATAACGACTAAATTATTTGGTAGCCAAATCTTAAGTAATGGCAACTAAAATGTTAGTTGCCAAAAGTACCAATTTGGCGACTAATTTTATTTTTTATTTTTTATTTGGAAAAAATGAGTATATGACGACTAAATTTTTTTTATCTGCAACCAAAATAGTTCAATAACAATTAAAACGGCGTAGTTTTATTATTTATGACCAAAATATTTTAGTTGCTAAATTTTTTTTCATTCCCGCTTTTTTTTTGGTCTTCCCTCTTCGACTTTTGCTAACCAAATTTTAATTTTGGTCGCAGAAAATTATATTTTGGCAACTAAAAAATATTAGTCGGCAAAACTCCAAACCTTTGCCTACCAAATTTTTATTTAGTCGCCAAATGAAAACTTTTGCGACTAAATTTTATTTAGTCGAAAAAATTGGTTGGGAAAAATGTAAATTCCTGTAGTGCCCATAGACATATATGCTTGATTGGAGGGTTAGTTGATTGCCCAAAGAGAGGTGGTTTTGTTGATTAAGATTTAGTTTCTTCTATTTTTTTTTACTTTCTATTTTTCTCTTTCTCTGTAATTGGTTTATAAGCTTTAGCAAGAGAGAAGTGTAATATGAAGAGTTTGAGACTTAAGCTTAGGAAAGTGAAATAGTGTTGTAACTAACTAATTCTGTAATATCACTGAGACTTGAGTGTAATATGTTCATGAGTTTGCTAATCATACATTTTATTTAACTAATTAATACATTTTTCTTGCTACATTTTGGGCTTTGATACACTTTAATTTTACACAATAGGGGGTGAGTGGCAATGCACGATTTTTCTTTCCATGCCTTTTCTTTTTAAACATTACCTATCAATAATTGACATGAGAGATGGTTTGCTAATATTGCAATAACTGAGATTATATTCTTTTTGAATTTCAGCTAAAGTTCAAATGAGACCAACATCCTCAATTAGAACAAGAAAGATTGATAGTTTGGGTAAGTATAACAGTGATGCTATAAGAAAGGAACAATTTTTCTCTGAAATTATTTTGTGAATAAATTTTTCATGTACTACATAAAAGATTGGACAGGAGAAGATTAATCCCAACATTATTTCTACCATGCCTTTAGGTACAAAGCATACACTAATATATATAATACCTAAAATACCCCTCTAAATACAAAGTAAATAAAAAATGTACATATATTCTTCTTAGAGCATCTCCAACGGTAATAGGTATTTTACCTATCTAAATATTACTATAAAGTATATATTATTTTGCCTATCAACTATTTCATATTTCTACTCCAACCTGCTCTTTATTTTAGCTATTCATCTAAATACTATTAATTTTATAAATGCCACATCAGCAACAAAGATGGAGGGAAATGATCCTAATGATTAAATACATTTTGCCTAGCCTTAAAGGCTAGCTACATGTAGCTAGTGAATGTGAGTTGAGCTAAAATGCCTAATCATATACCTAGTGCATTGGAGTTGAAAAAAATGAGTTATACTAGGTATTTTGACTAACAAACATGATATACCTAGTGGGTTGGAGATGCTCTGATTAGGCATTTTAGCTCAACTCACATTCACTAGCTACATGTAGCTAGCCTTTAAGGCTAGGCAAAATGTATTTAATCATTAGGATTATTTCCCTCCATCTTTGTTGCTGATGTGGCATTTATAAAATTAATAGTATTTAGATGAATAACTAAAATAAAGAGCATGGTTGGAGTAGAAATATGAAATAGTTGATAGGCAAAATAAAATATATACTTTATAGTAATATTTAGATAGGTAAAATACCTATTACCGTTGGAGATGCTCTCATATGCCTAGTGCATTGGAGTTGAAAAAAATGAGTTATACTAGGTATTTTGACTAACAAGTATGATATACCTAGTGGGTTGGAGATGCTCAATCATTATCCATCCAAATAAAAAAGTCAGGAGAAAAAAAAAATTCCCACCTAAATAAAAAACTCCAATCATTTATTTATTCTTCTTTTTTTCTCACCTTATTATCCAGTGTTAAGATAGTTGAAATTGAGGCCTTACTTGAAAAGTGAAAGCGAACAACAACAAAAAAAAAATCGGCTGTGTTTGGGACAGCTCTGGAACTAACGTTCCAGAGCTTATTTCGCACATGACATTTGTTTACGATTTTCAAAAGTTAATTTCACGTTCAATTTTGAAAACTCGGTTGAAGACGGGAAAATTTGGATTAACTGATCGTTCGGCCGGTTGACTGGAACAATGCAAATTTTTTTTTTTTTTTTTTTTTTTGCAATTCGCACATGTTAATTTTTATATATTCGAAAAATATATTTTCTGAATTTTTTAAAATTTTTTATGAGCTTTAATAGAATTTTGAATTATGTGTTTGGTTATGAATTGTAAGTTTTTGTATCAAATATCATATGTCACATCAAAAATTTCCCACGCAATTCAAAACTCTTTGACCAAATAAATTTTCTACACTCAAATTATAATTCTAAAATACACAAATTCAAAATATAACTCCTCCTCTCAAATCATACTTAGAAAATTCTACCAAACGCAACCATCAATTTTAAAACCACCCCTCGTGGCGTGTATCCAAACACAACCTAATTTGTTATGGTAGGAGCGAGGAATTTGGGAGAAATCTCATTATTGGGGTTGTTGGTGGCTTCCTATTTTCTCCAAAATCTAAAGCAACCCACCACTCTGCCTGCGTGAGTCCTACTCACACCGCACCTTCATCTTTTTGCGAAGCAAAATGGAGATTCTACCTACCAATTTTCATCACTCACCATCCCCAACCCACCATCACCATCACCATCACCATCATCGTCACCCATGGTTTTTAGTCTTCCTCCTCTGTTTTCTTCCTTCATCTGATTTGGTTTCTCCTCCATTCCCTTCTTCTGATTGTTAACCAACAATGGAGGCAAAGCTGTTAAGAGTCGCCTCTCCTCCCATATCGATACCTACTGCTTTCAGGTATTTAAAACCCATTTGCCTTCTCTCCCACCATAACAGCCTAAGTGGCAGATTTGGATTCCTCAATTCAAACTTGCCAAACCATGGCATCCAATCGCTTCAAGCCTCTGCAATTTCCGTTGGGTACACATCTAAAATTCTTATTATTGTTATTATTGTTGTTGTTGTTATTTATTTATTTATTTTTCTGGGTTCTGTATTGTTAGTTCAATTCTGTGGATATGGGTAAATTGTAATTCATCGTTTGTAGTCTGTCTTAGAGCAAAAGTTCCTATGTTTTTGCTCATTGTTGTCATTGTAGTGTAATGTGTTATCTTTAAGTTTGGATTCTGCTCCGAACTACAAATGGGTTTAATTCTATTTTTTTGAACAATTAATTGAAGGGCTAGATTGACTATACGTATGATTTAGATTTACCTTGAATCCTGATTTCTTGAACTGTTAAATATATATATATATATATTATATATGAGATTGAGACCTGCCTGTTTGGTTTCGTGTTTTTCTATAAGTACAGAAAACTTTGTGTTAGAATGAGATGTGGCTCAATGTCAACTAACAGAACATCCTTGAAGTTAGTTTTTATTTACAAAACTGTTATTGTCACATCATTCTCATTTGTGTGTAGGTAAAGTTATTCTTATTAGATGGTACCAATTAAATAGCCACATCCTAGAGAACCCTATGCCGAATGGACAATTATACTTTGAGCCCACTTGATTAATTTGAAAACTCTGTTCATTTAGAAACTCAAAATAAAAAAACAAAAACAAAAAAAAACAAAGAAGTATAAACCTATGTGTTCTGAATGAAGAGTGATCAGATTTGTCCAAATATCCTAACTTTTTTGATCACCGGCCGTTCAATTAAAAGACTGACCAATGGCCTTTTCAGTTTGTTTTGTTCGACTGTGCTCTGAATTTTCGGAGAGAGTTTTGACTCTATGAGGTTCAAAACTGCATGCTTTTCTTTATGGGTATCACTATTTCAATCCACGAAATAATTTTTTACAATGCTCTTTTTAAGCTGATTTCTTGTCATTATGAATGTCCTCTTGTATGGGTTTCTCTCATTCTTGAAGAAGAACACCAGTACAGCAGACCAAACTTCATTCTATCTCTTTCTCTAATTTCAATACAGAGAAGGCAATCTTTCAACCAGTGTCACTTGCCGAGAAATTTGCTTCTTACCTGGAGCACTGTTCAGATATTGTTTCTTTGAGAACACTTCATGCTTCCATATTCACATTTGAACTCCAAAACAACATCTTTGTGGGCTCCAAGCTCCTCAATTGCTATGCTAAGCTTGGGTTCTTAACTGATTCTAGATGGGTATTTGACAAGATCGTTAATAACAGCCTCTCTCTCTGGAATTCAATTCTTGTTGGATATTTTAGAGCTGGTTACCACGACGAAGTTTTGGTTCGATATTTGGATTTAAGACAACGAAACATTGGTGTGAACGGTTCAGCCATCATGTTTAGTTTGAAAAGTTGTACCGAGTTGGGAAGTCTACAATTTGGCAGAGGAATTCATGTGGATGCTTTAAAATTTGGGTTGAGTGCTGATCGTTTTGTGGGCTCATCGCTCGTTGGATTGTACTCTACATATGGTGATACTGACAGTGCATCCAAAGTGTTTGATGAAATAATTGAGAGAGATGTGGTTGCTTATACGTCCATGATTACAGGGTATGCTCAAAGTGGTTATCGCCATGCTTATGAAGCTTTTGGTGTTGTTCGGGCTATGCAGGAAGAAGAACTCTGTCCTAACCGGGTGACTTTAGTGAGCTTACTTCAGGCTGCTGGACACTTGGAGGCACTGGAAGAGGGTCAGTCTATCCATGGCTATGCTATTAGAAGAGGTATTGGATCTTCAGATGAAGTTTTTGAAACCAGTCTAATGGACATGTATATCAAATGTGGGGCCATGAATACGGCGGCCTCAATTTTCAGCAAAATGAGCACAAGAACAGTTGCTTCTTGGAATGCATTGATTGCTGGTCATCTTCAAATGGGGCGGCCACTAGAAGCTTTGAATCTTTTCTTTATTATGGTGCAACAAAACCTTGAGCCTGATTTGATTACTTTAGCAAATGGGATTTTGAGTTGTGCTGATTTGAAGTATTTGAATGAAGGAAAGAGTATCCATGGGTACATAATTCGAACAGGGCTTCGGGTTGATATAGTAGCTACCACAGCTTTGATTGACTTGTACTCAAAATGCAACAGTTTAACCCATGCCAGAAAAATCTTTAATAGAATGGAGGCAAAGGATGTTATTTCATTTAACGTGATGATGGCAGGTTATCTCCAAAATGGGTTTGCTTGTGAGGCCATGAACACATTTTATGAAATGGTTGGAACAGGTATTATACCAAATCTTAGTACCATCTTAAGTATACTTTCTGTATTTTCGGATCTGAAAGACGTAAGACAAGGCAGGGGGGTCCATGGATATATATTCAGACACGGGTTGGATTTGCATAGTGAAATAGCTAATCAAGTCATCTACATGTATGCAAAATGTGGATACATAGACTCTTGTGGACAAGTCTTTGATAGAACAAAATATAAAGACTTGGTTTCATGGACATCAATAATGATGGGTTATGTACATCACGGGCGTGCTGATAAAGCCATAGCTCTTTTCCGCCTTATGCAAAGAGAAAAAGTAACTGCCGACTCTGTCACTTTTTTGAGCCTGCTTCAGGGATTTTCTCAGCTGGGATGTTTAAGTCTAGCAAAGGAAGTTCATTGTCGGATATATCGGGTTTCAATGGAGCTAGAGATGCCAGTCATCAATTCTCTAATTACTACTTATGGAAAATGTGGAAAACTAAACATTGCTAGCGCTCTGTTTGAGCGCATGAGTGAACGGTGTTTGACATCATGGAACACAATGATTGCTGCATATGGGATGCACGGAAAATGCGTGGAAGCACTTAAATTGTTTGACCGAATGAAGGAGGAAAAGGTTGCTCCAGATGAGGTAACCTTCACTTCGTTGATCTCTGCATGCAGTCATTCAGGCTTGGTAGAACAGGGCCTAAATATTTTCAGGTCCATGAAAGAAGAATATTTTTTAATTCCAATTGAAGAGCATTATGGGTGTGTGGTAGATTTATTAAGCCGAGCAGGACGGATTGAAGAAGGGTATGATCTTCTGAATTGTTTGCCATTAAGACAAAGAACTTCTGCATTGGGTGCTTTGCTTGCTGCTTGCAGAGTTCATAAGAACACTCAAATGGGTGAGGTTATAGGAAGGCAACTTCTGAATTTAGAGCCTGATAACCCAACTGCTTATGGTTTGCTGTCAAATTTATACACTGAAGTGGGCAAATGGAATGATGCTGCCAGCATAAGAACTATGTCAAAGGACAGAGGTTTAAAAAAGACTCCTGGATATAGCCTGATAGAAATAGATAAGCAGGTATGTCAAATGTGAATGTGTACTATCAATCAAATTGATTCTGTGTCTTTCAGAAATGATACAGCATTATTGACTCTAATTCTTTAGTATGTGAAAAAAAGAAGATGATTGTACAATATAATAGTGATAATCTGGGTTCTCTAGGACGTGGCTATTTAATTGGTACCATCTGATAAGGAAAACTTTACTTGTACAAAAGATATATATAGAAAACACTAGAAGAATAATGTGACAATGGATGTTTTGTTTTAAAATAGAAGGTTGACATTGAGCCACTTCTCTTTCTGTATTTTGTGTATCATTACTGATCTAATAAAAGTGTTTCATGGTTTCAGTTGTTAGGAGTTTTCCTTTGTGGAGATGTTTCTCAGTTTTGTTTCAAAGAAAGGTCTAAAGTTAGCTCTTGCTTTTTCTAGATTTCTGAAGAAAGAAAGGATTGATGAGACTGACAGCTACACTCTAGATGGTATAAGACATTCTTTAATTCGACAAGAGGACAGCATCATATTTAGCCTCCTGGAGAGAGCTCAATATTGTTTCAATGTTGACACGTATGACCCTAATGCTTTCTTCATGGATGGATTCCACGGCTCGTTGGTTGATTTCATGGTCAAAGAAACTGAAAAGCTTCATGCTCGGGTATGTTATGCCTTAATTTATGAAAGGAGGAAAATAGAATGATTTTATTGCTAGTTTCTGATTTATTTTTTAGTGCACATCAGGTTGGAAGATACAAGAGTCCCGATGAGCATCCTTTCTTCCCAGATGACTTACCAGATACAATGCTGCCACCTCTGCAGTACCCTCAGGTAAGGCAATAGATACAATGGTTTTAGTTAATTTACTCTGAGCCAGAATTATCATTGACATAGCTTGTAACATAATGCGTAACATGCAAATTTATGAAGTTTGGATTGGAACATGGCAAACTTGGAGGGTGCTTGTTCATGACTTCTTGAGCTCAATTTAATTTGATGAAGTCAACCACATAGATTTGCTACATACATGAAACTTTATCAAATCTAAGTGTAGAATGTAATCTTGATGTTAATTTAGTAAAATCTTGGTATCAACTATTACAATTGGGAAACTCTCTCTCTCACTATGCACTTGTTTGTGTTCGCAAATTTTTATGCCAGCCATCACTGACATAGCCCCTTGTTTTATATATTCAAATAGGTTCTTCATCCCATCGCTGATGCAATCAATATCAACAATAAAATATGGGATATGTATTTTGGGGATCTTCTTACAAGACTAGTCAGGGAAGGAGATGATGGTAACTGCGGTTCAGCTGCAGTCTGTGACACAATTTGCTTGCAGGTATACATTTTAACATATAATTAATCTTGATTAGTTTGAACTGTGAATTATTGGAACAGGAGATGATTTTACTGCAGTAATGTACTGTGAACTGCATTTTAATGCTTCTGAGTGTGTGCTTGCTTTAACACACCTATTTGTAAATGGTAATTTGTTTTTAATTTGATTTTGTCCATGAAGCTCATCATGTTTAATTTTCTACGAATGGTAAAGCAAGTAGCCTAAACTGAATATCCTACGTTGAATTATAAACAAGACATTTTCCCCGTTGTAAAACAGTGAATGATCCATTTGCCAAGTATTAGTGACTGCCTACTGTGTTCACTAGTTACATTAATGATCCAACATTCTTTCTCATGATAGAAGTAATTGATGGATTTGTTGCTTTTGAAGATATATGCTGAATAATTATATATATATTAGCATAACGTTTTTAGATATGTTTTTTATATATCCCAAAGCATGGTATTTAACATAGTGTTGGGGATTAACCATTCTAACTTGCAACTATTCCTTCCATGTATTGCTGTACTTCTGTTTGCAGGCTCTCTCAAAGAGAATTCATTATGGTAAATTTGTAGCAGAGGCTAAATTTCGAGCTTCACCAGATGCATATGAAGCTGCCATTAGAGCACAAGTATATATTTTATTTTTCAGATGCACCCCAGTGCATCCATTCCTTTAGTATAACTTTTTCAAAGCCTTGTGTGCTGAAACAGGTCATGATCACTTTGATTTTGTTAAATTGTGGTGCTTGTGATTTTGCAGGACAGGACTCGACTGATGGATTTGCTGACGTATCCCACTGTGGAAGAGGCGATAAAGAGGAGAGTAGAGATGAAAGCCAAAACTTACGGGAAAGAGGTGACTGATAATAATAATGTAGAGGAAGATGGAGCTGATCCGGTATGCAAAATAAAACCAAGCTTGGTTGCTGACCTATATGGGGACTGGATCATGCCCTTGACAAAGGAAGTTCAAGTTGAATATTTATTGAGAAGGCTTGATTGAATTAAGGTCAGTTTCTAAAAATAAAATCATATATGTATATTATACTACAATATGAAGAAATGGCCTAATGCCACTTTGACACGTGTACACGCAGTGTGTTCATGAATAAAGTCTCCGAATGCTGTTTATGATTGTGATGTCTGTATGTACAAGAGGATTCTGGCACATGTCTTGATCATGTGAAAATAGGATGCAAGGTTGATATTTCAGAAGTTATTAGTATTTTTTTTTTTTTTTTTTTTTTCTCTGAGTAGATGCGACTCTGGTTATTGGTTCGGATAAAACTGTGTTGTAATAATCAATCACGGATTGAATTAGAATTCTCCGCAATGAAGCTTTATGCTTATGTTTAAAGTAATTACATCATTTTGAAGTGTGTGATTTTAATGTTAGGTTTAACTCGAATAGTTAAATTTATATAGGTCTTGTTTGCCGAAGAGTTTTTTTTTTTTTTTAGATTAAAATTCATAAAAAGATACAATATGTTAAAATAGTCAATAAAATAAAATATTATATCAAATTTATATTTATTTTACTTTTTCTTTTACAAACATTACATTACATTCAACTATAAAAAAAATTGTCTTTTTAAATATAAATATTTTAATCTATTAAAATAATTTAAAATTAAATAAATTATTAAAATAGTCAACTTTTTAAAAGAGACCTACTTTACAGAATTGTATTGTTATAATAAGAAAACATAGTAAGAAAATTATCATAAAAAAAAGAGGGGGTGGTGACAGACAAACCAACTCACATTCACCGTTTGGGAAGAGTTATTTGGGGTTTTTTTTTATTATTTTAGTCACGAAAGATAAAATAGATTATTTTAGTCATAAAAAATAAAATATCACATCTAATCCATAATCATTACACTCTTCTCTTACAAAAAAAAAATTAAAAAGTCAAAAAGTTCTTTCCAAATTAAACTTTTTAGTTCAGACTAAAATAATCAAAAAAATTAAAAAATCAAAAAGTCAACTCACTTTTCAAATGGAGGCAGAATTTGTTTGGGGCACAAATTTTAAGGTCTATTTAATTGTTTTTTAAAAAAATATATAAAAAAGTAAAAAAAATATCAAATAAGTTGATAAATTATTGTTTTTTTAATTATCAGGCCTAATTACGAAGTGGACCCCCAACCGGGTGTTGCGGTTAGAGAGCAGGCAACCCCACATGCAAAATGCAGGAATAAAGGAAAAGGCTCTGATTTTCGTGCCTTTTCATGAAAAATTTAAAAGTGAAATGTAATATTATTATTTTTTTAAATATGATTTTATTTATATTTGTTGGTATTTTTTCATAAAAATATAAGAAAATATATATAAAATAAATTAAATAGAAATAACAAAATAATAATAATAATTATTTTTATTATTATTGAAGAATGAAATATACAATAAACTATAGAACTAAAAAAAAATACAAAAATAAACTAGATTATATCATGAAATATATTACAAGATGGATTCAAATAGACATATAAAATAATATACGAAAAATTATTTAAATTTAAAACTTTGAATAACAAAAAATAAATGATACAAAACGAAACCTGTATAATACCACAGTTTCCTTAAAATAGATTCACCGCCTCCCAATGAGTGTTAGAAGTATGCCAACGCTGTCTCCCAAGATACAACGGTCGAAATTAGCTAATGCAGAAGCACCATCTGAATACTTCGGCGAACTTGACAATAGATACACTCTCTCTAACAAGAACCAAATAAGGGGCTAGCAAAATAAGATAGGAAAATTTTTCTTTAGTGTAAAATAAACATCTCCAACTCTTTATCTCAAAACACCACCTCAATTTTCCATCAAAAATCTCTTTAAAATTCTTTTTACAAGTTGGAGGGGAAAGACCTCTATTTATATAAGTAGAAAAATCCCTAGCCATAAAGGCTATACATTAATAGGGCCATCAAATACCATTAAGCAAGGCCATCAACCCTAGCCATTAGGGGTAGAGTTCCAAAAGTTGAAAACCTGTGACCACTAATATGGTCATGAACTCCATCATCAAAAGATGAGAGTTACAAAGGTCTAAATCTCCCATATGCTTAATATTTACAAATAAATATGTATATAATGATATTTAAATGAACCAACTAGATGGGTCACAAAATGGATACTAATGTTGGGTCACAACCCGATCCAAACCTATAGCGACCCCGGTCTTTTCCCATTTGATTATTGTATCCGGACTTATGTTCCGTAGATTATATTATCATATTGTTGTTGTTGTTGTCCTTTAATTCTTCATTTTGAGTTATAGGATTTGTTGGGCAGGTTGTTTACAGGTTGTGTTGGGTTTGAAACCAAGAGTTCATGTTCAGTTTTTGGGTTGGTCGCTCGAGCGAGCTCTTCTTCGCTCGAGCGAGGTCTTTGATTTTGGTCCTTCGTTCGAGCCAGGGTACCTTCGCTCGAGCGAGCTTCGCGTCCAGTACTTAGACCTGAGAGCAGTGTTTGTGGGCTCGAGCGAGCTTTCTTCGCTCGAGCGAGCTGGTTTGTTATTCGCTCGAGCGAGCATTTCTTCGCTCGATCGATGCTTTTCTGTGTCTGGTCGCTCGAGCAACCAGGTCTTCGAGCGAGGAGCCTATCATAAATACGCAGCAGCGTATTTTAAAACAGTTTTTCAGCCCCTTTTGATTCTAAAACCCTAGTTTCCGAGTTCTCTTCTTCTCTAAACACCTTCTCTCCTAGGTTTGATCTAGTTAGGGTGGGTTTTTGCCCTAGTTGCTTTACAAATAAGATAGAGGGGAGTGAGGGCTTTCATTTAATCTGAGAAATTCGTGTTTTGGAGCACTTTGAAGTTTGGGCATCATCTTCTTCTTCTTCTTCTTTCTGAGTTATATATTCGAGGTAGGATTTCCTACTCCATTTATACGCTTTAATCCTAAGTGTTGGTATTTTGGTATGTGGGGGTAGTTTGGTAATTTTGGAAGAAACCTTAGGGTTTTGTTTAGATTAATTTGTATAATTAATTTAAAGGAATAATGTGGAATTTGGTTTAATTCATGGAATTGGGAAATTTAATGAATTGATGATATATATTTTGGGTAGTTTAAATATTTACCTTTGGGAATGTTGAATTTACATTCATTGATGTATTATTTCTTGTTTAGAAATAACTGTTTTGGGCTATCGTGGAGGATAGCCATTGATTGTTGTAGACCTTGCATGCGGCTTAGTATAACTGGAATTGAGTCAATTGTTTGACTGTTGAGTTAATACAGAACATTTGTGTATTAATTATGTGTTGTATATGGCAATTGTGTGTTTCATTGCATATGCATTGGTTTTGGAGGAGATAGGGATGAACTCCACGGTTTAGGGGAAGATAGGGGATGGACCTCTAAACCGGATTTATTGGGAGGAGATAGGGGATGGACTCCAGTAGCATCACTCTTATGTGTGCTTATTGATTAATAGATATATTTCTATTTATTGTGACATGATACATCACTAAAATGTGTATCAGTTGGGAAGTATGGAAGTGAATTGTTATGATTGATACAATACCAACTTGTGTATTTGTTATGGTTAGGTCTAACTTAAATTGTTATTCCTGTTGAATTGGAAGTATTGTTAATAAAAGATGAAACCCCGTTGAGTTATTTGCCAGGTTCTGAGCCATAAGTGGAAAGTAAAATGTGCCATAGACAGTGTGTCATAGGCAATGTAGACATTTGTGTCATGAAAATTGTAACTTGATGTAGAGTGTTAACCAGTATCAGATGCTAATGCTTTAGTTAATTCTTATGCTTGGTTTAGTATTCTCTACTAGGCTGTGGCTCACCCTATATGGGAACTTTATTTTTCAGGTTCAGGTGGTTCACTCCCTCCAAGGACTTAGCTTGTGAGGAATTGAATTTGAAGACTTGTCTTATTTCTATTTGTTTTATTTGAACAATGTAATCTTTCAAGCCTAGGGCTTTATCTGTTTTGAGTTAGAACTCAGTGAATTGTGTCCAAGTGTTGGCTTGGCAAGATGTAAGCCCGTAGGACATTTATTCTGATGTTTTATTTCATAATACTCTGATGGATGGATTTATATTATTGTTTTAATATAATAATGCATGTTTATATATTTATTATGGGTTATTTTGAGGGCGTTACAAAACCTAATTCTCAAACACATACACAAATTAAGCCCAACACAACATAACTTAGTTCAAGCTTAAGATTAAGTCCAAGACCAAACCCAACACATGCACAAGCACAAGCACAAGTCTAGGCTCAGTCCAAACTAAGACTAAGGCCTCGTTTGCCAATATCACTTTTTAGCTTCAAAGCAAAAAAATCACTAAAAAAACTAAAAAACTAACAACCTATACCAAAAAGTCAAAGATTCTATTTTCTCTCTATTTTTTTTTTGTGCACATCTTTTCGTTAAAAATCAAAAAGTCATTACAAACATACTACTATTTTTTTTTACATCATATTTTAGCCAAAAAAATTAAAAATTATTAAAAAAACATGTTCCAAAATGAAGCTTAAGTCTAAATCTAAGCCCAATTTTATTGATGTCCACTTTATGAAACAATTTTCATTTACAACTCAATAGTTTCGCCTCATTATTTTTATATTGTAATCTTCTCACTTGAGATAATACAAAACCACTCAAACTTAGCTCAATTGGCAATTGAGTCCCACTTAATTTCAAATTAAAGTTGCCGAAAGCCATTATTTTTCAACAATGTCTTAACTTTGGGTTATTTTAAAAAGATGATTAAAAGTTATTTTTCAATTTTAACTTATTTTAAATCACATTATTTTTTTTATTTTTTTATATATTTAGAAAAAAATTAAAAAATCAATTTTTAACCAAATTTTCAAAAACAACTTTATGGGCATGATGTTACTACACTGCGAATATAATCATTTCTAACACATGAAAAGGTTACATGATTATGCACGCCTTCTACCTTCTTTGTTCATTCTAAGTTTTTTTTTAAAAAAAAATCACAAAAATTATTTCAAAACAGCCAAACTAAAAAATTTTGATAAAAGAAATAAATACGTTAACCAATACATATATATTAAATTATACTCACACACAAAAAATAAAAAATCAACTGAATGGCAAGAAGGCGGATTATTTTTATTACTTTGGTGATGTTTTAATATAAAATTTTCACAAATTACTTTACTTATAGATCATATAATGTATAATAATAAAATTTTAATATTTAAAATGAAATTATAAAAATAATAGGATAACTAGTGCATAAGTGAATAAAAATAATTTACTAAATTTATAACTATATATTTTTTTAGTTTTAAAACATAATATTTTTTTATAAAGATTTTTTATAACAAAGAAAATTGAAAGTGTCTTCACCTTGTAAGAGAAGAGATTTATAAATTTATTGTTAATAAATAAAATAGAATCCATTGGCATTATATTTAGTGACAATGATAAATTTTAAAAAAAAGAATGCAGACCAAAAATATTTAAAAATAAATAGGTGACCCACAAAAAAAAAAAATACTCTTTTATAAAATTTTGGCCCATTTTTTATTACACTTATCCTCACATACAAATAAAAAAAATAACAAAAAACTTTCAAAACAATTAATAAAGCGCATGTTGTTGCTGACAAAAACTGACTGGAAAATAATACTAGGCACCGTTTGGGAAGTGGTTTTATGGGTTTTTTTTGGCTATTTTAATTATAAAAGATAAAATAGGTTATTTTAATCGCAACAAACAAAACATTACATCAAACCCATAATCATTACACTCTTCTCTCATAAAAAAATCAAAAAAGTCAAAAAGCCAAAAAGCCTTTCCAAAACCAAACTTTTTAGTATAAGCTAAAATAGTCAAAAAGCCAACCCACTTCCCAAATCAACCCTAACGGTCAGGTCACTTTTTAATAAAAAAATATTGAATTAATTCACGAATTAAACACACAATTTAATTAGTTTAAAATTATAAATTTTATTATGAATAATATTATTGCATTAAAAATATTAACTTAGGATATTCATAACATGAACCTCACATTACATTACCGCCGGTGGTGGTGGTGTGGACTAGACTCCTAGAGTGTAATTAGCGATTTATTTATCAAATAGTAAAGTTGATTGTGTTATATTCTGGTCATTTATTTTTCAACAATGATTCATCCCACTAAAAACATCACCACTAATAGCACTAATGTATTAAAAAAGTAAAAAAAAAAAAAAAAAAATACAATTCTAAACCAAAACATCACATCATTATTGGCGGGACCTACTGCCACCTAATTAGTGGGAGCACTAATTAGTGCCCCCAAGCATTTTTCTTTATTTTTGTGTTGGAAATTTGTACATTTTTCTGTGATAGATTCTTTCCTTTAAATTAGGATAAGTCTACCCTACATACTGACGCCTAAATGAGTACTTTTTTTTTCTAATTTTTTTTTTAACAATGATTCATCCCACTAAAAACACCACCACTAATAGTACTAATGCATTAAAAAAGTAAAAAAAAAATAAAAAAAAATACAACTCTAAACCCAAAACATCACATCATTACTGATGGGACCCACTGCCACCTAATTAGTGGGAGCACTCATTTTCCTTTTTTTTTTTAAAAAAGGTCCCCTCACATCACATTAATTTAATTTTCAACACAAACACTTTCTTGATAAAAACTTAGAATATAATTTTGAGTTCACATGATTTCGGTTTTATTATTGTAAATAAATCAAAACTTATTCATTGCATACTTTGATTTGAATATTTAACAGGTTGTTTGAGATTGGTCTAATAAAAAAAATATAATATTGAAAATAATCACCTGTTTGGTTTGAAATTTTTTTAAATAATTTTTTTAATTTTTAATTCATATTTTTATATCTTTAGTAATTTTTTAAAATATTTTAATCAATTTTTTAAACACTTTTTAGATTCACTTAATTTTGATAGATTTAAAAGTATAAAATTTTTACACAATTTTTTCAAAAGTTCATTGAATACAATAAAATACAAAAATGTACCAATTTTTCAATTTTTTTTTGTATATTTGTATATTTGATGATTTTTTTAAATATTATATTTTTTAAAGTTTTTTTCACAAATGTTGTATTTTTTTAAGTACATTTAGATTAGGTATATCTAAAAAATAATAAAATTGCATAAAATATGAAAAGAATTATTAAAAACAAAGAAATAAGGGGAAAAAAAAACTCAATTTTCCAAAAAAAAAAAATCAAAATTTTTTTTTTCCCCAAACAACCCCCAAATTCCTGAGAAAGAAAGAAAGAAAGAAAAAAAAAACTGAATGTAACTACAACCGCTTAGAGCATCTCCAACCCTTAACCTAATTTTTCATCAAATCTGAGTCAAAATTAACCTATTTCACCAAATCTGAAATCAATCACTCCAACGCTGCATCAAATTTGCATCAAATTTAGTGGGACAACCGGTTGGTCAACCGGTGGGTCGACCCACCGGTTGACCGGTTTGCCATTTTTTTTTTTTTTGAATTTTTTGAATTTTTTGAACTTTTTTTGAACTTTCTGAACCTTTTTTTCGGGACGACCGGGTGGTCGACCGGCCGGTCGACCGGTTAGCCAAGATTTTTTTTTTTTTTTTAAACTTTCTGAACCTTTTTTCTGAACCGTTTGAACCCTTTACTGGTTGACCGGTTGGTCAACCGGGTGGGCAACCGGTTGGTCGTCCCGGGTCCCCCTTCAACGGTCCAGAACAGTGTTTTGATGAATTCATTACTTCCTCCACGATTTGATGAAATGTTTGATGAAAACTCAATTTGATATCAGATTTGATGCACGGTTAGAGCCATAAACAGTGCCGTTTTTATCAAAATTCAAATTTGATATCAGATTTAGTTAAGCGTCGGAGATGGTCTTATAAATACTTCAATTACAGAAATCCATATACATTGAGCGAGAGAGATATATTAGCGAGTGACGAGTAGCATTCTAGAGAGAGATGGAGAAGCAGAGGAAGGGCATGGCGTCTCCGGCGGCACTTGCAATGCTAGCATGCGCCGTATTGGTGATGATACCGGCAGTCTCGTCCGTTCGGTACATCGTGGGATCGAACATGGGATGGACTAACAATAATGTCAACTACACCATTTGGGCCCAAGGCAAACATTTCTACAATGGCGACTGGCTCTGTAAACTCTCTCTCTCTCTCTCTCGCCTACTCTGCATACATCATCTGTATAGCCTCAGATCTGTTGTTTTCAACTCTTTATCTGTTCTTTGCTAGTTTTACTTCCATGTATGTGTTCAATCTCTCTCTCTCTCTCTCTCTGTGTTGCTGACATTGATGTGCTTTTCTTCATAGCTACTGTAAGCGTATATCTATGTGTTTATGTTTGATTTCTTCGTTATACCACTTAAATTAAGTGAAATTTACTTGAATAGAGTTCTTTTACTTCATTCTTTCGCTTCTGATCTCTGCATCAGATCTGTTTTTTTTTCAAACTCCAACTCTGCTCTCCTCGTGATTTTTCTGCCTGTGACTGTTAATCATCCATTTGTTGATTTCTCACGGACTTTCTCTTACTTGAAAAGTCTCCATATTACTCTTTTTAACCTCATTTTTACCCTTTTCTTCAAAAGATTATTTCTGGTCATTGTTAGATCTGTCCTTTCTTCTGGATTTGTCTGTTGATTTTTTTTTTCAGTTAAAGCTCCCATTGGCTCACTGAGTCTGACTCGATGACTCATGTGATTCCACACACACGCCAAAAAAAAAAAAATTGTTGTGAATTCTGGCTTTTGTGACTGAAATCCACATTTGGTTTTTCAATTGTAAAGGGAGAAGTTTTAGGCTAGTGATAATTAATGAGCAAAAATAATTTATTTTCATATTGGTTAGTTCAAAACAGCTGGTAATGGAAATCATTAATTTTGTATTCTAAATGAAATTAGCCAATGGATTTCTTTACATATGATTGCGATATGACAATGGGTTGCCCAAAATTCAAACTTGGAACTAGTTGGATGGAGTAGATAATTTCCTGGTTAAACAAGCAAATACCCCCCAAAGCCATGCTTGCATTCCCTCTTTTTTTTTGGACAGAATGCCCATACAACCAATGAGAGGACACCGTTGCTTTTGGTACTACTGAATGAATCCTTCATTCATTTTACTCCATTGAAGGAAAAAATCTATTTGCTGATCATGGTTTCATATCTTGTGTACATTCTTTTGCTGTCTTAGCTTTTGCTCGTCTTTGTTCTTTCACCTGAAACTATACAACCCAAAAATCAACAAAAGCTTTGCTCCAGTTTTTGGTGATAGATAGTTACGGTTTCAAGGTCTGGAGTTGTGGGTTACTTAAATTCTTTGTGTATTTAGAAGTCTCTCCTATCACTCTTAGAAGTATTTCTGCAAGGCACAATGCCAACTTCATTATGACATACCCTTGATTTTCCATCGATGCTCAAGTATAATTAAAAAATTTTAAAAAACAACAATAAAAACCATGCACTTAGACTATCTAGTCAACTGACGTGGATCCACTATTTATTGTCATACTATGGTAGCGGCCATAATACTATTATTAATCATTTGTGATATTATAATGATTAGTTTTCTTTATTGATATCTGTATTTTGTGAACTGCATTCTCACTACAATACATTTAAAATCAGTAGCAGGTTGCATAGCTGTGTCAAAAACAAAAAATAAATCACCAAAGAATGGGTTGGTTGGTAGGGAGAGGCTTATGGGTTAGAGACATAAGGAAAAAATAATGGTTATTTGACAGTTGGACACATGCAAATTGGGAAAAACACTACTTGTAATGTGAACGATGATACAAACTATTGCCAACAAAACATATTAAAATTCAATACTTGATTAGCTGTCATGATCGAGGAGATTTGTCCAAAGTGCAAGGTTCCTTGTATAACTATTAAACCTATCTACTGCTCTTATTTTTCTCTTTTATAATGGTCATTTAGCTAATTGTTTTCAACACACAATTGCCTCTCCATCTGTTGCTTTCAACGGTTGACACGTTGTATACTTGTAGTCTGAAAATTGGTATCAATGCCATGTCCCCGTGGCCATTTAAACATTTCATTCCAGATTTTTGTTGTGGAACGATCTGTTGCTGTTTGGTAACTTTTCTTGTTCATTTCCAGTTTTTGTGTATGATAGGAACCAAATGAACGTGCTGGAGGTGAACAAAACAGATTATGAGAATTGTATTTCTGACCATCCTCTTCACAATTGGACAACTGGAGCTGGAAGGGACGTCGTTCCCCTTAATGTGACTCGCAAGTACTATTTCATTAGCGGCAAGGGTTTCTGTTATGGTGGCATGAAATTAGCTGTTCTTGTTGAAAACCCACCACCTCCTCCTGTAGCCGCGCCAATCAAGAGCGGTGCTTCAACATATACTTTGAGAGGTCAGATTGTCATACCAGCTGTTTTTGCCATTGCTGCTGTATGGGACTCATTCCTCCGGGTCTGGTAGCAAATAGAACTTCAAAAAAAGTTTTCAGCTTATCTATTTCATAGCTTATCTATTTCATCGAAGTCATCACTCAAAACCAAATTGTGAAAGAAAATTTGAGTTGTGTACCGGTTGTGTTCTGTAGTGTTCTCTGTTTCTTTTTCTTATTCTTTTTTTTTTTAATATTTTAATTTTAGATTATTGATTTTTATTAATTGTTCATTACAGTTTGACCTGAACATTAATGATTGTTTGTTCAAGATCTTCTGTTGAAGTTATTCGTGCGGTGTTTGAACTTTGTAATTTGTATTGTGCGGATTACTTTGACTAAAAACAATTTAAAGAAAGGGTTTGTTAGAGAAATCAGATGCGTAATTGGTGGGAGTGGTTTTTTTTTTGCCTTTTTTTGGTGGCTTTTGGTTAGGTAGGGAATGCATTTAATAGGCCTGCAAACCATGTGGCCTTGTTTGGTGTTTCATACGAAAATGGCTACGGATTTCACAAGGAACAATTTTTTATTTTTATTTTATTTTGTTAAAAAATTATGAATGCATTTCCTAAATTTTTTGATTTAGGTGGGGATTGCTTATCATTAAAAAGGGTTTTGGCCCCGCCACATCTCATTCGTGGACCATGGTCAGCTTCTTCCGGAATGGTCCCTTTCATAACGAATGATATCTCTGTTGTGATATCCAGCCCCTCTCTTCACTCCTTCCTCCGGAGGATGGTCTAGATTGGATCACATCAAACCACTAAAAATCTGCGACTTAGATTAGTTTTAAATAAAAAAAAAAAAAAAAAAATTCCTTTTCTGACACTCTCCCTCTCATGTCCGCGTCCGGATCCTCTAGAGTGACTCTCTAGAGTGATCCTCTAGAGTGATTTCTCAGGTTGCAACACGTGTCCCATTAATGCATCGGACGGCTGTGGTTAAGCCTCACCAAAACGACGTCGTTTTGGTGAGGATTTTCAAAAAAAAATAAATAAATAAAAATGGAAAAAACCAGATTCAGATTTTCAGATTTTTCAAATGGGAAATTTTTTTTTTCAGATTTTTCGATTTCAAACACAAGAAGAACGAGATTTCCGTTCCGCTCATTGAATCCCAGTGCTTTCCCCTTCCGTCCTCGATCTTGAGCACGAAGTACCTCGACGAATCGAGCACGGGCTCGACGGAGGTGTCACGCTGGCCAGGGAGGACGAAGCAGGCCGCGAAAAGCTCCCCGGAGGAGGGATCTTCGAGGCGGATCTCGCAGCGGTCCTTGCAGGAGACGACGCGGAGGCGGCCGGACCAGATCTTGTCGGACTGGAGCCACTCGCCGCACTTGTAGCCGCCGCTGGTGGTGCGAGGGGGGATTTTGTAGACGGCGACCTCGCGAACCACCAGGAGGGTGTGCTCGAACGACTCCTCCTCCTCCTCGAACGACATCGGTTTTTTTTTTGGGATGAATTTGATGATAGAGGTTTGAAGTTCAAGGAAGATTTGGAGGGTAGGGTTTTGGTGGAGATCTGATCAGATTGATAGGTTATTGTTGAGTTTTTGGATCGGAAATCTCGTTTTTGGATCGAAAAATCTGAAAAAAAAAATTTTTTTTTTGGAAAATCCTCACTGTTGAGTTTTTGGATCGAAAAATCTGAAAAAAAATTTTTTTTTTTTGGAAAATCCTCACTGAAACCTGAATCTGGTTTTTTCCATTTTTATTTATTTATTTTTTTTTGAAAATCCTCACCAAAACGACGTCGTTTTGGTGAGGCTTAACCACAGCCGTCCGATGCATTAATGGGACACGTGTTGCAACTTGAGAAATCACTCTAGAGGATCACTCTAGAGAGTCACTCTAGAGGATCCGGACGCCTCATGTCCCACCACTCTCACTCACACACACTCTCTTTTCTAATAAAAAATTAAAAAAATTATTTTAATCTTTTCGTTTTATTTTCATAATATATATATATATATAATTTTTAATATAAAAATTTAATTTTATAAAATTAGTATCATTGAAAATATATTTTTAAAATAAGATTAATATTAAATATATTTAATAAAAAAATTAAAATAAATAAAAAATAATTACTATGTTTAGTTACGTTTTTTAAATTATTATTTTTTAAAGAATAATGCTATATGCACCAATTGGTGTACTAATTAATATACCAATTGACGATGTGACATAATTTAAGAGATTTTTAGTATTTATAATATGATTAATGAGTGAGATCAATAATAATATTATAAGTAGTGTTGGTACACTAGTTAGTAGTGCATATAGCACCATCGTTTTTTAAATATAAAAATTAATTTGATGAAATAAACACACAAAATTATATATTTTTGAAATTCTCCAAAACAATCTTCATTCCAAAAAAAATCATATGAAAATAATTTTTTTTAAAGAAAATAAAAAACACACAAATTCAATCTCTACATAGGTGTAAATCAAATACAGAATGTTTTTTTTATTTTCATATGATTTTTTTTATGTTTTTTATTTTCATATGATTTTTTTTGGAATGAAGATTATTTTTGAGAATTTCAAAAATATATGATTTTTGTGTATTTATTTCATCAAATTAATTTTTATATTTAAAAAATAATAATTTCAAAATGTAACTAAACATAGTAATTACTTTTATTTATTTTAATTTTTTATTAAATATATTTAATATTACTCTCATTTTAAAGGTATATTTTCATTGATATTAATTTTATAAAATTAAAATTTTATATTAAAAATTATATATATATATATTATAAAAATAAAATAAGATAGATTAATATAGTTTTTTTATTTTTTATGAGAAGCGAGAGAGAGTGAGTGAGCGAGCGTGTGAGTGGTGGGACGTGGGAGAGTGTCAGAAAAGAGAATTTTTTATTTTTTTGTTTGAGCTAACTTGAGCCTCAGATTTTCAGTGGGATATATATATATATATATATAATTTTTAATATAAAATTTTTATTTGATGAAATAAACACACAAAAATCATATATTTTTGAAATTCTCCAAAACAATCTTCATTCCAAAAAAAATCATATGAAAATAATTTTTTTAAAAGGAAATAAAAAACTCACAAATTCAATCACTACATAGGTGCAAATCAAATACATGATGTCTTTTTTATTTTCATATGATTTTTTTATGTTTTTTTATTTTCATATGATTTTTTTTGGAATGAAGATTGTTTTTAAGAATTTCAAAAATATATGATTTTTGTGTGTTTATTTCATCAAATTAATTTTTATATTTAAAAAATAATAATTTCAAAACGTAACTAAACATAGTAATTACTTTTTAATTTATTTTAATTTTTATTAAATATATTTAATATTAGTCTCATTTTAAAGTATATTCATTGATATTAATTTTTATAAAATTAAAATTTATATTAAAAATTATATATATATATTAAAAATAAAATAAAAAAGATTAATATAGTTTTTTTTTTAATTTTTTATGAGAAGAGAGTGAGTGAGCGAGAGTGTGAGTGGAGAGAGTGTCAGAAAAGAGAATTTTTTATTTTTTTGTTTGAGCTAACTTGAGCCTCAGATTTTCAGTGGGATGACATGGTTCAATTTGGGCCATTCCCTGGAGGTAGGGCTAGAGAGAGGGGTTGGAGAGAATCTGAACTCCTTCACATGACCCTTTATAAGTAATGGATTTTTTAAAGTGATTTAAAAGATAATTTTGAATTTTTTTTTTAACATATGAGTTATAATGGTACACATTAACATAGTTCATAAATAATTAAAACATCTTGAATGTTAAATATCAAATTGTAACATGTTATTGTCAAATTCTGATTATTCTATAGGGGTATTTTTTAAAAGGTCCCTGATATTATGATTTTATAGTATAAAGGACATCAAATATTTTCATGATGTCTAAGGTCCCTCAACATCAATCTAGAGAAATTTCAGTCCCAGAGAAAATTGGTCCAGAGAAAATTCACGTCACAGAGAAAATTGGTCCAGCTAGACCAACTCAGAGAAAATTTAGTTCAAAAACCAGAGAATTTCTCTGGTTTCAACCCAGAGAAAATTCAGTTAAAAAATCAGAGAATTTCTCTGGTTTCAACTTCAAATGAAAAAAAAATTCAATTCACAATTTGGAACCTGGAATGCTTAATTTGGAACCCAGAGAATTTCTCTAGACCAGCATTGCTATTGCTTGTGGTGAACCCAACACAACTGCAATTGTTCCAGCACTTTTCCATACAATCGCTAATGCTTAAGCCCGAATTATCGTCACGGTCACTGGATTCGGCCGAGTTGAAAGTGAAGGCTCGGAGCAATAACGAGATGAAAAGGACTTTTACTTGACTAATTTGTCTCTTGTAGAACACAGAGATGCTGAAGGTTTTGAACTCAAGGTTTATCTTCTTGTTCGACATCTTCATCAACCTCTATATCAGTAACTAAACAGCACAAATGATGCACAAACTTTATTACCAAAAAACAACAACAATACCAAAAGCACACATGTACAAGAACACATCATTTGTGTAGTTGACAGATATAATACAAGCTGTAGAAGGGCAAATTGAATCAGTTAGACTCAACTAGTCAGAGAAAATTTGATCCAGAGAATCTCTGGATCGAATTTTCTCTAGACTTCACAGAGAAATTCTAGTTTACAGAGATTTTCTCTGGTCCAATTTTCTCTGGACTTCATAGTTCACAGAGAATTTCTCTGGTCGAATTTTCTCTGGACTTCACAGAGAAATTCTGGTTCACAACAAGTAGATGGCTGTCCACCAGAAGTAGAATCTTCCATCCATGTATGATGTGATAAAGGAACTTTTTCTCTGTCCATAAAACATACAAAAGAGCATCCAGAATCTTCCATCCATGCAGAATCTTCCATCTATGTCTGTCCACAAGGGCTTCAAAAGAGCATCCTGCAAAATAAGATCATTGCTCGCTTGTGCTTCTGCATCTTGCTTCTCAGTCTTTTTAATTTCAGGAACTGAAACATCTGTTTCAAACATAGAAGAAGTTGAAATTTTTTCCTCCCCAAAACTCTTAGTCTCCACGGGCTCTGAAACAGCTGCATCTCCTACAACCAGACATTTTATTTCTTGTTCTTTTGCATCTTACTTCCCAGATTGATCATCACACTTGTTCATTGTAAGGTGCAAATCTAAAGCATCAGGGACAAAAGTTTTCTCACAAGGCACATCATCCAATGGGTCAGCATTGAGAGGAACATCTGAAGTGCCCTCCACATTAGCCCCCACTAGCAGGCCTTCTTTGACTAGATATATTGGATTTGCCACATTTTCAGAAGAACCAGTATTGATCTTGGTTTCAGGTTCAGCAGCCTCAAACTTTGAAGCAACAACCTCCTTGCAAAATAGGATCATTACTCTCTGGTGCCTCTGCATCAACTTCCTTCGGAGTCTTTTCAGTTTCAGAATCAACAACTGGAGCTCCTGTTTCCAACGTTGACAAAGTTGAAATCTTTTTCTCTTCCAAACTGTCAGTATCCCCAGGCTCTGAAACAACTATGTCATCTAGCTCAGAACCTTTCAGCTCTTATTCTTCAGCATCTTCCTTCACCGATTGATCCTCACACTTGTCAGTTGTAACATCCAAAACTGAAACTTCCATTTCCAAAACCAAAGCATCAGAAGCAGTCGATTTCTCACAAAGCACATCATTCATGGATTCAGCATTGACAGTAACAGCTGAAGTGCCCTCAACATCAGTCTGCACTATCGAATTTTTTTCGACTAGATCTCTTGAATCCTCCATATTTACGAATGAACCAGTATTGAGATTGGTTCCAACTTCACAAACCTCAGGCTTCGAAACAACAGCATCTTGCAGAATAGGATCATTTCTCTCTTGTGTTTCTGCAAAAACATCCTTCTCAGTCTTTTGGATTTCAAGATCAACAACTGCAGTTACTGTTCCCAATGTTGAAACAAAAACTCTCTCCTCTACACTAGCCACCACAGACTCTGAAACAAAGGCTTCCTCTAGAACAGGAATTTTCATCTCTTGTGCTTTTGCATCTATTTTCTTAGTCTGATTGCCAATCTTACCTGAGGATATGGCAGCACTGCCAATCTTACCCCACTCTATTACCATAAAAAATACAAAGAATCAATGCACATAGAGATAGAGAGACTCTGTTTCAGTACTCTCTCCCTCTTCAAAACCCTTATTTATCTGAGTTGGTCCAGAGAAATTCTCTGGTTTGGTCCATAGGAGAAATTTGAACAACCAAAGATATATACCAATCAAAATATATAATCATACACTACATCAGTTTATACACACAGAAACTTAAGAATCAAATTCAATTTGATTCTTAAGTTTCTAGTCCTGCTAAAAGGTTTTCATCAAGAAAAATGCTATTTTAGCTATGGTATATGCAGAACACCTTGCTAGGAGGTAGAGGAGCTCTTGGCAAATGGGGAGGCACCAATTCTACAATCCAGCTTTGCTCTCCTCCCACCATTCCAATTTCTTGTTGCTGCAAAAAATTGAATTATAACAATCTCATTTTACAATATCCCAAATCCAAAAAAATATAATAACATAGCATAAGAGGAATTTGTGACATATTCAAAAGCCACATGCATGTGTAGTGTATGTGTGAATATATATCATTACCCTTTATTTCTTAGATTCGAAAAAACAGTAGTATTTCTTTAAAAAGTGATATTACAAAAATGGATCAAAAACTGAATCAAATAGACTGTAAAAGCTTGACGGAAGTGTAAGGAAAATAGGGGATGATGAATTAAAATGAAATTGAGGGGGTTGAAGAACTTGAAACCCTAGAATGAGAAAGTGTATGAAAGATGAGGAGGAAGAGGAATTGAGGGAGGGTGGGGGGAGAGGGAGAGAAAAGGTCACCATGAGAGGCTTGTAAAAGGTCAGGTAACTTCGTTGCTTGGGAAGAAAAGAATGGTCGTACATGAGCATAAAGCAGAGCCAGTAGACCTATTGAACCTATGGCGTACGATAACAACTTCCTCAGTACTCCCAATGTCCACCTCCACCTCCGCTCCTGCATCTCCTCCCTCTCTCTTTCTCTATGCTGAGAAACTATACCCAAAACATCTATGCTGCTTTGCGTCTGTAATTTGAATCCTCAAATGATCGTTTGTCCTAGCTGCCATTGATGTAGGAGAGAGAGAGAGAGAGAGAGAGAGAGAGAGAGGAAGCAGAGAGTGAGAAGAGAGACCAAACTTAGTGGAGGTGAAGTGATAAGATCGGGAGGAGAGAGAGATGTGGGAATTTCTCTGTGATATATGGGTGTAGGAATTGAGGGACTTTAGACATTATAAAATAATTTTGTGGATCTCTTCCATTACGAAAAGTGGAAGAGGGACCCTAGATCAATTTTCCCTATTCTATATATATATTTTTTTATTTGATGGATTATTCTATAGTATAAAAATACTAAAATTTAACAATCTCACTATTGTAGCAAATAAACAGAGAGGGGGAAAGCTTTATCATGCAGCAGACGATATACTTTGAAAGAAAACATCCTTAATTTTTTAGACTACATTTGGATTATAGATTTTAGTAATAATGAAGACAATGTGAATGAAATATATATATTATGAGTGTTGATTTTTGACCACACAACCAAACAGGGAAACTTAGCAGGAGAGCACCGGTAAAATAGATTAAATCCGAACAACCTATTATAGAAAGATAAGAATTCGGCGGTGCTTCGTTCACCCGGAGGTACTTTGACAATCAAGTCAGTAATCAATTATCTCTCAAAATCACAAATAGTGCTTAACTCACTGGACAGAGCATAAAAAACATATCTTAGACCTATGAGGGTGCCTTACTTTTATAGTCAGCACTAACCTGATCCCTGTAGAAGCCTAGCTTCAATAAATTGGCTCAATACTCATCTTGGACTCCCAGTTAGATAGAGATAAATTCTCTAAGAGCTTTATCTATATCCAGACTGAGATCCTCTTCCATTCTAGAAGTCTTGTCCCTTATCTGTTTATCTCGGATTCCGATATCTCTGCAGATAACCTCGATCTAGCCGAGATCACCTCGGCATCAGGACCATGCCACGTGGCACCTCAGCCGACATTTCAGCGTTACCTTGGCCATGTGCTGTTATTCACAAAATATGTCTCCACACACACATATATATATATATATATATATTTATATTTTCTTTTTCATTTCATTTCTTTCTAAAATTTTATCTAAATTTACAATCCAAATACAATATAAACAAAGTTAGGTTGAAATATGCAGGATATTTTGATTGTTGAATAAAATAGTCAGACCAGTTTGAGAAATTTTAATAAAAGGGGAGAGGAATTTTGTTATTATGTACACCAATCCGAACCCCACCGGTTTACATAGCTTGGCCTGGGCTTCGAAACAAAGTCCTATTTTGAGAAGATGATAAAAAGTAGTTTTTTTTATTTTTAATTAAGTTTTTAGCTTTTTTAGATAAATGATTTGGGAAGTTGGTAAAAAGTTATTTTTGATTTTTTTGATTAATATTTGTTTATGATATCAAATCACAATAAAATGACCAAACTATCTCCCATTTAATTTAAAATATTTATAACTTCACCTATTTAGCACATTTTGACCCATGAGGGATAGAATTGTAATTTCACCATTGACTAAAAACTAACTTTCCAAATAAAAAAAAAAGCCAAAAAAATTAATTTTTGACTTTTGCTACCAACCAAAAAATGGACTAAAATTATGTCCCCAAAAGAGACCTCGTAAATGTTCGTTTCTAATTTGGGCCAAATGATCTAACAGTTGTGATTGGGGGCCCGAAAAAGGGACCCCCGAATCCCCCTAATTTTTTTTTTTTTTTCTTTTTCAGCAGACGAAGAAGAGAAGGAGGGGGAGGGGGAGGGGGAGGAAGGACTGGAGGGGGCCTAAAAAATGGAGGAGGAGGGGGCGGAGGCGAGGCACGCGATCGGCGAGGCACGCGAACGGCGGAGGCGACGCGATCGGCGGCGGAGGCGCGACCTCTCTCTTTCTCTCCCTCTCCCTCTCCCTCTCTTTCTCTAGTTGCAGAGGTCGAAAATAGCGGAAGAAAAAAAAAAAAAAAAATACACAGAATGCCCAAAACGACGTCGTTTTGGGCATTCGGGGCATACGGGAGAAGAAATTTCGAAGTGCAAATCTTTATTCATGATCTAAAATCTGGCACGCTTACTACAAAATATACCAAACGAGATTAATAAAAAAGGAAAAAGAATAAAGAAAAACTTGGTGACATATGATATTTTTGTGGGAGATTTATGTAGAAGTCTTAACAAGTGGATTTCAATAGGTTATATGAGAATTAGGCATCGTTTGGTAAGTGCTTGTTTTAGTCTAAAAGTCAAAAAGTTACTAAAAAAAATCAAAAAGTTAATAACTTATACCAAAAAGTCAAAGATTCATTTTTCTCTCTACTTTTTTGCACACCTTTTCGTAAAAAATTAAAAAATTATTCTAAAATACAAGTTTTTTTACCTCATATTTTAGTCAAAAAGTCAAAAAATTACTAAAATAACATATTCCCAAACGAGGCCTTAATGATGTTTTCCATCAAACATTATTAAAAAACGTCAATAATTATTAATTTTTAACGATAGTTTGAAAATTGTTATAAAAATATTACTAATTATAAGTTTTAATAGCCGTTTTAAAAAATTGTCACAAAAAATGTTACTAATTTTTAACTTTTAGCAACAGTTTAAAAAATTCGTCACATAACTAATTATAAGTTTTAGCGACAATTTATTAAACTGTGACAAAAAAAATTACTAATCGTCAACTTCACTATTAGAACCTATTAGGATTCGTTTGGGAAGTGGGTTGCTTTTTGATTTTTTGACTTTTTAAACTTTTGTAAGAGAAAGAATGTAACAATTATGAATTGAATGTGATATTTTGTTTTATTAAACTAAAAAATTTATTTTATTTTTTTATAACTATTTTAACTAAAAAAGTCTCACCCCAAATCTATCTTCCCAAATAGAGGGGTAGTAATTTAACTATCAACCTTTATAAATAAATAGAATACCCCTCATGCTAGACCTTAATGGATCCGAATTGTCATTAATCATTATGTTGACGTCAATAATTTGTTTTTTTGTTGAAGAAACTAATTGTTTTTAGAAAGCTAATTAAGTATTAGCAATGTAGCCAAAAAAAAAGATTGTTTATGTCCTAAAAATGCAAATTTTGCTACAATTGTCAATTTAAAAAAGAGAGAGCAAGAGAGGTGTACCTTTTTATTTTCCTTTTTTTAAGGGGTAGCCCTATTGCCAGGAGGCTCTTGGGTTTTTTTTTTTTTTAATATATATTTTAAATTGATAAGAGATTATTTACAATATAAAGAAAATTATATCCGAATAATTATAATCTAACAATTATAATATTAAAAAAAAAACCTTAATAAAAAAGGTTCATAATAAAGAAAAGGGTAAATTACATTGAAACTTCTTGAGATTTATGTTTATTATAGTTTTTCCCTCACATTTTGAAAATTATATCTCCCCCCTGAGGTTTAAAGTTTCATTACAGATTCTCTTCTTCAGCAATTTAATTTTTTTAAATATCAATTTTGCCCTCATTGGATAAATTATATTGACACCCCTCACATTTTAGAAATTACAATCCCCTCCATAAAGTTTAAAGTAGCATTACCAATTGCCCCCTTGGTTAGTATTAGTTGGAAAAAAAATTCATTAAAAAAAATTAATTGGAAAAAAATTTATTTGAAAAAAAAATTAATTGAAAATTTTTTTTGTTAGTAAAGTTTTTAAATTTCTGTTTAAAAATCAACGTAAACTCATTTTTTGAATTTGCATTTTTTCCTCAAATTTACAAACTGAGACAATCACTTATAAACGAAAAAAATTATCAAATAAGTTTTTATGACAGTTTTTTAATTTTTTGTAAATATAAATTGAAAACTGAAAACGAAATAGTTACCAAACAGACTTGATGGTAAAAATGTCGTAAAATTAACAAATAATTAAATAAGTTACCAACGTAAGAAATGACTTATCAAAAGACTCTTAGGCTATGTATGATTTGATTTTTAGAATTTTTTTTTTAAAATTAAAAATTAATTTGGTTAAGAAATAAAAAAATAAAAAATAATTATCATTTAAGGGTAAAAAATAATTATCATTTTAACTTTTGGGCATGTTATATATATACGTATGGCTGTTTCAATTTAATTTGTAAAAAATTATTTGTAACCACTCGAAAAATAAAAATTATGTAAAAATGATAATTATTTTTTATTTTTTATTTCTTAACCAAATTAATTTTTAATTTTTAAATTTTTTTTTTCTAAAAATCAAACCATACATAGCCTAAGAATCTTTTGATAGGTCATTTTTTACGTTGGTAACTTATTTAATTATTTTTTAATTTTACGACATTTTTACCATCAAGCCTGTTTGGTAACCATTTCGTTTTCAGTTTTCAATTTATATTTACAAAAATTTTAAAACTGTTATAAAAACTTGTTTGATAATTTTTTTTGGTTTATAAATGGTTCTCTCAGTTTGTAAATTTGAGGAAAAAATGTAAATTCAAAAAATGAGCATACGTTGGTTTTTAAACAGAAATTTAAAAACTTTACTAACAAAAAAAATTTTCAATTAATTTTTTTTTAAATAATTTTTTTTCCAACTAATACTAACCAAGAGGGTAATTGGTAATGCTACTTTAAACCTTAGGAAGATGATTGTAATTTCTAAAATATGAGGGGTGTCAATGTAATTTATCCAATGAGGGCAAAATTGGTATTTAAAAAAATTAAATTGCTGAAAGGGGAAATCTGTAATGAAACTTTCAACCTCAGGGGGGAGATATAATTTCTAAAAGTAGAGGAGGAAAACTGTAATAAATATAAATCTCAGGGGGTGTCAGTGTAATTTACCCTAAAGAAATTAATAAATAATACAACAGAGATACCCATAATGGGGGGATTGACCACCTGATCTCTAGAGCAATTTATTGTGAAACAACCAAGAAGAGTCCTTGTTATTTGCATAGGAGTCAATATTTTTGTTCTAACAGTTTTCTATTCCTTTCTCATAAATCATTTTTCTATTGGGATCTTATTACTAACAAGTGTTTTTGGTGCCCAAAAAAACTAAAAAATAAAATTAAAAACACAAGTATATTTTTTAACTATATTTGAAATGTTTTTTACATAAATTTGAATATTAAACAATGTCCTACAAGAGATGTTAACCTTTGTCTTTCTATTACATGATTTACCTTTTTGACTTTAATTTTATAGTAAAAAATAGATGTGAGTAAGTAAAACAATAGATGATGAACCTAAAATTCCCAATAGATAATTAGATCAAGTTTGGCAACTCAAAAATAATTCATCTTTTTATTTTTTTATCTTTTTTTTATCACATTACCTCTCTACTTTTCTGTACATCTTTTCGTAAAAAGACAAAAAGTACACTTATTTAGATCATCCCAAACAACCCCTACCAATAATTGGGAAAATTACTCGGTGTTCATGTTGTACCACATGGCACATGATCACAAATTATTATGATTATATTGTTCTTTCATTACTCAATATAAAATTATAAATTTTACATTTTTCACCAATTAGCAAAATTATGTGGTGCCAATGGGACACAGAACAATAAACCTTGAGACCTCTAATTAGAGGTGCCACTAGTGATGTAACAGTGGGCTCCACCCGCTGCCACAATGTGTGTTGTGTTTTGTTTTTTTTGTTTTTTTTTTCATTTTCACCTCACTAGTAGTAGATTTAGAGCTTAATATTTAAAGAGGTGAATTACGTTAACGGTTCTTATAGTTTGGAGCTTGTGTCATTTTGGTCATTGACTTTTCAATTGTGACATACTTGATCCTGAATTTTGAATCTTGTTCCAAATAAGGACAAATGAAGATACCATTTGATTTTTCAAGGGCAAAACCGTCAATTTGATAAAATATAACTAATTTAAGAAAAATAAATGTCAAAAAAATATTTTGAAATTTTTAAAAATTATTTCTACCCACTAAAGATAAAATTATGTAAAATTGATAAATCTTTTTGACATTTATTTATTTATTTTATCAAATTAATTTTTATTATGTGTTTGGATGATAATCATGTAATAGGTGGTTGTTTTTGTTTTCATTAAATTAGTTTCTGTTTTTCCAAAAGTCAAATATGGCGACAACTTTGATATAATTATTAAACCAATCCATTAAATTAAAAAAATCCAAAACTAAAAATATTTCATATATTAAATGTATCAATTACATATTAAAAGTTTAACAACTACCCATTACATAATCATCATCTAAACATATAATAAAAATTAATTTGGTAAAATAAATAAATAAATAAATGTCTCAAAGATTTATCAATTTTACATAATTTTATCTTTGGAGTGTAGAAATAATTTTAAAAATTTTAAAAATATTTTTTTGACATTTATTTTTGTCAAATTAGTTTATATTTTATCAAATTGACGATTTTACCCTTAAATTAAGCAATATTGAAAAGTTAAGGATTAAAATGACACGAGTCCTAAACTATAGAGATTATTAGTGTAATTTGCCCTGTTTAGAGCTCCAAATCATTACGGGGACAGCGAATAACGTCTGCTATCAGTGGCAACCCAATAAATTTTTGTAGATTGGATCACTTCACAAGTTTAAGTTCCATAAATTTATAAAGAAAAAAAATAGACTGCACAACATTTACTGTATTTGGTTGAGTTTTTAAAGCAATTCATGTGTTTTTTTTTTTTTTTTAAATTTGTTTTGTTCATATTTTAGAGTATTTTTTTTTAAATGCACATAAACTAAATGTACCTAAAAATTCAGTATATTTTTATTTTTTTTATGTATCTATTATTTTTTTAATAGATTTTTTAACAAATATTTTAGTCTAATTTTTGATTTTTTTTTATATTTTAAATGCACATAAGCTAGATGTACCTAAAAATTAATAAAAATTAAAATATTTGTCAAAGAAATCTATAAAAAAATAAGAGATACATAAAAAAAAATAAAAATGTACTTAATTTTTGTATATTTTTATATTTAATGAATATTTTTTAGATTTTTATACAAATATTTTAATTTTTAAATATATTTAACTTAAGAGGATCTAAAATGTTTTTAAAAAATGCTTAAAATATTTAAACGTTCACTAAAAAAAAAAAACTTAACAATCATATATACATTATTAAAAATAGTGTTTTTCTCTTACTTAGGTGACAAAATCTAAAGACTTACTTTTTAAAAAAAAAATCCACATCATCATGTCATTTCCATTTAGATATAAAGTTCTACACAAATTCAATTTCAATTATAATAACCAATTTTATATGGACTCTATTTGAGAAATACTTATTTTCTATATATATATAATTATAATTTAATTATTATAATAACCAATTTTATATGGATTCTATTTAAGAAATACTTATTTTTCATATATATAACTATAATTTAATTGTTATGATATTTGAAAAAAATTATCCCAATATCCCACATCGATAAAAAAAGGAAAAAATGAGTTATTCATTTATATAAAATGAGACTTATACTTTTAAATTTTAAAATTAAAATAACATTTAAAAGTTTTAATTAATAATTAATTTTTGTATATGTTAATTGGTCTTTTGACCTAACTGATTAGATTGAATCGTTTTTGGTTTAACTGATTCCCTGGTTTAACTGCGATCTTAATTTTTATTAAAATATATTGGTTAGATTTGTTTGATTTGAAATAAACTACAGATTGACCTAATTAAAGATTAAATATTTAATATTGTTTGATTCAAAATAAACTTCCAACCCGAACAATTGTTAATTTTTATTTTACACAATCTCATATCAAAAAAAGAAGGAAAAAGTGAGTTGTTTTTCTTGCTTAGGTGGCAAAAGCTAAGGACTTTTTTTTTTCTAAAAAATTCACATTAGCATGCCATTTCCATTTACATATAAAGTTCTATACAAATTCAATTTCAATTATAATAATCAATTTTATATGGATTCTATTTGAGAAATACTTATTTTCATATATATGATTATAATTTAATTATTATATCAACTTATTGTAGTGTTATACATGTTTTAATTTAAGATAGTTTAAATTTTAAAATTAAAATAACATTTAAAAGTTTTAATTAATTAATTTTTGTATAAATTGATCTTTTGACTTGGCCGATTAGGCTGAATCGTTTTCAGTTTAACTGATTCTCTAGTTTAACAACGATCTTAGCAATTTTATCAAAATGTAATTGTTAGATTTATTTGATTCGAAATAAGCTAAAGATTGACCAAATTAAAAATTGAATGACTGATATTGTTTGATTCAAAATAAACTTCCTGTCCGAATAATTGTTAATTTTATTTTACACAATCCCACATCGGAAAAAAAGAAAAAAGTGAGTTGTTTTACTTATATAAAGTAAACCTATGCTCCCATTAAATATTGTAGTGTTGTGCATGTCACAGTTGAAGACAGTTCAAATTTTAAAATAAAATAAAATTTTTAATTTTTAATTAATTATTTTTTGTGTAAATTGATTAGTCTTTTGGCCGATTTTAATGATTTTATCAAAAAATATATATTGTTTTATTTCTAAAAGGTTTGTTTAAATTTTATGACAAGCTTTAACGTAGAAAAAACTAAAACTTAAAAAAATTATAAAAAAAAAAAATTATTTTTAATTTTATCATAAATATATATATTTTAATTTATTCTATTTTTTTATCTTTACCAATTAAATTATGACATCTATTTTTTATTGTGAACTTAGAATATACAATTAATGACATAACAACTGCAATATATATTATAATAAAATGATTAAAATTTAATTCATTTTAACTTTTTTTTATATATTTTAAAAATAAATTTTATGTTATTATTTAATTTTAAAATTATTTTTAATTATTTATTTAGTCGGTGCATCACACGGATTCATATGCTAGTTATATTTAAAAGCCATTAACCAAACAAAGTGGTTTAAACTTGTCATTATTTGATAAGTTCTCTTAATTTTTAATGAGATTAAACTACATTAAATAAATATGAGTAAATTACTAATAGGTCCTAATAGTTGAACTTAATTTTCATCAAGTTCTATTGAAAATGTCATAGTAAAATCATTACTAAAAATATTTTTTTATGACGATTTTTTACTTATATCGCTAAAAATTGACAATTAGTGATTTTTTTTTGTCACGGTTTTTTTAAATTGTCGCTAAAACTTACAATCTGTAATGTTTTTCTATGACGAATTTTTTAAACTATTGTTGAAAGTTGAAAATTAATGACTTTTTTGTGACGATTTTTTTAAACTACCGCTAAAATTTATAATTAATGATATTTTTGTGACAAATTTTAAACTGTTGCTGAAAATTAAGAATTAGTAACATTTTTAATAATATTTAATAAAAAATACCATTAATTAATACATAATTTATTAGACAAAAAATTCACATACACGTAAGCCCCTAAAGTGTTAACAGCATAAATAAATTTTTTTGTAATGATTCTCGATAAATATGGGACCCATTACCATTGATGTGGAGTCGCGTGCTGTTACAGCATTTTTTTTTCTTAAAATGTCTTCTGCCATGTCATATGCATGATAATTAATTACTTTATTTCTATTTATTCCAGGAACAAAACAACTTAAAAATTTAAGGAATCAACGGAGATTTTATTTTCATATAGAATAATAGTTAAATAATTTATTTCTCACATCATTTGGCACAATTCCAAGGATTTCAACCTAATTAATTATTATTATTTATTACAACATATCTCAATAAAATAAAATAAAAATAAAAGTTTTGAGATTATTCAAGTAAAAGTTTTGTAAGCATTAAGGCCTCTTTTGGGTAGTTAATATTTTAACTACAAAAAATTAAGTTTTTTCTAAAAAGGGTAAAAAGTTAAAAGAAAATTCAATTCATATAAAAACGTAAAAATTTCTTCTCATTTTTACTTTTTATACATCTTTTCGTCTAAATTTAAATTTTTATTTTTAAATATACTAATTTTTTACCTAATATTTTAATCAAAAATTATAAAAAATTACTTAAAAAAAAAGAAGTTACTTCCCAAACTATTCATAACAAATAAATAAAAATTCATCGCACAAAGGTAGTGTTTGGGAAGCAACATCCCAAATTTTTTATCTCATAAAAACTACTAAAGACAAAAGTTTGCAAAACCAAAAAAAACACATCCAAACAAAATATCACATCCAACCCCATAATCATTTCACTTTTTCTCTCACAAACATCACATCCAACCACATAAAAACTCAACTATCTTCCCAAACACTAAAAATTTTTTATCTCATAAAAACCTACATTTACTAAAATCTACATAAAAACTCACTTCCCAAACACCAACAAAATATTTGCCTCACTGTTGTAATTTCGAACACGCGGATTTTATCGCAGTACTTTTCATGCATGAATGTGTGATGCACCGCATATATATAGTGGTAGATTCGTAATAAAGGTGTAAACTAGGGCTGCAATTTAGTGCCCTTCATGATTCGTACTTGTAATCAATCAATCATGCATGGGAAGTGAGCTGCAAAATCTCATCAGGAGGGTTAAGCTGCACACGTGTACGGTGATAAGGCCCTGACTCCCGTATAGAGTGCGAAGACTTCTCGACTTTGGCGTGAATTCAGGCGCAACCGAAATAGTTACTGCTAAAGTGCGCCGGGTTGGCAAATGCGCCACCCTCTCCATTTCCAAAAATGGCCTCACAATACATACATACAGATATGTCTGCGCTGTGGTCATCCTTTCTGGTGCTCACCAAAGTTGATTTGGCGCTATAAATGCTTCTATTCTATACAGAGAGAGAGAGAGAGAGAGAGAGAGAGAGAATCTGACAGTGATGGAGGGTTTGAGGAAAGGTGGTTCTGTATGGTGGACCACGGTTTTGGTGGTGGTGGTGGGGATGCTAACCTGCGCAGTGAGTCAGCCACCGCGGCGTCTCACGGTGGGAGGACGAGTGGGTTGGACGAAGGACTTCAACTACACAGAATGGTCGATTCATAAGCAATTTTACGTCGGCGATTGGCTTTGTAAATTTCTCTCTCTCTCTCTCTCTCTATATATATATATATATATGTTTGATTGTTGTGTTAATGAAAATGAATGTGTTTGTGAATGCATTAAAAGTTGGTAATTTATAGGCTTGAATTGAGTTGATTGTTCTAATTTTGCTTTGGCCTGAGTTTCATCATTTCGCGTTTTCGTATGTTTCTATCTGCGAGTTTCGTATCATGGAATTTATGATTTGGAAAATGGATTTGAAGTTCATTGTGTAGTTCAAAGTTTGAAACTAGGGTAACGTCCCTCTATTAAAATTAGCGTAAAAACCTGAACGCAAGCTCTAGATTTCATTTCATCTCCTCTTTTCAGAAAATTTTCCAGACAAGGAAACTTCTGGCTTTTCCTTTTTCCAAAACTTTCTGAGATAACAAACGCTACCCTTCTCTCCGATTAATTGGTGAGTTTTGTTGCTGTTTCCTTGATTGGAATTTATTCCTCTAATTTTTCTTTAATTTCGTAAGGTAAATATTCAAATGCTGCCTTAAGGGCCAAGTTTTTCTCCAGTTCAATCTGTGGATCACTACGGGTCTTGTTTCGATAATTTCGAATTTTTCAATGTGGTTGTAAAATATCGCATTGATTGGATATCAATAGTTATTTGATTCAAATTTCAGTCAATGATAAATATAATTTTTAAAATAAATTATTGACAAAAATCTGATCTGATCGAATAGTTATTGATATCCGATCAATGTGATTTTTTATAAGAATAAAGTACTCAATAAACTTTACACATTAAAATATTCAAATTATCAAAACAAAATTTATAATAAACTCCACAAATCCAACAATACCGTCCAGTGCACTGACCACTACCGTAATACGTTTAGGCATGAGTTATACCATGAGAACCAGTTCAAAGTGTATAAACAGAACATCATTCAGTTAGATAAATACAATTTATTTATTTATTTTTTAATGAGAAGCAAGTGTTTTGTGTTTTGTATTTTGTGCAGTCACTTCTTTTTTCTTTTAATTTATAATATGCAAATTTAGTCTAATTAATAATGGAGAATATTCACAATCAATAATGATTCATACCACTAAAAAAAGATCACTAATAACACTAATGTATTGAGAATGTCAAAAAAAAAAAAAAAAGCATATCCACTACTACATCATTAGTGGTGCTATTAGAGTACCACTTTTAGTGCTCTCAACCATTTTTCTATTCACAATCAATCCTAATTATTAATTAAGCGTTGCTAAACCCTTGTATATCACATTCCACCTGTCAAAATTAGTCTCACCTCTTTAAGAGTGGGTCCTGCTTAATAGTAGTTTGGAGAAACTACATAGGAGTGTAGTTTTCTAAAAAAAAATTCAAATTAATGAAAAACTTTACAAATTTTAATAATTGAATCTATAATATTTTTTTTTATTAATTTGTAAATATTTTTTCAAATTCCTACTAATGTGTAATTTTTCCTAGTAGTTTTCATGTGTGGCACACATACTATTCTTTAAGGCCCACGAATGTGCTAATAATATATATATACACAATAATGCTAGAATGAATTAATAGTGTAAGGGGTTATCCAAATTCTAACTAGTGAATTGATGTTGGCATTTTTACCCTCTATCTTGATTATAATGGAATTTAGCAATGGCAGATGATCACAATCCGTAGAGGACATGTTTTTAACCCTCTATCTTGATTGTTTCTTCTTTTCTCATTTTGAATTTGGTGAAATGGTAACATTAAAACTCAAAGGTAGTGTTTGGTTTGATTTTTAAATCATAATTTGGATCGAAAAATTTCAAAATTCTTTTCAAAATTCATAATCAATTTTTTTTTTTTAGAATTCAATTCAAAAATTCTTTTCAAAACTATATTTTAAAAAAAAAAATTCAAAAGATTTTTTTTATTATTTTGTTCTTTAAATATTTTTTTTTTTAAATTTTTGAAGAAACATGTTTTGTTATTTTTTTGAGTATTGGCCAAATAATTTGTTATGATTTATATTATATGGGTGATCCAATTTTATTATTATTTTTTTAAATAATAAAAAAATTAAATATCTAAAATAAAAAAAAATATTTAGAGTATTTAAAAATTTAAAAATTAAAAAAATAAATATTTAAAATAAAAATTATATATTTTAAATAAAAATATTTTTTTAAATTTTTTTAATATTTTTAAAAAAATATAGCGCATAAATGTAGTAAATACAACTTACATTAAAAAAATAAATATTTTCAATAAAAAAATTTTCCCTAAAAACATAAAAATAAGAAAACTTTTAAATATTAAAAAAAATAAACCCAAAACAATTTCAAAACTCATAATCAAACAAATTTTTTCTTGTCAAATCTCATTTTAGAAACTTATCTTTCAAAATATAACTCAAAATTTCAAATCTTATGTCAAAAATTAAACCAAACAGAGCCTCAATAATCAAGCTCCACTACCCTCAATAATCAAGCACATCTTCATGCAGTACAAGATGACAGCTAACTAGAACTCAACAATACTACTTATCTAGAAAAGTAACCAAAAAAAATTACATCTATGAATCACATTTATTAGGAGTATGATCCACACTATCAATTTTAAATCGACACCATACACATAAGCTTCGGGATAAAATTCGGGTAGAATTTCTGGGCACACAGCATTTTCCAACCGGAAATAGCAACATTATGCTCTTATCTGGCTTCCCAGCTAACCATTATTTGGGATGCAACAGATTCAAATTAGTGCGTGACTTTAAAACAATTCGATTACCTTTGACAATTGAATGCTGAATTAATCTGTGTGGAGAAATCCGAGTTACAGTGTCAATTCTGCTCTGCTAGTCTCAGTTTTCTTCCTAATGACAAAACTGTATTGTTCTGACTTCAATATTTTTTGTATTTCATTGTAAGATTTTGTGTTTGACAAGCGCTACTACAACGTGCTGGAGGTAAACAAGACGAACTATGAGAACTGCAATGACCAGAACTTCATCACGAACATTACAAGGGGCGGGAGGGATGTGTTTGAGCTCAAACAAGCGAGGCCTTATTACTTCCTCAGCAGCGGAGGCTACTGCTTTCACGGTATGAAACTGGCCATCAACGTGGAAGAATATGTACCTCCTCCGGCAGCTGCTCCAACCATAAATGGTGGTTATGTGAACAATGACAGCCAAATAATCCTAACCATTGTGCTTGGGATTACTTTGGTATGTGCCTTACTTATGAAATTGTATTAGCTGCTCATTATAATATCATTCGAACAAATCATAGAAATGATACTTTTGGTATGTTTGTTTCCCTTCTGATAGTCACAGGTAGTAAGAATGGGTTAGTATGTGAAAAATTTATCGGGTGAATTGAAAGTTGTTGCTTAAATATAGTGAGAGCATGAAAGTGTGACTCTTTCCTTTCTTGGTTGCTTGTAAAATTTATATCTGATATGCAAGTTTGCTGTTCGAGGAAACAATTGTCTTGCTACAGTTGTAATGTTTTAAAATTTCTAGACTGACTTGGCTTGTTTTAAAGTTTACTGTAGGATGAACTGCATTGGTTTGCTGTAATATTGACCCCAAAAAAGAAAGGGCAAGAAACCTAAGGGTGTGCCTAACAAATTTTTCCTCTCTTTTGGGGATGAATTGAAGGGCTAAAATTCCTTCATCCTAAAATGTGAATTATTTCTACTATTAGCTTCTCCCCATCTACAGTACAAATTTCTTCATTTTCCAGAGTGTCTCTCCCGATTGAAGTGAATGGGACTCAAATATAAAATTTAATGGTTGAAATTACAGTAGCGTGATCAAATGGCTCTCAATCTCAAGAGATAATTTGCAACTAAATTGGTGAATGAAACACATAACCGGTCCAGATGAGGATCAGATCCGACATAATTTAATCCAATTTTGACAAATTAGATAAGAGATAATTAAAATATGAATTCATTTTATCCAATTACCCAATTGAAAAATTGCAAGTAACATAGCAATGGCACTTAGGGCATCTCCAATGGTTCTATCTATTCTTTTTTTTTCCATCAAATTTGAGTAAAAACTCCAATTGATATCAAGGCCGTGTTTGGCATATACTAAAAAAGTCAAAAAGTCACTATTCTATTTAAGTCACATCATCTTATTTAAATCATATCACCTCTCTACCACATCACTTCAAACCCAATCTATACCCAACCCATATTTCATAAAAAGTCAAAAAGTGTACTTATTTAGAACATCGCAAACCACCCCCAAGTATTCTAATAGAGAAGTTTGATCTTTCATCAAAACAACGATGGACCGGGCAGACGATCGGGCGAATGTTGGTTAGTCAACCGGCCTAGAGTTAGTCCGGGAACATCCGGTGGTAAAAATCCAACGGTTATATATGAACCGTGATTTGATGAAGCTCCCAAACGTTCTCAATTTGGTGAAATTTTTTTGATATCCTCGATTTGATACTAATCTGATGAAACTATTGGAATAAGAAAAAAGTTATTTTTTCATCAAATTTAAATTTGATAAAAGAATTGTTGAACCATTAGAGATGAAGGTTCAGTTTCTCAAATCACATAATAACCAAAACAATCATAAAATATTTTTATATGGCATGCGTGACTATTGCATTCAAATTCAATCTAGTCCTAAGTAGGAATGGGAAACAATTAATATGCAATATAATGTCAATATATTCTAGTATCCTACCAAGCTTCTCCAATGTCCACCCACGTTCAAAAGAGAAATGTTAGGGATCATGAAATTTTTTTTATGAAAATGATCATGAAAAATTTGTGATCCTTAGATTATTTTGATTAGTGTGTGGTACTTTATTGTAAGTGTAATCCAAAGGTCACAAATCTTTCATGACCATTTTCATGAAAGACTTTTCATGATACCTAGCATTGCTCCGTTCAAAACCGCTTCGTCTCCGAAACTTTATTGTAAATAGTGGCCGCCTGAGCTACTACTCCGGCGATATCAGCCGCTGTGCCGGGAACCAACACGGTGGTGCTCTGCTTCAAAATCTTATCAAACGCTTCAATGTACTGCTCTGCAATGCTCAAACTCGTCGCCTCAACCCCTCCGCTTTCTTCAATAGCTTTCGACACTTCTTGAATCCCTTTCGCAGTAGCTTGCGCGTTCATAAAAATGGCTTCCGCTTCTCCTTTCCCAACATTCTCCTGCGCAATCTTCAAAGCTTCGGATCCCAAAATCACCGCGTTCTTCTTCCCATCCGCAATGTTAATGTCGTCTTGTCTCTGCCCTTCGGAAGTCAGGATTTTAGCTCTCTTCTTCCTCTCTGCCTCCGCCTGCAACTCCATCGCCTCCTTCACCCCTTCCGGCGGATTCACGTCCTTGATTTCGTATCGGAGACACTCCAATCCCCAATCCGTACGCAGAGGCCGATCGTTGATCGAATCTAGAATGCACTTGTTGAGCGCGTCTCGCTCTTCGAACGTCTTGTCCATGGTGATTTTTCCAAGCTCGCTTCGCATGGTGGTCTGCGCGAGCTGTACCACGGCGTTAATCGGGTCCTCGACGCCGTACGAGGCTAAGATTGGATCGATGATCTTGATGTAGAGCACGCCGTCAATGGTGATCGGCACGTTGTCTTTGGTTATGGCGGTTTGATCGGAGATCGGGATCGCTTGTTCTTTGAGAGAGTGAACATAGGGGATTTTGTAAACGAAGGGAAACAAGAAGTGGAGACCTGGGTTTAGAATTTTGACGAATTTTCCGAATCGTTCGACTATATAGGCCTTCTTTTCCGGGACGAATTGGATGCCCAAGTTCATGGGAGATCTGATTTTGTATTTATAGGAATGGAAATTGCGAACGGCCAAGGGGGTGAGGATCGATGATTGATAATAATCCGAGAGTAGTGAGGGCGGTGGTTTCTTGAGGATCAAGGATGATGATGATAATGATGATGATGAAGTTGAGAGGTGTCTGCAATGATTGCTGCTGGCCGATTTGATGTGCTTCTTCAAGGATTGGATCATGTTGAGAGAGTTTCCTTTGAAGAAACTCATATTGTTTTGACAGATCGGAACTGGGTCTTGTGGTTTCTCAGAATTGGGATGTGAAAGAAGAGGGTTTTAGGAGTCGTGGTTAAACCCTATCGCAAGTTTCTTGCTGGACAAGTTGTGTAGAACTTTTATGGGAAAATATCAATTCAGTCCAAATTTGAAAAAATTATTATATATTAATGGTAAACTCTATACGTATTGAAATATTAAAATTATAAAATTTTCATGATTGTGTAAATATATATATTTTTTTAAAACAAACGTGTAATTTTTCAAACTTTAATTCTCTATTGTCTAAAAAAATTATTGAAAATAAGGGATCGTTTGACAATAGGTTAATATAGTTGCACAGGGATATTTTAGAAAGATAGTTAAAAGTTGACTTTTTGACTTTTTAAGCTCTTTTTATCGTTTTATGTGAGAGATGATGTGACCCAAAATGGGTTAAAAGCTGACTTTAGACTTTTTTGACATATTGCCAAAATAACATTAAAAGTCATATATATATACATATATATATTTCATTATTTTTTCATAAAAAAATATATAATCACTAAAAAAAAATGGCCTTTTATGTGAGTAATTTCACTGATTTTGAATGTGAGATGGTAAAGAAAGTAAAATTTTACTTTTGCTAGAAGAAGAGTAATTCAAGGGGTGCTTCTATTTACACATCACTAAGTTACTCATCCCATACTATTTTTTTTATTACTATTCTGTCCATAAAAAGAATTACCAAAATATTTTCTTCTACTTTCTCTCTTTTCTCTCTCCTCCGAAGCCCTAACCAGTAGCTCTTCCTTCCACCACCGCCACCGCCACCGCCACCGCCACCGCCAGTGACTTCCTCACCTTCTGCTAATGTCAACCCCTTACTGCAAGAATTTTCACTTTTGAAGACTAAATTTTTAGTCGCCAAAAATCAATTTTTAGTTGCCGAAAGGCTTTAGCGACTAAATTATTTGGTTGCAAAATTAGTAGCGGAAGAATTGTCGGGAAAGCTAATTGGCGACTAAAATTATTTTAGTCGCCAAATATATTCAATTACCGACTAAATTTTAGTTGTCAAAAGGTTGAAAATCAAATTAAATAACAAATTTCAGCGACCAATTTTTTTGTTGCCAAAAGCCTCAATTATGTTAACGACTAAACATTTAGTCGCAGAAAAAGTTTTTAGTTACTAAATATTAGTCGCCTAAAGTAAATACTTGTATTTTAAAATTTTTAGTCTCCTAAGATCAAATTTTTTTGGCTACTAAAGATTTAGTCGCTTAAAGTCCCACATTTTTTACTACTAAAATTTTAGTCGGCAAATAGTTTTGTTTGGCTACTAAACATTTAGTCGCCTAAACTCCCACATTTTTGGCTACTAAATTTTTAGTTGGCAAAAGTGTTTTTATTCTTCAGCTTTTGTTTTTAGTTACAAAATATCTTAGTCGGCAAATGTTTGATTTTCTTTTTGCTACAAAATTTTTAGTCGCCAAATGTTTGTTTCTCTTTTGGTTACAAAACTTTTAGTCACCAAATGTTTGATTTTCTTTTGGCTACAAAACTTTTAGTCGCCAAATATTTTTCTTTTCTTTTGGCTACAAAACTTTTAGTCACCAAATGTTTTTGTTTTTTTTTGCTACAAAACTTTTAGTCGCCCAAACTATTTTTCCAATTTCTTTTTAACTACTAATTGTTTAGTCGCCAAAAACATGATATTATGTTTTATTGCAAACTTATAATTTATCCATAACCTGTCTATATTCCATACAACCTGTAATACGTATATAAACAAAATGATACATATACTATCAATCATTCCACAATCTGCATCCGTATACAAAAAATAAATAACTTTAAATGTCAAAGTCCATACAAACCAACTATTGTCCAAACTAAAATAATAATTCCATACAAAATATAGAATCATACAAAAATCAAAGCTCTCCGTATACAAAAAATACATTTACTACCATGTGAAATGACTATTTGGCATGGTACAAATTACCATCGTAATCTGTACCATGACAAAAGGTGATGTATGTACCAAGACAAAAGTACATCTATGTACCACGACAAAAGGTCATATCTATGTACGACGACAGAAGGTGATCTATGTACCATGCTAGTAATTATCTGTTGGCTGCCAAAAATTTTCTATATTAGTAATAGTGAACTGCGCAAAAGCCGGGGACGACAAAAGTATTATATTAGTTCTATACAAAAGTGAAATTTCTTCTCCATACACCAAAATGGATTATCCACAAGTCCACACAACAAAATCATCTACAAAAAATAAAAAATAAAAACATTAGAATTGGACCCAAAAATGCCCAACCTCATGAATGAATTTGGCAACAAGTGACAAATAATATATCAAAGAAGTAACCTTCCATGATGAATCAATTATCAGTCTTTCTAAAGTCTTTTGTTATAAGGAACATTCTTAAATTAGTAAATCTGTCATTACTAACATAAAGCTAATATAACAATCTTCTATTTGTATGCAACATCTATTCAAATTCTGTGGCTAAACCAATATCAAAGCCCAATGTGAATAGAAAGTATTCTTTTTACCAACTTCCTCATTAATTGTTTGCAAAAGGCATTTCAATCATTAGATTGTATATAAAACTATCCGTACTTATTAATATCTATTAGTGCTATTTCATTCAAGACATTAGAACATGTGAGAAAAATAATAACAAAAATAAAGTTCAATTACAAAAGGAAATATGTAGAAATGTATGTTGAGACACCTATAAATGGTTCATCAAAGAAAGAATACTTGATATCTCATGAAGCTGCCTGAGAGCCACACGTTGGTTCAGGGGCTGTTTTGAATTTTCGCCCCTGGAAAGCCTTTTTTTGAGTAAGTTTAGGGCGTATTCGGCTCTAACTCCCAACCTACGGGTCCGGATTACATTCCGTCCGTTGTCACAAGTCCTATTTGCTATGGGGAAACTGTCCGTGAGAGTCATACGGTGGGTTGGGGGCTGTTTTCAATTTTTGCTCTCGAAACGCCCTTTTTCGAGTAAGTTTAAAGCGTATTCGGCTCTAACTCCCAACCTACGGGTCTGAATTACATTCCGTTAGTTGTCACAAGTCCTATTTGTCATGAGGAAGCTGCCCGTAAGAGTCACACAGTGGTTCGGGGGCTGTTTTGAATTTTCTCCTCCAAAAGGCCCTTTTCGACTAAGTTTAGGGCGTTATCGGCACTAACTCCCGACCTACGGGTCCGAATTACATTTCGTCAGTTGTCACAAGTCCTATTTGTCTTGGAAAAACTGTCTGTGAGAGCCACACGGTGGTTCGGGGGTAGTTTTAAATTTTCGCCCCCCGAAGCAACCTTTTCCCGAGTAAATTTAAGGCGTATTCGCTCTAACTCCCAACCTACAAGTCTGGATTACATTCCGTCGGTTGTCACAAGTCCTATTTGTCATGAGGAAATTGTCCGTGAGAGCCACACGCTGGTTCGGGGGTTGTTTTGAATTTTCACCCCTGGAAAGCCTTTTTTCGAGTAAGTTTAGGGCGTATTCGGCTTTAACTCCCAACCTACGGGTCTGGATTACATTCCATCAGTTGTCACATATCCTATTTGTCATGGGAAAGCTGTCCGTGAGAGTCATACGGTCGTTTGGGGGCTGTTTTGAATTTTCGCCCCCCGAAACGCTCTTTTTCGAGTAAGTTTAAGGCGTATTCGATTCTAACTCCCAACCTACGGGTCCGAATTACATTTCGTCAGTTGTCACAAGTCCTATTTGTCATGGAGAAGTTGTCCGTGAGAGTCACACGGTGGTTCGGGGGCTGTTTTGAATTTTCGCCCCCGAAACGCCCTTTTTCGAGTAAGTTTAAGGCGTATTCAGCTCTAACTCCCAACCTACGGGTCTGAATTACATTCCGTCAGTTGTCACAAGTCCTATTTGTCATGGGGAAACTGTCCATGAGAGCCACACAGTGGTTTGGGGGCTGTTTTGAATTTTTGCCTCCGAAACGCCATTTTTCGACTAAGTTTAGGGCGTATTCGACTCTAACTCCCAATCTACGAGTCTGAATTACATTCCGTTAGTTGTCACAAGTCCTATTTGTCATGGGTAAACTGTTCATGAGAGCCACACGGTGGTTCGGGGGCTGTTTTGAATTTTCACCCCGAAACGCCCTTTTTCGACTAAGTTTAGGACGTATTCGGCTCTAACTCCCAATCTACGGGTCCGAATTACATTCCATCAGTTATCACTAGTCCTATTTATCATGTAAAAGCTGTCCGTGAGAGTCACACGGTGGTTCGGGGGCTGTTTTGAATTTTCGCCCTCAAAACGTCCTTTTTCGACTAAGTTTAGGGCGTATTCGGCTCTAATTCCCAACCTACGGGTCCGAATTACATTCTGTCAGTTGTCACAAGTCCTATTTGTCATAGGAAAACTGTTCGTGAGAGCCACACAGTGGTTCAGGGGCTGTTTTGAATTTTCGTCCCCGAAATGCCCTTTTTCGATTAAGTTTAAGGCGTATTCGGCTCTAACTCCCAATCTACGGGTCCGAATTACATTCCGTCAGTTATCACAAGTCCTATTTGTCATGTGGAAGCTGCTCGTGAGAGTCATATGGTCATTCGGGGGCTGTTTTGAATTTTTGCCCCTGAAACGCTCTTTTTCGAGTAAGTTTAATGCGTATTCGGCTCTAACTCCCAACCTACGGGTCTAAATTACATTCCGTCAGTTGTCACAAGTCCTATTTGTCATAGGGAAGTTGCCCGTGAGAGTCACACAGTGGTTCGTGGGCTGTTTTGAATTTTCGCCCTCGAAACGCCCTTTTTCGACTAAGTTTAGGGCGTATTCGGCTCTAACTCCCAACCTACGAGTCTGAATTACATTTCATCAGTTGTCACAAGTCCTATTTGTCATGGGAAAGCTACCCATGAGAGTCACATGGTGATTCGGGGGCTATTTGGAATTTTCGCCTCCGAAACGCCTTTTTTGACTAAGTTTAGGGCGTATTCGGCTTTAACTCCCAACCTACAGGTCCGAATTACATTTCGTCAGTTGTCACAAGTCCTATTTGTCATGGGAAAGCTGCCCGTGAGAGCCACACGGTAGTTCGGGGGCTGTTTTGAATTTTCACCCCCGAAATGCCCTTTTTCGACTAAGTTTAGGGCATATTCGGCTCTAACTCTCAATCTACGGGTCTGAATTACATTCCGTCGGTTGTCACAAGTCCTATTTGTCATGGGAAAGCTGCCCGTGAGAGTCACACAGTGGTTGGGGGGCTGTTTTGAATTTTCTCCCTCGAAACGCCCTTTTCGACTAAGTTTAGGGCATTATCGGCTCTAACTTCCAACCTATGGGTCCGAATTACATAACGTCAATTGTCACAAGTCCTATTTGTCTTGGGAAAATTGTTCGTGAGAGCCACACAGTGGTTCGGGGGCTGTTTTGAATTTTCGCCCCCAAAATACCCTTTTTCGACTAAGTTTAGGACATATTCGGCTTGTTATCAAAATAATTGTGGAGATATGGTAATAAGGACAAGGCTTTATGGAAAAAGTTGTTTGCTCTAAATATGAATCTATTGGTGGGAGATGGATGCCATTCTTGGAAGATATTAGCAGAGTTTCAAGAGTATGGAGTGACATTCTTTCGGTTGCTAGTAGTAAAGTGCACAAAGAGCTGGTGAGGCAGAAACAAATATATCCACTACCGATGTCAAACTAATTTTATTATTCATGAGGCACTGAGGAAGACTTTAATCATAACATAATAATTAAGCACTCAAGTAATCTTCTCCAAGTAGTTGGGATTTCTACTTGTGTCTAGGGATGTAATCGGTTCGGTACGGTCGGTATTTAGGTAAAAAATTACACTGAACCGATAATGGTGATTTTATTATTTTGAATACCGATACAGACCGCTTCTCTCATCAAACCGCACCAAACCGAACCAATTGAAACGGTTTGGTTTGGTACGGTTTAATCGGTTTAGGATTTTTCCAACTTGAGCCACTTTTAAATATAATCATTAATCTATATAAAAATATTAAATTAATTATTTGTCTACAATTTCAAACATATCCAATCCATCGATTTAATACATGCTTTTCAATTCCTAAATTAACAAAAATAAAAACAAAAAAAATTAAAAAATACTAAGGTTTCAAAAATAATGAGTTAGAGTTAAGATTATATATAATAAGAGTTTACAAACTTAGGTATAAGGATGATAGGGTTAATTAATTAAGGTTAATAATTTATTATACTTATAATATCATTATATTATTAGATTATATATAATATTATAAATACAATATATGTTTAAGCGGTCGGTTTCGATTTAGATCGGTACACAAGATACTTAAACCGATACCGAACCGAAAATCAAAAAAATTCTAATTTAAAAACAGCACAGACCGATTCTTGTTAAAAAACAAACAAAATATAGCCGGTTTGGTCCGGAACAATCGGTTTAGTCGGTTTTTTCGATTTTTCTTACATCCCTACTTGTGTCTATTTATGAAAATGAAAATGAATTTTAATAAACAAAATTAGACCAATGTTATTGCACATCAAAATTTGAAGTAGAGTCTACTCATTAGAAGCATACCTCATATCCTATCCAAGCAACTGAAGCAATCACTATTCCTGCTAATGCATTTGAGAACTTTCTATAACTATCCAACTTGACACAACTTCTCTTTGCCTGGATGGAGAGAAAAATATCATTATACAAATTCTGAGAATGAAAATAGTAAAGTTGCTCTAATGGAAAAATAATTTAATGTTGCAACTAATCAGTTTTTCAAATTCTACCTATCCCCATGAAAATGGTACTAAAGAAGCCCTCTTGATGATGTTAACGAAGCTTTATTTTGTCTCGTAATTCCTTTTGCAAATATAGTGTGATGGTTAACATCTATATTTAGCAGGCCACTGTTTCAACTAGAGAAGTTTAAAATTTTTAAAATTTTACACTTAATAATGGGGAACTTGAAGGCATTGGATGAAACATATTTGTAAGATCTGAAAATGAACAAGGGAAAGTACCAAAGCAGCGCATGTAAATGCTAGTCATATCCATTAATCAATGGGAGCCAAATCAAATGATATAGAAAATATATAGATGTCAATACAGCTTTTTAAAGAAAAAAGTAGTCTCAAAACTTGATATATTGTTTTTATATATTATAGATGTCAATATAGTTTTTTAAGTTTGAGGCGTTTTTGGCGCTTACTCCCAACCTACAAGTGAAAATTACATTCCGTCTATTGTCACAGGTCCTATTTGTGATGGGGAAACTGTTTGTGACAGCCACACGGTGGTTCGGTGGCTGTTTCGTAGTTTTGCCCCCTTAACGCCCTTTTTCGGTTAAGTCTGAGGTGTTTTTGGCTCTAACTTCCAACCTACAAGTTCAAATTACATTCTGTCTGTTGTCACAGGTCCTATTTGTGATGGGGAAGCTATTCGTGATAGCCACACGATGGTTCGGGGGCAGTTTCATAGTTTCGCCCCCTTAATGCCCTTTTTCGGTTAAGTTTGAGGCGTTTTTGGCTCTAACTCCCAACCTACAAATGCAAATTACATTCCGTCTGTTGTCACAGGTCCAATTTGTGATGGGGAAGCTGTTCATGATAGCCGGTGGTTCGGGGGCTGTTTCGTGGTTTCGCCCCCTTAATGCCCTTTTTCGGTTAAGTTTGAGGCGTTTTGGGTTCTAACTCCCGACCTACAAGTGCAAATTACATTCCGTCTATTGTCACAGGTCCTATTTGTGATGGGAAAGCTGTTCATAACAGCCACACGGTGGTTCGGGGGCTGTTTCATAGTTTCGCCCCCTTAACGTCCTTTTTCGGTTAAGTTTGAGGTGTTTTTGGCTCTAACTCCCAACCTACAAGTGCTTCCCAGACATTTTCAAAGGTTTGGTTTGGTAGCTTTGCATTGAGCCCATCCTTCTAAAACTTGCCGTCAAATTTGGCCAGAGTTGTTCTTCTTGAGGCCAACTGCTGATTTTTCCATGACTGGAGCAAATCAGTAACGTTCTCATAGGTATAATTGGTTACTGATTTACACATATAACCACGTATCTGAATGAAGCTCAGGCTTTAAAATTTATTCAATGAACCATTAAAGGTCATGTTGATGAGCGAAAGTGCAAGACTATTATGAATAGATGATGTGAAAGAAATCAGTTAAGTAGACAGTTTAGGCCCATATGATTACAGTGCTCGATTGTTTTATCAAATCCACATAGGCAATTTAACAAGGATGCCACAATTGTAAGCAGTAGACAAATTTGAATTTCTTCAAATTCAAGTCACAAAAATATTAGGAATACAAATAAAAATTTTTAAAGCAACAGAGCATATACCCATAACAAAGCTAAGAAGGTAAGGCACTGTGATGTGAAGTTCATTGGGCATAGCCTCCAGGAGAGGGAACAAAGGTAGCAGCTGTGACCTGCCAAATGAACTTGCTAAAACAAATAATTTAGTACATTAGTTACTAGCAGTAATTTGGCCAACCAGAAGGGCAACCATAAATGTCCTCTAAAAATGACAATGAAATGCTTAAATTCTCTATCTGAAAGCTGACCTGAATTGGCTAATATTACTACCAGGTTAATGGTTGGATTACGAGCTGCGACAGCAAGTGCTAGGCATTCCTCAAAGGAATCGCCCACCAGATAAATTGGCTTATTTGGAAATGAAGCATGTTCGAGCCTTACAATTTCTTCCACAAATTTCACCAAGTCTACATGCAATAAAATGTAAATTTTAATTAATTTGAAGAGGATCTGAAAAAATTGTGGACAAAGTCATACAAGATACACAAACAAACTCACTATACAAGAAAATAATAATAATAGTAATAATAAGAATAATAAAAGAACGAAATTAACTTGCAACATTATTTAAATATATCAGCAGCACAAATGAACTATCATAAGCAGCACTGCAACACAAAGAAATACTTATAAAGATATTTACAAGTTATAGAAATTTAAGACATTGAAATGATGTTCGGTCATAAACAGGAATATGCAGGCACCAAGCTTCAAAAGCTCTGTATTCAAAGCAATCCCATATTAGAATTAGGGTTACAAATAATCAAAAAGTACCAAACTATACATGAATTTCCATCATCATAGTATTATTCAAACAGAACAATGCAATTGTAAGACAAGAAATTTCTTTGACCAACATATATGCAGATTCTATCACAATGGACGCAAGAAAAATGAAACAGAATAAATGAAGAACTTCTATTGCAATACAAGCATAGTTTCGCCCCCTTAACGCCCTTTTATCTTGATTTTTTATTGTTGACACTAACTGCTTAACCAAGATCTAGATTGCACCAATTGAGATCATGCAAGTCAAAAAATTCAGGCCTCTATTGTTTCTTCCCCGCCCACACCCTATTTTGTATTTATTCCACTTCTTACTCTTCTTTCCTCCTTGTTAAACCATAGTTATCAGCCATTATTCTCACATATCGTAAAGACATCTAGAGTAACACTTATTTTCCTGGCCATTACATTTCTAAGTAGTACAAATTCATTTACCAAACTCATTGAAAAAAAGACATTGCAGTATTTTGCAAGCACTAAATTATATCATGTTGTAGAAACTCCCTTAGGTAGACTTCAGATCTTTTTTTCTTAAAAAATATAAAAAATAAAAATAAAAAAATAAAAAAAAAAAAATGGAGAGATGTAGACAGAGAGAGAGGAAGGTAAAGAATTAGAAAACTCCAGTGCTCAAAGGAAAAATGTCCATACCTTCCAACAACAGATTTGGCATTTGAAATATAAGCAAGGGTCACTTTCAATGATCAGAGATACTAAGAAATAAAGGTAGTTCACATCCCATACCAAAATACACAAAAAGGAAAATTCAATCCCTGGGAAGATCCATAATTACTCCCCCATCACATGATGTTCAATTTAGTTCATCTCACCAATTTAAATTGTCAGCATTAACAACAATATAGATGGCAGTCATCGTCAACCCACAAGAAAGGAATACAAAATTCATAGGAATATCATTTAGTACTCAAAAAAAATTTATAATTACAGTATTTTGAATGCTAGGCTATGGGTATGACAATGTGAGAGTGAAAGATTGTGGTCAAAGACTAGTGATCTTGGAAAGATAAAATCTGAAGCTCTGTTTTTCCATAACAATGGTATATAACCCTAAATTATTTCGTCAAACATCTTGTGAGCAATACATAAGTGATCAACAAAATGAAAAATATAGGGATCCAATCATTTGGGCATAAAATAGAACAGCTTCCAAACCTAAAGGTTGTGAGAAAAATTGAAGCTATGAAACTGAAATAAACAGGAGACACCGCACATCCAAGGGAGATTGAAACTCTTGCATTGCAACCCATCACTTGCAATGTCCAAGGGAAAAAAAAAAAGGAAGGGAGGAAACCACAAAAAAAAAAAAAAATCAGAAAAGGGGGAAATAGAGGAACAATCTAAATGAACATGAAATTAAACCCTAAATGAACAATCAGAAAAGGGGAAGACAAAGAATGGGAGAGGGCGAGAGAGAGAGATAGACAGAGAGAGACTATGAGCGAGAGAGAGAGAGAGAGAGAGAGAGACACACACACACAGACAGAGAGCGAGAGAGAGTGAGAGAGAGAACCTGTGATCTGCGGTTGTGGCGGTGGTGATTTCCGGCTGTGAGTGGTCATGTCGACGTCCTCCGTACGGTGGGCTGCGATGAAGTGATTTCGTGTGAGGTTTGGTGGTGAGACAGTCTGGGTGGGAGAGAGTTTGAATATCATTTCGTCTAACAGAGGAAGTGCGGGCAACAATATTGTTTCCCTTCCAAAACTCATATCATTTAGCGACTAAATCAATTTTTTGTTGGCAAACGTATTAAAATTTATTTTTTTAATATTCTTTGTATTTTTTGGATTTTTTAAAAAAAGTTTCACAGATATTATATTTTTAAGCATATTTGGATAAAGTGTATCTAAAAAATAAATATTTATAAAATTCACTAAAAAGAAAAAAAATATATAAAAAAAAAATCAATTTGTAGTACAGTAAAAAGAAAAATTCAACCAAATGGCCAACGGTTAAAAAAAGAGGGCATCAAGATGATAAAGAGTTTTTTTTTTGTTTTTTTCCTGAGTAGGATAAGAGTTGTTAAAAAAATAAAATAAAATAAATAAATAAATTATTTATAAGATAAGGGAAAATATCTATATATACAATAATGCTATATGTAAACTATAAAAGTGTACGAATAAACTCCTTAATTATAAAAATGTATCAATTGAACCCCCTAATAGAATGGGTCAAAGTGAAACATATCAATAGTTTAGGAGATTTATTTATATATTTTTGTAGTTTAGGGGCAAAGTAATACTTCTCAATAATCTAAGAGGTCTATTTATATGTTTGTATAATTTAAGGAATCAAAATAATATTATTTTTTTATAGTTTAAGAAATTTGTATGTAAATACTTACTTAAAAAAAAAAATTGAAAATTATTGCATATATAGTATAAAACTTACCCTAAACAAATTTGCATAAATATGACCCACCATTCTCTAATATTCAGCCACGCTTGGAAGTGTTGATTTAAGTGGAAAAGTTAAAAAAAGTATTAGAAAGTTTAAAAAATTTATGTGTTTGGTTTTGTAGTTGGTTCTTTGTGTGCGTATCATTATTGTTATTTTTTTGTACCTCACATTTTAGTCAAAAAGTTACTAAAAAAATCATTTCCCAAATGGACCATATATAAGCATGACTCTTCTAAAGGTTTAATCCTAAGGAGAGATCATAAGTTCAATTCTCCCTAAAAGGAGTTGAATTAGGAGAAAAACACAAAAACGGGGAGATGAACTTTTATAAATGTCAATCAACCTAATAAAATTATCTTACGATAGAAACTCCTATATAAAGAAAACAAGTGGAACAGAATAAAGAATAAATTATACTGACCTTTTTTAGATTAAAAAAAAAATCTACAAATTTAACATAATTATATTGAGGGCTTTTTTGAATAAGTTAAACCAAATGAAATTAATGCAAAAATTAGAGTGAATAAGAAAGAATCTTTAACTTTTTTTTATGAGTTGAATTTTTTTTTAGTTTTTGACTTTTTGAATGACTTTGACAATTGTTTTTACTAAAATAGCCCATTGTCAAGCGGATTCTAACTTCTTGGTATATTTTTTAAAACAAATTATTTATTTTTAAATAAATAAATATAATAAGAATAAAATCAACTATTTAAACCACTGCAATAAGATTTGTGATGAGCTTTGTGGGCTCAGTTACACCTTCAGTCCACATGAAAATGGATTCCACAGAAGCTCGTTTCATGTGAATATGTTGATTTTTTTAATAGGAAATATAAAAAATAAAAATAAAAAGTTTGTTTAACCTTTATCCCATAAATTATTATTATTATTTTTTCACCCTTAAGTTATCACTTTCATTTATTTATTTATTAGAATTTTTTATGTCAACTTATGTGGTACAATTGAAGACAACTATCTAAATTAATAACTTTTAAAGCTTAATTTTATGGACAAAAAAGTCCTTGTAAAATTTGAACAATACTTAAATGATAGTAGGGAAAGGGAGAGGACTATAGGACTTGGTAAAATTCAAATCTAAGGATTCATACTTCCCAGTTAATGAGGATGAGGTAAGTTACATTTCACTTTAATTTTCGTAATTTCAATTAGAACTATTTAAGCCTCATACATTCAATTTTACTGCAATGTGATCAGTTCATTATGTATTGTTAACATTTTTGAAAGGGAAAATATCACATAAGGGTGCAACTTGGGCGGCCTCAACCCAACCAACCTGAACCCAGCCCAAATTTTTTTAGGGCTTTGATAAGATATTTTCAAATTCGGTACGGGTTTGGGCAAAAATTCATAAACCTGAATTAAATTTGGACGAGCTTGGGCAAAGACGTCAAACAACCCGAGCAACCTGAAACTCGAATTATACATATATAGATGTAGCGATCCCGATTTTGACCCGGTCAACTTCAGGGGTCGAGCATCAGAGACCATCGGATTTGTTACAACCTTTACCTATAGCCGAGTGGAAATGGGAGCGTGTTACCATGGATTTTGTAGTTGGGCTTCCTAGAACACAACGAGGCAATGACGCCGTTTGGGTGATTGTTGATAGGTTGACTACCCATTTCATTCCGATGTGCACCAGCAACTCGGTTGAACGCTTGGCAGAGTTGTACATTAGAGAGATAGTTCGACTTCATGGAGTCCCTGTGACTATTGTGTCGAATAGGGATCCTCGTTTTACTGCTCGGTTATGGCAAAGCCTTCAAGAGGCGTTGGGAACTAAGTTGACTCTTAGCACCGCTTATCATCCTCAAACCGATGGACAGTCGGAATGTACCATTCAGATTTTGGAGGACATGCTTAGAGCTTGTGTCCTTGATTTTAAGGGGCCTTGGGAGGAGCACTTACCGTTGGTTGAGTTCGCCTATAACAATAGTTATCAAACTAGTATTGGGATGACACCATTTGAGGCCTTGTATGGCCGACCTTGTAGATCGCCGGTTTGTTGGGCTGAAGTGGGTGACGCACCGTTACTGGGTTTGAAAATTGTTAGACAGACAATCGAGAAAGTGGTTCTCATTCGGAAGAGGTTAGCTACAGGCCAAAGTCGACAAAAGAGTTATGCCGATAAGAGGAGACGACCTTTATCTTTTGAAGTTGGTGACCATGTGTTTCTAAAAATCTCACCAAGGCGGGGTTTGATGAGATTTGGTAAGAGTGGTAAATTATCTCCAAGGTTCATTGGGCCTTTTGAGATCTTAGAGCGAATTGGGGAAGTGGCATACCGGTTAGCTTTACCGCCGCAACTTTCGGGAGTTCACAACGTATTTCATGTAGCTATGCTTAGGAAGTATGAACCCGACCCTTCTCATGTGCTTGATTGGGTTGACTTGGAGGTAGATGAGGATGCCTCTTACGAAGAACGACCAGTTCAAATATTAGATACCCGGGAGCAAATGCTATGGGGAAAAACTACACCGTTGGTAAAGGTGTTATAGAGACACCATGGGGTTGAAGAAGCGACGTGGGAACGGGAGGCGGAAGTCCGCTCTAAGTATCCAGATTTGTTTGAAAGTGCTTAAGTTGTTTTCCTTGTAATATTCCCTAGTGTTTGAGGGAAATGTGTTAAAATTGTTGACCACATGTTGTTATGTATGTTGTTATGTTAAGCATGAAGTAGTTACGAATTGTCATTTATTTGCTTCATGTTTAGGTTGATGTGGACGGTTGTTGTTGATGAGATAACCATGGTGGAAATGGCAAAAAAATTGGTTGAGAGTTAATATTGTGATTTAAAAATGAAATAGCGTGGTTTTGATCGCTAGAAACCCCTTTGTTTGGGTAGTTTGGTTTGAAATTTCGGGGACGAAATTCTTTAAGAGGGGAGGTTGTAGCGATTCCGATTTTGACCCTGTCAACTTTGGGGGTCGAGCTCGCCGAAAGCAAAAATGCAAAATGCATTCGAAATTGCTTACGGGAAAGTGTATTTCACGCTTGAGTAACCTTGTTATATCAGTCCGTAAATTAGGATTTCAGATCACTTTTTGCAGCTTCCTCTCTCTCTCTAAAACTCTCCAAATTTCCAGGTCTGGAGTTTCTCTCTCTAGAAGTCATCTTCTCTCTTTGATTTCTCCAAATCTATTGGGATTTAGGCCTAAGTTCTTCACCAAAGTTGGTTATCACCTCGAGGGCTTCATTATGTGCGGTGGAGATTGAGTTTCGACACCGTAGATTTTGGGGTTTCATCTCAGATTCTCTTCAAAACTTGAGGTAGGGATTTTCTACACTCTAATATGGTTTTTAGTTTAGTTATTTGCTATTGTGTATAGATAATGAGATTTGGTTGTGGTTTGGACAAATCTAGGATTTAGGTGTGAAATGAAAAGAGGGGTTTTGATGAATATGAGGTAAACGAGTATGAGGCTTGACTATAAGATCATGTTATGCCAAAATAGTTGATTTTGGTGTTTGGGTTGATATTTGGTGAAAGAGGGATTCTGCCCTAATTTTGATTAAATTATTATTTTGCATAAATAATTAGGATTAACATTGAAAACGTGAAATTGGAAGATTGTGATTATAAATGGTGATATTGGATATGTATTATCTCACCTATGGAAGTTTTGAATAAACTATTTATTTTGATATTGAACATCTCTTTAGAAATAATTGCATTGGGCTATCGGTAGAGGATAGCTATGATTGTTGTAGAAGTTACATGAAGATTAGGTGATTTAATGCTAATCCATTGTTGGTGTCATTGAATATGACCATGTTATAGGTACATTGTATATGTATGTTTATTGGGAGGAGAAAGGGGATGTACTCCATATGTGATTATGTTTATAAATACATTGCATATGTATATTTGTTTGGGAGGAGAACGGGGATGGACTCCATTTAAAGCAAGTTGGCCGGAGTGTCCTGGGTGAAAGACCCGAAATTTTATATATAAATGGGTGCCGATTCCTTCGGACGAAATATCCGTAAAATGGCAGGTTTGAAGTGTTTATGTGAGTTTTGCATAATTGGAAAATTATTGAGTTGTAGTCTTATTTTGATTGTTGAAAGATAACGAATTTAACTCATGAATTGAGAAGCATATATGAACTGGAAATGAAATTAAAGGAAAATGGAATAAGGTTGGTTTTTGTAGCATATGGATATGCAGGTCCTGTGGATGTTTTAGGATCGGTATTGTTTATGTACGTGGTATTTATACCTTTGTTAAACCTCATAAATTGTGTTAGATTATTTCCATTGGGCTGTTGGCTCACCCTATATGGGAATACCATTTTTAGGTACAAGTGAGATGCTTCCTCCAAGGCAATAGCGTGGATAGAGTTTTGGGAAGCAAGAGCTTTTTAATTATGCCTTATGTGTGTATGTTTGTTATTTGTAAAGCCAAGGGTTTAAGATGTAATGAGCGAGACTCAATTTGTGTAACCAAACAATGACTTGGAAACATGTAAGCCTACATGGCGTTTAACTGGTTGTTAAACAGTGAACTCTGATATATGAAAGTATGTTGTTTCTCATATTTATTCCGCATATGAGTTATCTTTATTGTATTATTTTGGGGGCGTGACAATAGATATATAAAAATATTAAATATACATATAAATTATTAGTCATTACATGATATTAAAGTAATTTAGATTATTAAATCATATTGAATATATATTTTATATACAAATAATATAAAATCTTACTTTTTTTTTTAATTTTCACTCACAAATTCTCAGGACTGTTATAGCTGCATCTCTCTTACATTATATAAATTATTTGTTTTGATGGTATTAATGATTTTCTATAAATAAATAAAAATGTAAATAGAATTGCTGGTTTGTTACGGTTTGGGTTGGAAACAAAATACATATATAATTAATAACAATTCGTGACTAAATATTTTGGTCACTAATTACTTGTTTAATCCCTCCAAAATTTGAAATCTCCCTCTAAATATTTTAGTTTTTTGGCGACTAAAATATTCTTTTGTCGCTAAAAATATACTTTTGGCGACCAAACTTTTGGTCGCCAAAGATAAAAAATATATATATATTTTTTCATTTGGCTACTAAACAATTTTAGTAGCTAAAAGTAACTATACGACTACTAAAATATTATTTTGTCACTGAAAATATACTTTTGGCGACCAAACTTTTGGTTGCCGAAGATAAAAAATAATTTTTTTTCTTTTCATTCAGCTACTAAACAATTTTAGTAGCTAAAACTAACTATAAGGCTACTAAAAAATTCTTTTGTCGCTGAAAATATACTTTTGGTGACCAAAATTTTGGTCGCCGAAGATAAAAAATAATTTTTTTCCTTTCATTTGGCTACTAAACAATTTTAGTAGCTAAAACTAACTATACGGCTACTAAAATATTCTTTTGTTGCTGAAAATATACTATTGGCGACTAAACTTTTGGTCGCCAAAGATAAAAAATAATTTTTTCCTTTTCATTCGGCTACTAAACAATTTTAGTAGCCAAAACTAGCTATACGGCTACTAAAATTTTTTTTAGTCGCCAATTGTAATATTTTTAGCGACTAAATTTTTTTTTAGTCGCCAATAATCAATATTCCCCGACTAAAAAAAATTAGTAGCTAAATATTTAACTTTTGCCGACTAATATTATTTTTAGTCGCCAATTCCATAACTTTTGGCGAATAAATTTTTTTTAGTCGCCAAAAGTGGTCGCCAAAAGTGTATTTTGTTGTAGTGCCTCTCCCGCATCCTCCCGCAGCCTCTAGCGCCTCTTTCACTTAGATTTTGCGATCTTCCCGTCCAGTAAATTGCACCTCTCTCTCTCTCTTGCTTTTATAGAAGGGGGTTTTGGTGGTGATGGAAGGGGGTGGAAGATCTATGGTGCCACTATAAACCCTAGCCGATGCCGGTGATATAGCGATCCAGGTTTTTCCCTCGACCTTTGTGTTCCAGACTCAGGTTCCGTGGTTGTATGTTATTGTCCTTGTCTTGTTTCCTCCCTTTAAATTCTTTAAACTTGAGTTTTGAGACTTGTTGGGCGAGTTTGGAACAGGTTGGTTGTGTGCTGGTATAGGTGGTTGCTTCCCAGGTTTTGGCTTCTTCGCTTGAGCGAGGCTTTTTGTGCTCGAGCGAGCCTTATGTATTTGCTTATTACTCGAGCGAGCTTTATTGTGCTCGAACGAGAAATGAGGGTCTTCAGGTTTTTCTCCCAGACGTAACTTTTCTGGGAAGGTGAAAGTGAGTCACTCGAGCGAGGCTTCTTGCACTCGTGCAAGGTTTGTGAAAATGTTTCTTCGCTTGAGCAAGACTTCTTGCGCTCGAGCGTGCATCTGCGTTGGTAGCAGACCTGAAGCTTCGCATTGTGCGCTCGAGCGACATTTCTTGCGCTCGAGCGAGGCCACTTGTTGAGTCTGGTCGCTCAAGCGACAACTCCTTCGCTCGAGCGAGCCTCGCATATATCAGTTCGCAGCAACGTGATTTTATATCACTTTTGACATTTTCTTCACTCAAAACCCTAATCCGGCTGCCTCTCTTCTAAAACTCTCTCTCTCTCTACAAATACCCCTTGATCTAGAGTCTCTCTACCCTACTCCTTTTGTAAAAAAAGATAGAGTATCGCGTGGGCTTCCTTTTGATCCGAAAAAGTTCAAGTTTTGAGCATCTTCAAGTTTCTCCTTCTTCCTCTTTGAGCTTCTCTACATGAGGTAGGGATATTCTACACTTTGTTATGAATTTTAACCTAGTTATTTGTTGTTGTGAGAATATGGTGAGATTTGGGATGTTTGGAGAAAACCTAGGGTTTGGTTCAAATTTATGAAAGAGGGGTTTTTAGGTGTTGTTGTATATTTGACCATGAGGTTGGTATATGAGGTGGTTTTGTATTAAAGTTGATGAATTTGACCTTTGGTTTAGTATTTGGAATAAGGGGGAGATTTTCCCTAATATGGGCTAAATGATTATTTGGTATAAATAATGGAATTAGTGTGAGAAATATGAAATTGGGAAGTTGTATAAATGACTGGTGTAAGATTTGTCAAATCACTCACCTATGGAAATTTGATAAATTATCTGTTTAAAAGATTGGATATCTATTAGAAATATATGTTTTGGGCTAACGGTGGAGGATAGCCATGATTGTTGTAGAAACTGCATGTGGATTAGGTAAATTGAAACCTGTCGTTTAAATTTACCTCATTGAATATGATGGTATGATTGAGATGTTGAATATGTGGCATAGATAGTCATTGCACATGATGAGGCTTTTAATATATTGCATATATATCATTGTTTGGGAGGAGATAGGGGATGGGCTCCCTTTATAATTAAGTTGGCCGGAATGTCCAGAGTGAAAGTCCCGAAATCTTGTGCATATATGGGTGCCAGTTCCCTCGGATTAAAATTCCGTAAAATGGCAACATTAAAGTGTTTGAATAATGGTTGTATTGAATTGTAAATCACTGAGTCATAGCCTCATTTTAGATTGTTACATAACAATGTACTTGTCTCATGAATTGGCTCGGAATTTACTGGATTAATGAAATGAATAGAGGGAAATGAAATTGAGAGATGGGTATTAGTATTGAATGAATATGGACAGAATGTGAGTTGGTTATGAATGTGGAACACTTACTTGGTACTTATATCTTAGTTAAGCTTCATATATTGTGTTAGGCTATTTCTACTGGGCTTTGGCTTACCCTACTTGGGAAACCATTTTCAGGTACAGTTAACATACTCCCTCCAAGAACGTAGCATGGGAGGACTCAAGAGCTGGAGGCTATATTTTGTTATTTTCGTGTTTAAATGTTTATTCAGGCCAAGGGCTTTATATGTATCGAGTTTATGACACTCTCTTTTGTTGTAATCAAGTATGTCTTGGAAAGATGTAAGCCCGTAGGGCATTCGTTTATGTTAAACCCTTCTGTATTATTATTACTTCATGTAATGAAAGGATTATTTGCACTCTAATTTATGTAACTATTATTTATGCTGTTGTGGATCATATTTATGACGTTATATTTTGGGGGTGTAACAGGTGATGACGCCACCACCCCATTAGCTTCATGCCATCCTCCCTATCCCTCTGCACCACCCTTGCAACACCTCTCTCGTCAACTTCCCTCTCCAGCCCCCTCCCTCCAATACCCTTCCCCCATCATTCTTTCCCTCCTCCTTCTTCTTCTTCTTCTTCTTCTTCTTCTTCTTCCCTTCGCCTCTGAAACCCTAAATCTCTACCCTCTGAAACCCTAGATCTGAATTAGGTGAGGCTGAAGAGCAGATTGCAATGGTGGCTTAAAGAAGAGAGGGCAAGGGGGCTACACCGACACTGGCGACGGAGCTAGGTTGCAGGTGGTGGCAGTGGTGGGGTGTATGATTAAGGGTAAAAATGAAACATTATGGTGTGTATTGAGCAAATTTATTATTTATTAAATTATTAAATGTGTGAATTAAGTACTGGTGTGTCTTGAGATGAAATGTGGTATGTAAATAGAGTTACCCTAATTTTAGAGATTCACAATTTCAAATATGCATTCACAGTGATGTGATAAAGGAGTTGAGTCTTTTTAGCATTAATTGTATAACAAATTAAAAGTTGACATTATTATATCACATCATTATGAATTAAATTGTAAAAAGTTTTTGTATGTCTCAAACACTTTCTACTATTAAGAGTAATTTTGTTTAAAAAAAAAATTTAGGAATCTCAAGCTAAATTGTAAAAAGTTTTTGTATGTCTCAAACACTTTTTACTATTAAGAGTAATTTTGTTTAAAAAAAAAATTTAGGAACCTCAAGCTACGAAATTATTTCTGTTTGTCCTTAAACTATTAAAATTTATTGGTTAGGCATGTAGAAAAAAGAATCCATTCACTCTGTTTGTTTCTAATTTTCAAAATTCACTTTTTAGAAAATTTATTTTTTTGTTTTCCGTATTTTTTTGTTTTCAATGAATTTTTCTAATATTTAAAGCAATTGTTTTAATTTTTAGACACACCTAACATAAATACACTTAGAAAGTATAATATTTATAAAAAAAATATATTTAAAAAATCACTAAATTAAAAAAGACATAAAAAAATACTAAAATTTAGTACATTTTTCGTATTTTTGTGTATTTATTAATTTTTAAAATATTTTTCACAAATATTTTACTATTTAAATACATCTAAGTAAGGTATATCTTAAAAAGTAAAAAAAAAAAAATGCTTAAAATTTAAAAATATTCACTAAAAATAAAAAAATACGAAAAATAAAAAACTTATTTTTCAGAAAACTGAAACCAAACATACTGATTTTTTTTTTCTTCAAAAATAAATCATCCTTTGTTTATTAAACACATAAAGCAGAACAAAAGCCAACTCTTATTATTTTTTCTTTTTAAATAACGTACGCTGTAGACTCCAAATATTAAGAAATAAGATTTATAGAAAAATATCATTTTAAGTCTTCGTTTGATATTAGTTTTTTTAGTTGGCTTTTTTAGCCTCATTTGGTTTAGCTTTTTGACTTTTTAAATTTTTGTAAGAGAAAAAATATAATAATTATGGTTTAGATGTGATATTTTGTCTTATGAGCTTATGTAGTCAATTTTGTCTTTTTATGTTTTTTTAACCAAAAATCTAAAACCAAACGAAGCTAAATATATCCTGAATGAGAGTTGTATGGTTGAGATTAAATTTGTGTAGCGTGAGATCTATGTGTAGAATAAATGTAAATTATAAGATGTTAATTCTAGATAATTTCTAAGTAATTAAGTATGAATTTATAGTTTATTATTTAAATAAAGATAAATTATACTTTGTCTTCTTTATATTTGACCACTTTCTTATTTTGACTCTTGAAGTTTATTTTTTCTCAATTTAACCCTTAATGTTTCAAGTTTTTCTCAGTTTACTCCTAAAGCTAATTTCTGTTCAAAATTAGAATGAAAATGTCACGATAATTTCAGATAACATAAAAAATATAATTTATATTGGAGTTTGAATTTGTGTCAGATGTGTGATATAATAAAATATTTTTATGCAACATGATTGTCAATGCATCATTTTTGTTTAATTTTTATCCAAAGTTAGTTTTCCTTTCCAGCACACTGGTAAAGGCCTTCTTCCAACTCCACATCGCTTGTTTAAATTGAATAATGTGTGACATACAAATTCTATTTCTTCTAATCTTGTCTCTGTTCAGAAATTGGCTCAAGATAACAATTGTATTGTTATCCCAGATAGGCAACCCAAGAGGGGGGTAAATTGGGTTATTAAAAATTTTACAATATTAAAAATAATAAACACAATATTCAGAATTTTAACAAATAAAAAACAGAACAAAAATTATCAATATAAAAGTAAGAAAGATAGGAAGAGAAAATCAAACACTGAGCTTTATAGTGGTTCGGTACGCCGGGTCTACGTCCACTTCCCAAGGAACCTCCTTGAGAATTTTTTAACTATCAAAATGAATCAATACACCACCAAAGCTTCACCAAGCTTGTGAAATTTACACAGGTCTTACTTTTATCTATTGAGCCTCACTCAACAATAAATGTCTTACCCTTAAAAAAATCTCTCACTAAATAATGAATAAAATAGAGATACTTTAACCCTCTTTTACAATACTTTGCTCACAAAGAGTAGATATGAAAGTGTAAAAACAAAGACTACACTTAGATCTGAAAGAGAAAGAGCAGAATACAATACACTCAAAATTTTGGAGCACACAGATTTTTTTTTCTCTTCAAGTTCTTAATTTTTCTCTATACAAACACTTCTATTTATACATAAAAATATATCCGTTAGGAGAGATGCAGACGCTCCTTTCATGCTTAGACGCTCCTACAGACAGCTTGTAGCTCAGCATACTTTTTTTTTTTTTGTCAAACTCAAGCAAATTAAATCAACTTTTTGAATATTCATTCAAAACTTTTTGAATATAATATTATATATATACAAGGATTTTGTCAAACTTTTGCACTAACTTTTTCTATTTATTATACTGATATATATACACACATATATATATATATATATGTGTGTGTGTGTGAAGGATGCAAAACCCACTGTCAAATGATTTGTTCATCTTTTTCTTTTTACAAGAAGGATGCAAAACCTACCGTCAAATGATTTGCTCATCTTTTTCTTTTTACAATAATTTTATATATATATATATATATATTTAAATGAAAAGTATGATTTGTTTTCAAACACCACTTGAGTATGTTTCACTTTGCATGCAAAATATAAATCAAATATTTTTGTTATAAACCAACCATCCCATGTGAGTATATTAAATTTGTCAAAATAATACAACTAATCAATATTAATTTTGTCAAAAAGTGAATAGTGACCAACCGCACTTTTCAAATATGTGAATAGTAATATTTTTAAAATATTTCCATTTAAATAATATTTATAACAAATTTATAACAAATATATCATACAATATATATTTTAAACAGATAATATTTTGTGTCAAATAATATGGAATATGTATATTAAAAAATTCAAAAATTTTAAATAATATTGTAGACATCATCAAAATTAAACAACATGATTAACAATCTTTCCCTTTTTGATGATGGCAATACAAGTACGAATTTGACACAAAATTAAAATCAACAAAATATTTGATGACAATGCAACATATAATTAAAGCACATGCATGCACAACAGTTCAAAATCATATTTTTTCTCCCCCTTTGGCATCATCAAAATAAAATATGAAGAGAGGAAACAAACACATTTGATAAAATAATCTGAGATTCCAGAAATATAATAATGGTCCTTATGTCTTGTCGAGATTATTGTGGGGATTTTGGAGCATCTCGGGCGCACAAAATGTTGACAAACAGAAGATTTGAGAAGATATACATCGAGTATTGGATTGGTGGAGTGTATAAAAAGTGACAAGGATGATAGACAGAGATACGAAATTGTCAAGTGTTTGAAGAGAAAAATTTGTTTTACCTTCTTGCGTAATCATGTCATTCCTTACCTTAGCCATCAATGGTTCGGACATGCACGAGGTGCATGTAATGTAGGCAAATGAGAAGTTACCAATGGTGCAGTCACACGCTATTCCTGTAAATGAGAGTCCTAGTGTTGTTGGTAATCGGAATGATATCGATACTATTAATAACACTATAACTCTTAGTACACAGGCAATGATTGCAGTGTCCAATATGGCTCGATGATTACAAGTAAGAATACAAGAAAATCACCAATTGAGAGATGAGGTGTGCTTGTTAAAATAACAACTGGCTAATATTCGTAAGGAGAAAAGAGTGCTAGAAAGGAAAAATGCTCAGCTGGAGAATGCAGTGCAATATTATGCAATGGTTATAATGCCAAGACTCACAAAAGTCGAAAATAGAGAGAGGCATGTAAAAGGGGCTCATGAAAAGTTGTTGAGAGAAGTGAAACGAAAAAAATCTGTGAAACCTTCTGAAAACTTACATGTAATCGAGTAATATTTTATTCTTCTGAAATAAAATTGCAAGCATTTCTTTTTCTTTTTCTTTTTTTAATTTCTATCTTTGCAAAAAAAAATTGTTGGTGCAGATAAGGAGTAAAAAAATATATATACTTCTTCTAAAATTATGCACAGAATATACAAACATTTTTTTTTATAATAATTGTTTTAATCTCAGAATATGACATAATATGAGTCTCCCCCTAAATTAATGCACTAAAAATTACTTAAATTGGAAGAAACTGATTACCAATTTATAATACCAAGGGCCATTATGATCCGGCCATAAACAACTACATGAAGTGCACTAGCATAAAAAGAGAAAATACAAATAAAAATAATTTCTTCAAACAAGATAGAAGCAATCATTATTAAATACAAGAGAGTTTGGAGCACATACAACAAGATAAAAAATATAACACAGTGCAAAAATAATTTTAACATGTTGATCGGCAATGACGTTGATGATCAGAAAGAATGGAGAAGATCGTGTAGATCGGTGATGAATTTTTGTAAATCGGTGATGGATGTAGAGCAGTGATGGATCTTGGTAGGTCGGTGAGGAATTTGGGTGGATGATGGTAGTGATGAAGGTGATGGATGATGTTGTGGATGGTAGAGCCGGAGTTTAATGATGAAGGGGAAGCGATAGTGAAAAAGAGATAGGAGAACAAAGAGAGAAACAAAGAGCAAGAGTGAAAGAGAAAATAGAGAATGAGGAAGAGAGCGAGTGAGAGATAGAGACAAAATGGGTGAGAGAGAGAGAATATATATAATAATTATTGTTATAATTATTTATTTATTATTATTATTATTATTTATTTATTTATTTTTATTTATATAAATATTATATTAAAATATTCATCATACCAAGTTCAGTTCTAATATAACAAAATTATTCTTCATTAAGAGGCTTGATAAATATATCAGCTAATTGACGATTTGTACGTACAAATTCGAGTTCAATGTCACCTTTAAGTACATGATCTCTTAGAAAATGATGGTTTATTTCAATGTGTTTAGTGCATGAGTGCTGAATAGGATTTTTTTGAAAGGTTAATGGCACTTGTGTTGTCACATTTTATAGGAATATGATCATAGTGAAATCCAAAATCTTAAAGCTATTGTTTCATCCAAAGCAATTGAGTACAACACCCAGCGGCGGCAATGTATTCTGCTTCAGCAATTGACAGAGCCACTGAGTTTTGTTTTTGCAAAACCAAGAAGTAAATGCGTGTCGAAGAAAGTGAAAAGTACAACTTGTGTTTTTTCGATCAAGTCTACATCCCATAAAGTCGGCATTCCAGTAACCAAAAAGTTCAAAATGGTTCCCTCAGGATACCATAATCCCAAATTTGGAGTGCCAACAAGATATCTAAAAATACGTTTGACTGCGATAATGTGTGACTCTTTAGGTGCGGATTGAAAATGTGCACACATACAAACATTAAACATTATATCGGGTCTACTTGTAGTAAGATAGAGTAAGGAACCAGTCATACCTCAATATTTCTTTTCATCTACATGTTTACCTTGCTCATCTTTGTCGATTTTTATTGATATGCTTATTGGAGTTGTTGCAGGCTTTGATGATTCCATTTCAAACCTTTTGAGTAGATCTTTGATATATTTCGTTTGATTTAAATGGATTCCATCATTAGTTTGTTTAATTTGTAGACAAAGGAAGTAATTTAACTCCCCCATCATACTCATTTTAAATTCACCCTGCATATCTTTAGCAAACTCTTTGCATAAATTTTCATTAGTAGCACCAAAAATAATATCATCAACATAAATTTAAACAATTAACATATCCTCCTTTTTTATTTTTATAAAAAGTGTTGTATCAATTTTTCCTCTAAAAAATCCTTTGTCAAGTAAAAAATTATTTAATCTTTCATATCACGCTCTAGGAGCTTGTTTTAAACCATAGAGGGCTTTTGAAAGTTTAAAAACATAATCCAGGTATTTATGATTTTCAAAACCGAGAGGTTGTTCAACATAAACTTCCTCCGAAATGTACCCGTTTAATAAAGCACTTTTAACATCCATTTGATACAATTTGAAATCTTTAAAATATGCAAAAACAAGTAGCATTCTAATAGTTTCAAGTCTACAATCAGTGCAAAAGTTTTATCAAAATCAATGCCTTCTTCTTGATTATAACCTTAGGCTACCAATCTAACTTTATTTCTAGTAACAACTCCGTATTCATCCATTTTGTTTCGAAAAATCCATTTTGTTCCAATAACTGGATGATCCTTAGGCCGAGGTATCAAAAACCAAATTTCATTTCTTTCAAATTGATTTAATTCTTCTTACATTGCTAAAATCCAATTTTTATCTTTTTCAGCATCTAAAAACAATTTTGGTTCAATTTGTGAAACAAATGCTAAGTTACCACAAACATTTCTAATAGAGCTGCATCACCTATAATAAGGTCTTTAGGGTGGCCATGAGCAAACTTCCATTCCTTTGGTAGATTTGATTTGTTTTCTGAACGAGCATATTTTTCTTGAAGATTTTTCATTGTGATTTCTTCTTTTTGTTCAAGAGATGAATTTTCTTCATTTGTTATGTAAATGCTGTCTATTTTTGGATGTGTTTTTGTAGTGTCATCACTTACAAGATTCTTGGAGACAACGTTGTTAGATTCATCAAAGGCAACGTGTATAGATTCTTCAACAAGTAACGTTCTTTTATTGAATACTCTATAAGCTTTACTAGAATTCAAATAACCAAGAAATACAGCTTCATCCGATTTAGCATCAAATTTTCCTAAGTTATCTTTATTGTTATTTAATACAAAGCATTTACAACCAAAAGCACGCAAGGGGCTAATATTAGGCTTTCTACTTTTCCAAAGTTCATAAGGGGTTTTCTTAAGAATAGGTCTAATCATAGCACAGTTTACAACATAACATGCAGTAAAAACAGCCTTAGCCCAAAAATATCTAGGCAAATTATTCTCACAAAGCATAGTACGGGCTATTTCTTCAAGAGTTCTATTTTTTTTTCAACCGCACCATTTTGTTAAGGAGTTCTCGGGGCTGAAAAATTATGATTCATTCCTAAGTCATCACAAAACATAATAAAATCATCATTTCTAAATTTTCTACCATGATCACTTCTAATACTACAAATATTAAGACTTTTTTTATTTTGAATTCTTTTACATAGTTTTGAGAAATTATAAAAAGCTTCATTTTTGTGTGTTAAAAATAATACCCATGTATATCTAGTATAATCATCAACACAAACAAGAGTATTCAATTTTCCTCCTAAACTTAATGTTCTAGAAGGTCCGAATAAATCAATATGCAAGAGTTGAAGCGGTCTAGTAGTTGAAATGATATTTTTGGATTTAAAAGAAATTCTAGTTTGTGTTCCAGGTTGGCATGCATCACAAAGTTTGCATTTTTCAAAACTAATTTTGGGCAAACTAATGACTAGCTTATTTTTTGAAAGTTTTGAAATTAAATCTAAATGAGTATGTCCTAATCTTCTATGTTGTAACCAATTAGTTTCATTTATTGCAGATAAATATTTAACATCAAAACGAGAAGACAAAATCAAACACATATACATTTTTATGCCTATAACCTACAAATAAAGTTTTGTTTTCTAAGGTGTTCTCAATAGTGCAATGAGTTTTCTCAAAAATAACTCTATAACCTTTATCACATAATTGACTAATGCTAAGCAAGTTATGTTTTAAACCTTCAACAAGTAAAACATTTTCAATAATGGGAGAAGAATTTTTCCCAATACTTCTTACACCAATGATTTTACCGTTGCTATTGTCGCCGAAAGTCATATATTCACCATCCTTTGGTTGGAGTGTGGCGAACATAGCTTTATTTCCGATCATGTGTCTCGAACATGCACTGGCGAGATACCATTTATCGTTCTTAGATTTTGTCTTGAAACATACCTTCAAAAATTTGATTTTTCTATTGGTACCCATATTTTCTTAAGTTCATAAAAGTTAGAATTTGACACTCTTGAAATGTCCTTAGGGACCCACATCTTTTTTATTTTAGCAAAATGATTTCTTTTAATAGGACATAAAGGTGAAATATGACTTTTTGTACCACAAAAATGACATATGAGATGAGAGTGACTAGAAGATGCATACACAAAACCATTTTTGACAGTTTTTACTTTTGAAAAAGGCTTATATTTAATTCTGGCTCTGCCAAAAGTACGATTTTGATTTTTAAGAATTTTATCTAAAGTCTCTCTACCTTGAGTGAATTTTGAAAGAGTATTTTTCATGTCTTCAATATTTTCTTTCAAAACAATTTGCTCCTTTTTAAAGACTCATTTTCTTTTTGCAATACAACTAATTTTCTCTCAGAAATTGAAGACTCTTTTCAAATTAAAATCTCATTTTCCTTGTTCATTTTCATGACTTCATTTTCTAAGGCATTTATCTTGGAAGTTAATGATTCATTTTTTTTTTTTTTTTTGATAAACTTGAAATCATTTTCTTTTGACAGTTACTTTTCAAACCAAATTTCATACATTCAGCATGTAATTCATCAAAAGCTGATTGTAATTCATTAAACATAAAAGATTCGTCATTTACCTCATCTTCATTTCCAAGTGTCATTAAGCATAGGTTAGCAACCTCATTTTTGCAAACTTCGATTTTTGAGTCGCTTTCATCGCTATCTTTTCCCCATGCTGCAATCGTGGCTTTTTTCTTGTCTTTCTTGAATTGTTTCTTAAGTTTGGACATTCTGATTTGTAGTGTCCAGATTTGTTGAATTCGTATAAGTAACTTCAGATTTTTTGTGATTTTCTCCCCTTTGAAAATCCCTATTGTTGAAGTCTTTTCTGAAAAAATTTCGCACACCTTGTTTCTTTTTCACAAACCTTTTGAACTTCCTAGTGATGAATGTCATTTCCTCATCATCATCTGAATCATCTTCCTCATTCTCTTGATGTTTCGAGGTGAATTTGAAAACTATTTATTTCTTCTTGTTGTTGTCCTCCTCTTTCTTTCCTTCTTGCATTATAAGCTCATGAGTTAAGAGAGATCCCATTAACTCATCTAGACTTAGCTTTGATAAATCCTTGGCTTCGATAATGGCAATGACTTTTGTCTCCCAACTTTTTGGCAATGACCTAAGCAGTTTTCTTACAATTTCAGCATTCGTATATATTTTTCCAAGAGAAGTTAAACCATTAATAATATTAGTAAAGCGAGTAAATATTTGAGGAATAGTTTCATTAGGCTTCATTTTAAAGAGTTCATAATTATGGACTAGCAAACTGACTCTAGATTCTTTAACTTGTTTAGTTCCCTCATGAGTCACTATAAGCTTATCCCAAATTTCTTTTGCGGTTTTATGTGTGGAAATTCTGTTAAACTCGTTGGCATCTAAGGCACAGTACAACATGTTTGTGGCTTTGACATTAATTTGGGTCATTCTAGTATCTGATTCATTCCACTCATCTTTAGGTTTTGGTACCGTAAGGCCATCTACGGTTTTGGAAGGAATTTTTGGACCATTGCAAATAATTTTCCAGCATTCATAATCAATAGATTGAACATATATGGTCATCCTAGTTTTCCAATAGCTAAAATTTGTGCTGCTAAATAGTGATGGCCTATTGGATGCTTGTCCCTCAGGTAAGAAATAACTAAGGGTTGCCATGATCTACTCTAAGACGGTTAAGTCACACAAACTAGAGTCTGGGCTCTGATACCAATTGTTATCCAGGTAGGCAACCCAAGAGGGGGTGAATTGGGTTATTAAAAATTTTATAATATTAAAAATAATAAACACAATATTCAGAATTTTAACAAATAAAAACATAACAAAAATTATCAATATAAAATTAAGAAAGATAGGAAGAGAAAATCAAATACTAAAATTTATAGTGGTTCGGCATGCCAGGCCTACGTCCACTCCCCAAGGAACCTCTTTGAGAATTTTTTTACCATCAAAATAAATCAATACACCACCAAGGCTTCACCAAGCTTGTGAATTTTACACATGTCTTACTTTTATCTATTGAGCCTCACTCAATAATAAATGCATTACCCTTACAAAAATCTCTCACGAAATAATGAATAAAATAGAGATACTTTAACCCTCTTTTACAATACTTTGCTCACAAAGAGTAGATATGAAAATATAAAAACAAATACTACACTTAGATCTGAAAGTGAAAAAGCAAAATACAATACACTCAAAATTTTGGAGCACACAGATTTTTTTTCTTTTCAAGTTCTTAATTTTTCTCTATACAAAACATTTCTATTTATACACAAAAATATATCTATTAGGAGAGATGCAGACGCTCCTTTCATGCTCAGACGCTCTTACAACCAGCTTGTAGCTCAGCATATTTTTTCTCTTTGTCAAACTCAAGCAAGTTAAATCAACTTTTTGAATATTCATTCAAAACTTTTTGAATATAATATTATACATATGCAAGGATTTTGTCAAACTTTTGCACTAACTTTTTATATTTATTATAGTGATATATATGTGTGTGTGTGTGTGTGTGTGTGTGTGTGTGTGAAGGATGCAAAACCCACCGTCAAATAATTTGCTCATCTTTTTCTTTTTACAATTATATATATATATATATATATATATATTTAAATAAAAAGTATGATTTGCTTTCAAACACCACTTGAGTATGTTTCACTTTGCATGCAAAATATAATCAAATATTTTTGTTATAAACCAACCATCCCATGTGAGTATATTAAATTTGTCAAAAGATGACAATTCACTAATATCACATTTTTCAAAATAATACAACTAATCAATATTAATTTTGTCAAAAAGTGAATAGTGACCAGCTGCACTTTTCAAAAAAGTGAATAGTAATATTTTCAAAATATTTTCATTTAAATAATATTTATAACAAATATATCATACAATATATATTTTAAACAGATAATATTTTGTGTCAAATAATATAGAATTTGTATATTAAAAAAAATCCAATTTTTTTAAATAATATAGTAGGCATCATCAAAATTAAACAACATGATTAACAGTATTTTCAGTTTTGATGATACTAAATTTGTCATTTAGGACAAGCTTACGAAGAAAATTCTTCACAGAGTATCTAATCTTCATAGCTTGTATCACTTTCTTCCATCCACTTCACTACCTATTGATCATGCTTCTTCAGCAACTCCCACAAGTTTTGCTTCTCTATAGCTGTCTAGTTTTGCTTCTATTTCTTCTGTTTCTAATAATGTTTGGCATAATAGGCTAGGGCACCTTAGTGCTTTGAAGTTTAAGTATCTTAGATCATACTTGCATCTTAAAGCCTCTACTTCTGTAACATCTCAAGCTTGTGTGGACTGTTGTATTGCCAAAAGTCATAGATTACCTTTCCATTTGTCTAATTCCACTGTAAATAAGCCCTTTGCTTTAATTCACAGTGATGTTTGGGGGCCTTTTTTATCCACTTCTTGTTATAAATACTATGTTCTCTTCGTGGATGAATTTAGTAGGTTTGCCTGGTTGTATCTATTGGTTTATAAGAGTGAAGTTTATGCCAAGTTTCTTGAATTCAAAGCTTATGCAGAAAAATAATTTGATACTCAACTTAAGATCCTTCAAACAGATGGTGGTACAGAATTCTTTAATAACAAAATGAAGGCTCTCACTGTGTCACAAGACAAGGAATTGTTCATCAACATTCTTGTTCTCATACACCATCTCAAAATGATGTAGCTGAACGAAAACACAGACATGTAACTGAAATTACTATTGCTGTACTTCGTCACTCTTATATTCCTGCGCATTATTGGTTTAATTCTATTGCTTGTGCCACTTACCTCATTAATAGACTGCCTTTCTCTAAATTGGCTTATAAGACACCTTTTGAAACTTTGTTTCATAAACTTCCAGATTTTTCTTTTCTCAAAGTTTTTGGTTGCCAATGCTTTCCTTGGCTCAAGCCTTATCATTCTACCAAACTGCAACCTAAATCAGTTGAGTGTGTCTTCTTAGGCTATTATTCTTTTGCAAAAGGATATAGGTGTCTTGATCTCAAAACTGGACCTATTTATCTTTCTCATCGTGTAGTGTTTAATGAACAGGTGTTTCTTTTTGCCCATCAAGCTTCTTTCTCCTCATCCACTTCTTCATTAGAGCTCCATTTCCTTCAATCCTTCTTTTGGTCTTCTCCTTCTTCTTTTACACTTTATAGTCTTCGTCTGTACCCACTGCCTCTGCTTTACCGGCATCTAGCTCTTCTACTGCCTCTGCTTCACCAGCATCTAGTTCTTCTTTTCTTCCAAATTCTGCTAGTTTACCTCTCAGTACCTCTTCAACTCAGTCTTCTCTTCCACTTATTTCTCTCTATCTTCATTCTCCTATACCTATTAACTCCATTTCTATTCAGTTGCCTCTTCTTTCTACTTCTGTTTCACTGTCTTCTATGCCTCCTCCTTCTAATTGTCATCCTATGCTTACTAGGTCTAAAGCAGCTCTCCTCACTCTCAAACTTGCTTCTCTTTCTTCTCATGATGTTGAACCTCCCTCTCACAAGGAGGCCTTGGTTATCCCTATTTGGAAACAGCTATGTTAGAAGAATTTCAGGCTCTTCAATCCCAGAAAACTTGGTCCGTTGTTTCTCTTCCTCTTGGAAAGCATGCCATAGGTTGTAAATAGGTGTTTAAGGTCAAGAGAAATTCTGATGGGACCATTGCTAGGCGTAAAGCCAGATTAGTAGCCAAAGGCTATCTTTAACAAGAAGGCATTGGCTTTCAGGAAACTTTTAGTCCTGTTGCTAAATTGCCCACCATTCGCATTCTTTTATGTCTTGCTCTCCCTCACCATTGGCTTATCGAGCAACTAGATATCTCTAATGCTTTTCTTTATTGCATTCTTGAGGAAGAAGTCTACATATTGCAGCCACAAGGATTTAAGCATTCTTCTCAACCACAACAGGTTTGTAAGCTACACAAAGCTTTGTATGTTCTTAAACAAGCACCAAGAGCATGACACTCTACCTTTTTAGCTTTTTTGCTTTCTCAAGGGTTCAAAAATAGCAAATGTGATTCTTCTCTTTTCATATATCAACATGGTTCAGTTTTCATTGCTCTTCTTGTTTATGTGGATGATATTCTACTCACTGGAAATAATGTTACACATATTCAGCTTCTTATTACTAAAATGCATCAAGCATTTTCTATGAAAGAGCTCGGAAATCTTTCATATTTTCTGGGTATATTTGTTGAAACCTCTAGCTCCACTTATGTGCTTTCTCAGAAAATATATGCTCAGGATGTTCTTACTAAGGCTGGCATGTTGGATTATAAGCCATGTGATTCACCTATATCTGTTAAGCCTGGGTTGCTTCACAATTCTGATGTTCCTTTTCACAATCCTTCTTTTATAGAAGTATAGTTGGGGCATTGCAGTACTTAACAATTACCAGGCCTGACCTGTCTTATGCAGTCAATCAACTCTGTCAGCATATGCATAATCCTACTATTGGCCATTTTGCTGGCGTAAAAAGGTTGCTTAGGTATCTTAAAGGAACTCTATCTCAAGGCCTCACCTATACACCCAACTCCTTTGCTCTTCAGGCCTATTCTGATTCTAACTGGGCTGGAGACTTTGTTGACAAGAAATCCACCTTTGGATACTGTGTATTTCTGGGCTCCAATCTTATTTCTTGGTCAGCCAAAAAGCAAGCCACTGTGTCTAGATCCTCTACTGAATTAGAGTATCGATCATTGGCTTATACTACTACAGAACTTACTTGGATTGGCATGTTACTTCATGACCTTTGTATTGTGTCTCATACAATTCCTCTTCTCTGGTGTGATAATGTCTCTGCCATAACTTTAGCCTCTAATCCAGTCTTTCACTCTCGATCAAAACATATTGAAGTGGATTGCCACTTTATTTGTGATCAAGTCCTTGCTAAAAAGCTTGTGTTACACTATGTTCCTAATCTCGATCATTTGGCTGATATTTTTACTAAACCATTATCAGTTTCTCGTTTCTTTTATCTTCAATCCAAACTGATGTCAGTTTCTCCTCCCATCAATTTGAGAGGGAATGTTGAGGAATATAGTTCAGCCAGCTCAAGCTCATTAGTTTAGCCAGCTTAGGCTCAAGTAGTGCAGCTAGCTTAGGTGGCACCGGCTCAGATTGCAGTTCAAGAAGTTCACCAGTTTAGGAATTAGTTACACAGTTGAGAAGACAGTTAGTTTGTTAAAAGATATTTTGTTCTAGATGATTAGTTGAGCTCTTTATTACTTTGTATATAAATATAGCTAATGTATTATCGAATGCGTTGTTGAATAAGAAGAGTATATGGTTTTCAGTTTTTCTTCATGGTATCAGAGCTTCAAAGCTCCAACGAGCAACTGATCCATGGCATCACCATTATCATCTTTGTTTCCTTCAAATCTCACTCTGTTAATTTCTAATCTTTCATTCTTTATTACTGTCAAACTTGATGGTTCCAATTTCCTTATTTTGAAGACTTAGCTCTTGAATATTCTCCGAGCAACAAATCTACTTGGTTATGTTGATGGATCAATTCCATGTCCATCCTCTACAATCACAGATCCAGAAGGAGCTTCTATTCCAAATTTAGAATTTCTTCAATGGACTTTGATTGATGCACATTTGCTCAGTTGCATTACTGCAACACTTACACCTTCAATCTATGCATCTGCATCATTGTTCTGAGGTCTGGAGCTCTCTCCACAAGAGGTATACAACTTTGTCTCGATCTCATATTCACCAATTGAAAAAGAAATTAAATAGTGTTGCTAAGAAAACTGAGTCAATTGAAGAATATCTCTCCAAAATTAAGGAACTTGTCAATTAGGTAGCCCAAGCATTTGTTAAAATTGAAGATGAAGATCTAGTCTTGGTGACTCTCAATGGTCTTCCTTCTGAGTTTGATTCATTTGCTACTACAATTCGTGCTAGACCAGACAACATCACCATGGATGATCTTTGTGCTTTATTGTGTTCTGAAGCAATTCATTTAGAATCCAAGATAAAAAAAAAAGTCCACAAAATCAACTGTAGCTTTCTCTACAGTCAAAGGATCTCCAACTCCAAATTCTTTTCACACTTCCTCTTCAAGATCTTAGAATTTTGGCGCCAATCGAGGTCGATCTTATTCCAAAGGAGGAGGAGGAGGCCGAACTAGAGGCTATGGTCGATTTACTCTATCTCGAACTCGAGGAAGGTTCTCAAATCAAATTTTCCAAATCTGTGGAGGCTCCAGTCATTCTACACTGGAGTGTTGGTATCACATGGATCCACAATATCAGGTTTCAAATCAAAATTTCCAAACTCACAATCAACAGTAGCAACCATGAGCTTTTGTTACTTCTTCAGCAGCCTCCATGTCTCCTTCTTCAATAGGTTATTCCTCAGTTCAAAGTCCATAGTACTTGGATTCTACGGCATCGGATCATGTGACTAATGATCTCAATCATCTAAATTGCTATCAGCCTTATCAAAGCTCAGAACAGATTACCATAGGAGATGGAAACTCCAATCCTATCTAGCACACTGGTAAAGGCCTTCTTCCAACTCTGCATCACTTGTTTAAATTGAATAATGTATTACATACAGATTCTATTTATTCTAATCTTGTCTCTATTTAGAAATTGGCTCAAGATAACAATTATATTATCAGTTTTGATGATACTAAATTTGTCATTCAGGACAAGCTTACGAAAAAAATTCTTCACAGAGGATCTAATCTTCATGGCTTGTATCACTTTCTTCCATCCGCTTCACTACTTGTTGATCATGCTTCTTCAGCAGCTTCCATAAAAGGCTGTCTAGTTCTGCTTTTAGTTCTTCTTCTATTTCTAATAATGTTTGGCATAATAGGCTATGACATCCTAGTGCTTTGAAGTTTAAGCATCTTAGATTACACTTGCGTCTTAAAGCCTCTACTTCTGTAACATCTCAAGCTTGTATGGACTGTTGTATTGCCAAAAGTCATAGATTACCTTTCAAATTGTCTAATTCCACTGTAAATAAGCCCCTTTCTTTAATTCACGGTGATGTTTGAGGGCCTTTTTTATCCACTTCTTGTTATAAATACTATGTTCTCTTTGTGGATGAATTTAGTAGGTTTACCTGGTTGTATCCATTGGTTTATAAGAGTGAAGTTTATGCAAAGTTTCTTGAATTCAAAGCTTTTGTAGAAAAACAATTTGATACTCAACTTAAGATCCTTCGAACAGATGGTGGTACAGAATTCTTTAATAACAAAATGAAGGCTCTCACTGTGTCACAAGGAATTGTTTATCAACATTCTTGTCCCCATACACCATCTTAAAATGGTGTAGTTGAACGAAAACATAGACATCTCACTGAAATTGCTATTACTTTACTTCATCACTCTTATATTCCTGTGCATTATTGGTTTGATGCTATTGCTTGTGCCATTTACCTCATTAATAGGCTGCCTTCCTCCAAATTGCCATATAAGACACCTTTTGAAACTTTGTTTCATAAACTTCTAGATTTTTCTTTTTTCAAAGTTTTTGGTTGCCGATGCTTTCCTTGGCTCAAGCCTTATCATCCTACCAAACTGCAACCTAAATCAGTTGAGTGTGTCTTCTTAGACTATCATTTTTTTGCAAAAGGATATAGGTGTCTTGATCTTAAAACTAGAACTATTTATCTTTCTCGTCATGTAATGATTAATGAACAGGTGTTTCTTTTTGCCCATCAAGCTTCTTTCTCCTCATCTTCTTCTTTATCACAGCTCTCTTTCCTTCAATCCATTTTTTGGTCTTCTTCTTCTTTTACACCTTTACAGTCTTCGTCTGTACCTACTACCTCTACTTCACCAGCATCTAGTTCTTCTACTGCCTCTACTTCACCAACATCTAGTTCTTCTTCTCTTCCAAATTCTACTGGTTTACCTCTCAGTACCTCTTCACCTCAGTCTTCTCTTCCACTTATTTCTCATCCTCTTCATTCTCCTATACCTATTAACTCCATTTCTATTCAGTTGCCTCTTCCTTCTACTTCTGTTTCACTTCCTTCTGTGCCTCCTCCTTCTAATTGTCATCCTATGCTTACTAGGTCTAAAGCAGCTCTCCTCACTCTTAAACCTGCTTCTCTTTCTTCTCATGATGTTGAACCTCCCTCTCACAAGGAGGCCTTGGTTATCCTATTTGAAACAGGCTATGCTGGAAGAATTTTAGGCTCTTCAAGCCCAGAAAACTTGGTCTCTTGTTTCTCTTCCTCCTGGGAAGCATGCCATAGGTTGTAAATAGGTGTTTAAGGTCAAAAGAAATTCTGATAGAACTATTGCTAGGCATAAAGCCAGATTAGTGGCCAAAGGCTATCTTCAACAAGAAGGCATTGACTTTCAGGAAACTTTTAGTCTTGTTGCTAAATTGCCCACCATTTGCATTCTTTTATGTCTTTCTCTCCATCACCATTGGCCTATCAAGCAACTAGATATCTCTAATGTTTTTCTTCATTGCATTCTTGAGGAAGAAGTCTACATGTTGCAGCCACCAGGGTTTGAGCATTCTTCTAAACCACAGCAGGTTTGTAAGCTACACAAAGCTTTGTATGGTCTTAAACAAGCACCAAGAGCTTGGTACTCTACCTTTTTTCAGCTTTTTTGCTCTCTCAAGGGTTCAAGAATAGCAAATGTGACTCTTCTCTTTTCATATATCAGCATGGTTCAGTCTTCATTGCTCTTCTTGTTTATGTGGATGATATTCTACTCACTGGAAATAATGTTACACACATTCAGCTTCATATTACTAAAATGCATCAGGCATTTTCTATGAAAGAGCTCGGAACTTTCATATTTTCTAGGTATATCTGTTAAAACCTTTGGCTCTACCTATGTGCTTTCTCAGAAAATATATGCTCAGGATGTTCTTACTAAGGCTGGCATATTGGATTGTAAGCCATGTGGTTCACCTATATCTGTTAAGCCTGGGTTGCCTCACAATTCTGCTGTTCCTTTTCATAATCATTCTTTCTATAGAAGTATAGTTGGAGCATTGCAGTACTTAACAATTACCAGGCCTAACCTGTCTTATGCAGTCAATCAACTCTGTCAGCATATGCATAACCCTACTATTGGCCATTTTGCTGGTGTAAAAAGATTGCTTAGGTATCTTAAAGGAACTCTATCTCAGGGCCTCACCTATACACCTAGCTCCTTTGCTCTTCAAGCCTATTTTGATTCCAACTGGGGTGGAGACTTTGTTGACAGGAAATCCACCTCTGGATACTGTGTATTTCTGGGCTCCACTCTTTTTTCTTGGTCAGCCAAGAAGCAAGCCACTGTGTCTAGGTCCTCTACTGAAGCAGAGTATCGATCATTGGCTCATACTGTTGCAGAACTTACTTGGATTGGCATATAACTTCATGACCTTTGTATTGTGTCTCCTACAATTCCTCTTCTCTAGTGTAATAATGTCTCTGCCATAACTTTAGCCTCTAATCCAGTCTTTCATTCTCGATCAAAACATATTGAAGTGGATTGCCACTTTGTTCCATCCACTTCACTAATTAAATTACTCTTTAAATAATGTATACTTCATTAATTTTTTTTAAAAAAATTAAATTTTCTTAATTTATTTTAATAATATTTTTAAAATAAAAAATATTATAAATCCCAAATAAATTATTAGACAATCTACTGAACCTCTCACGTAGATATAGATCACATACATGTAATTTATGTGTAAGAAGTTGGATAAAGTGCTATTTTGGCAACAGAGTTTTACGCTGCATCTGTTGAGAACACCAACACCGCAGACGTCAGCATTTTGGAGCAAAAGTTGATTTGGGATTGTAATTATAATCAACTATATGAAATTATAATACTACCCTCATGATTGGTGCAAGATCATGCAGGCCAATATATTATATTGAGTGAGGGCATTTTGGTAATTCTATAATTATACACCATAACATGACAACTTGAAAAAATATTATCTAAAAAAGTAAATAAGTAACTTTTACTAACTTCTCAAGTCACTTTAAAAAAATCCAAAAATCTTGATTAAAAAACAAAAAAAAACGTTAATTTTACAACCTTCCCAAAGTAGGCCAAAATATTTGGGTCCTTTGCATTACTCTCTGGGATAAGATGCAACCCAGCACACGCAGAAACACACACACGGGGCTGAGGACACTACGCTCCCTCCATGGCAGCCCTATGCTGCGCTTCAGTTGTTCCTTCTTCTCAAATATCCAAACCCCTCAATCCAAACACAAATCCCCTACCCCTCCCCCCAATTTTCCCCATTCCCAAACCCTTTCTTAGTCGCATTCCCTCTCTTCGCTCTCCCAAAACTCGACCTACGAATTCAGCAGCATCGTCATCCTCCACCGAGGTTGAAGATGATCAGAAAGAAAACCAAGTATCGATGAGCATCGACGCTCTCCAACGCTTCGTCGACTTGAACCTGGGCAACTGGATCGGTTCTTTTTATGTCAGTATTTATTTTACAATACGCTCATATGTGTTTGTGTATTTGTTCATATGAAGCATTTATTTGAATTCTTACTATTTTGATTCGCGTGTATTTGATTGATTCTCAGCAATTTGATCCTGACGGGAATTTGTTGCATCAATTGAGTACAAAGCTCGCGGTAAGCTCTTACGGCGAAGATGAACTCCTTAGTTTAATTCAAACGTAAGCTTCATCAAACACATGCACATCTAGGTCATATATATATATATATATATATTTTTTTAAAGTAATGTGCAGCAAGTATGTGCGGGTGTGTATTAGAGATAAATGTATGCGTGTTTGTTTGCCCAATTGTTGTGAATTTTATTGCAACAATGTTTTGTTATTTGATTATCACATTTTAATTTGCAATGAGAATTAGTAGTTTAATTGTGATCAGAATGAAATTTCTGTTCCATTAAAATTAAGTTGAAGGACTCTTTACCGTATACTATTCCCCTTTATGATACGATTCGATAGTGAATGAACCTGTATAATATTCCCAATGGGAAAGGGTTGGCTTAATGCTTTGATGAAATGTTATGTTTTAAATTTTCATTGCATTTGTGGTGATGGTTGCTACTTTTTTGCATAGAATTCTGTTAGTTTTTGCTTTATTTTTGGACAAGACTATGTAAAAGACTAACAAAAATTCAATTTCAATGGGACCTTCAGACATGCCTATTGTGCCTGCACTCAGCCAGTGCCGTTGGGTTTCTATGTTTGACACGGCAAGATTAAGTAGATTTTGTTTGGATGTAATCCCTGAAATAGCATTTATGTGTGCAATAACATTAATGTATATATACATATGATGAGATGCAGTCCAGCCTTTATCTAGTAAGCATTTTTTAATTCTTTGAATCAATGAATCTGAAGTGTTTGGGAAATAATTAATAAAAGTATAGGTTTGTGGATTACGTATGTTTCAAAGGAAAGTAAAATAACAAAACGAATCTATCAATTACATTGGATATATTCAAATTGACAAACTAATTGAATTGTTACCTTGAAAGAAAAGGTTGTGGGATATTTTTAGGTATACCCTTTTCCAACAATTGAAAGCATTCTATTGTTAATATCACTGCAAGAATTTATAATATTAGCCTTTTGCTTTAATGTCTACCTGTGCGAAGTAGCTTAATGTGCTTGACTTCTTTAGGTTATACATCAAACAACCCCCATCAACCACTTCAATATCAGGAGATGCATTTGAGCCGGAATGGGCAGAGTACAAAATCAAGGAAACCAACATGTTTACTGTAGACAAATATCAACAGGTGAGTTCCTTCAGTACTTCAAGGATTTGTTGTTCTCTTTGGCAAATTTTCCCTGGGAAAAAAACTTTTGCCATAATTTGCATGGTTTCTTTGTTTCTTGTTGAATATCCATCGTGAGTAGTTTGCAGATTGGTTTTTTCCCCAATGAAAAGGCCTTTGCATTGCGGTACCAGACAGCTGGCATGTTAGAAACTGTATTAAGGCAAGGTGTGCTAGGTGAAGATGACACTGGAGAAGAATCGCCCAAGTGAGCGTTTTTTTACTAAAATAGTTTGTCGATGCATGAATTGATAATTTGGTAACAGTAAAAATAGTGATTCACCATATCATACTTCTAACCACTAATAGTCTGCACTATCGTACTTCTTACCACTAATGAGTTTTGTGGCCTCCACTGGCTAATGCAAGTGGTTACACTTCACCATTTATCTTATAGACTGCTTCAATGCTTTTGTTCTACCTAGCAGACGGCAAGCGATCAATTTGGAGAGAGAGAACTTAATTACAAATTTTGCACATCATTATATCACTTTTGACAGAAGAAAAAGAAGATTAATGGTTTTATAGTTCTCGTGGAGTACTCTGTGAATTTATGTCTCACCCCCAGTTCAAATAAATTGCCCTTTCATGTATTTGAAGCTCTCATTGCACTTATAGCTGCCATTATTTCACTATATTTTCTTTTTTTTATCTTTTTTTATTTTTCCATGCAGAAACCTGAGGCTTCCCTCTCGTCAGCCTTCTATAGTATGTGAGAATTGCCTTTATTCGCTGGAGACAGATATGCGAGCAAGAGCATTCCATATTTTGGATCCAAAAGGCATTGTAGAAATGCTTCTTATCTTCCTTGAAGAAAGAGGTTGCGGGGTGCTTATTCCTCCTTCCTTGGACAATTCTAAGGTAAAATTCATATAATTCATTCGCTGAAAATTTTTCTTTAGGTTAATCTTCATTCCATTTAGACAATTGCCACTACATGGTATACTATATTGTCCTCGAAAGTATGACTTTTACAGTATTATATTTCTTGTTTGGTTGCAGGACAATACAAACAGGATAATACCATATCTTGGTAAATGGAAAGGTCATTCTATAACAAAGCGCAGTGGTGTTTATGGAGCAACAATTGCTGAAGCTGAGACAATTACTGTGCTTGAAATTAATGATGAGGGTCAGTTAATCCAGGTTTGTGGCAGTTTTTGCAATTAATCCTTCTTAGGTAATGTTTGGTTCGTTGGAAATTGAAATGAAGATGGATAGAATGATCATTCTATCACAATGTCCTTTCCCATGTTTAGTTTACTAAAAAAAATGATGAAAAATACATTGCAAATGGAATTATCATTTACCATTGTAAGTGAATGGTCATTCCGTAGGGAGGTTATGGAATGAGCTTTCCATTCCATTTTGCTTTCATTCTAGTGAACCAAACGTCACATTAGAGGAAAAGGTGAATTGACTTTTCATGAAATGGAGACTGGAGAATGCAAGAGAATTCTTGGCTGATGATGGAACATGTTCCTTTTAACTCATCAACAACTATACTGCATGCTGTTCCAAAGCCGTGGAAAATTTTAGATTTTATTTGTTTTCATTTCCTTTAGTTAGTCAGCTGCACTTATAACATTGTTTTTTCTGTCACTCAGAAGCATGCTACGAATTGATGGTCAGGGTAGAATTCCAGGGAAATCTTTAATTGGTGGAGGCATAACACTGTTCACTCTAGACATTGGTTTGAAAAAAGAAAAAAAAAAAAACACTGGTTTTCCATATGACAAAATTCCTCTTGCTGATCTTTGTAGAACTGTCATTTCCTCCATTGATCAATTAGTTGCTTTTATAGATTTTTATAGGTTTGCAGTTGAATCAATATTTGTAGAACCATTATTTTTCTTAATTTCCAATTTCAAGAGAAAATGTAGGATTCACCAACTTCAACATGCTAACTTGTACATATCTGCCATTTGTGTGTATAGTTCTCTTTGTTTCCTTGTGGGATGGCTTGGTTGAAACTTGGGATTCATAAAATAAAAATCCATTATTTTGGCATGAAACTATTTGTAAATTGAACACATGATTGGTAGAAAGATTAACATAAATGAAAAACAATAAGTGCCCTAGTGCATGTACCACATGTAGCTTTCCTCCATCTCTCAGTCACTTAACACTTTTTGTCTTGTGCTTGGGGGATGAATTAAGTTTGTTGCTCCTAGTCAAATTGAGTGAATGGAGGATTGGATTGTTTAGTGTATCTCTCTGTTCTTAATTTCATGTAACATGTCATATTCTGAGTTTCTCTTCTTTTTTCTACTTCTTCCTCATCTGTCTTTTTTCTATTTTTAATTAAAACAGGATATAACGTCTACATCTAGCGGAGATGATGTCACAACTAATGTACACTGGACCGGTACCATATCCAACAACTTGGTCAAATTTGATGGTGGCTTCCAGGTGACCTTATTGCCTGGGGGCATGTACATGGGATGCCCATCTGATGTGGCGAAGAGTGTTGCAGAATCCAAGTCATTCCATTTGGAGTTCTGTTGGCTTGAGTCACCTGGCAAGAGACAGAGACTGGTTCGCACTTATGATGTCGAGGGCTTAGCCGTCTCTTCGACTTATTTTTTTGAGACCAAATTGTGAGTGTCCCCTGTACCTTACTGTACATTTATTTATTTATTTTTGAATGTCTTGGAAATGTTATGCATACGTTTTCCTTCTGAACTGTATCATTTAGTTGAGTGATCAGATTGAGAAATTAATTTGCATTCCATTTTTCACATTACATAATGGAATCTCAGGTGCTTCGTTAGTCGACCTTACACAAATTGAGTGTTTGCATCAAAGAATTGCAAGCACAAAGATGTTAAACAAAATAGAGAGGGATTATCAGTATTCCTCTTGCACGAATAACCCATAGGAAAATCATGTTGCTTGATTACGAACCTCCACAAATGCATGCAATGCCAACCCGTCAATGGTTGAGATTAATTTTGATATTATGTGGGGGTGGTCAAAGAAATTTAATAAAAGTTTAAATTTAAATGTAAGGTCCAAAAAACGTGAAGGGCAAAAAAATTTAGTTGGAAATATTATCATGTTTGGTTTCAGAAAATTGAGCTCATTTTTCAAAATCTTGAGTTTTTTTATTTTTTGTGTTTTTAGTGAATTTTTTTAATATTTTACGTAAACTTTTTTATTTTTTAAATATACTTAATCTAAATATATTTAAAAAATATAATATTTGTGAAAAAAAATTTAAAAAATTTACCAAATATAAAAAAATGCAAAAATTTAATATATTTTTATATTTGTTGTAAATGAATTTTTCTAAAGATTTTTGTACAAATTTTTGCTTTTTAAGTATATTAAGATTAAGTAAATTTAAAAATTAAAAATTATTAAAATATTTAAAACAATTACAAGGGTCTAGAATGTGAGCTTGTTTTGGAGGCCAATTTATATTAAACAAAAAAAAAAAAAAAAAAAAAAAACAAACACAAAAAACTGAGAGAATGTTCACATCAAATTGAGTTTACACATTATATAATACCATATATATATACACATATTTTTCTTAAAAAATCACAACCATCAATATAAGTATTTATGTCTGTAAAAACCAATCATATATAAATAAGGTAACGTTAAGGTGATATGATTTTACTATCACATTTAATTGAAAAAAAAATTGATATACCATGTAAAATTCTTGTAACCTACTTACTGAAAACATTCAAAAATAAATAAATAAATAAAATTCCAACCGAATTGAAATTTTCTTTCTTTTTAAAAAATAATTTGTAAATAATTACTACAATAAGAGGGTGAATCGACCACAACGCACAAATTGAAAGTCAGTTGATTTGTGGGAGCTTGTCAATGTCAAGTTATGGATGGGAAGGAATCAGTTCATAGGCATGGTTTGGATTTGAAGGTCAGAGTATTGTTCAAAGAGAGGAGGAAGTGATTGAAGAGCTGTAGGTCACTCATGAAGTATCTTCAACTTTGATCTTCTTTGGCATGTGAACCTTTTCAGAATAGAAAAACGAATGAAAGGGTGACAAGTGAAAAAGTGATAGCTTTGGCTTGGAAGGAGTTTTGCCAAAGGTGAAAGAGAAATGTGTTTTGAAATTTGTGGTGGAATTAATTTTTGAAAATTCCATCCAACCAGAGGCTTCACATGAAGGGGTGTGGAAATTATGATTAAACCAAACACAGCCTTACTTTTTTCATTTTTTTACTGCCTTCAAAATAATTATAAGCATAGCCAACAAGTTTTTTCCTGTTTGTTTTGTTCACTAGAAGTTAGTGAATAGAAGGTAATATATAAAAGTTATAGAATATGCCGCTTTACATGATAAATACAAACAATAATCACATCAACAAAAAATACCCAAAATGGCGTGAAAGGGCACAAGTCTTTAGATTTGTTTTCTATAAAGTTTGAGAGGTTAAAATGAGGGGTCCTGTTATGGTGTGCAATCCCTTAAAATTGCACACCATATGCAACCAACACAAAAAGTGTAAGTGGAAGGTGTAAACATAAACAGGACAGCAAACAAAAAGGCGTAAGTGTAAGGTGTAAGTTGCACACTTAAGAAAAGTCCTAAAATGAGAGTAAAATTATGTTAATATAAAATTGTAATTTGAAAAGAAAAAAAAAAACAAAAAAACAAAGCAGGAGTCCCCAAAAAAAAAAAAAGAAAAAGGGCAGGGGTGTGATTACATTTGCTTGCTTGTGTCTGTCGCATTCGCCTTATTTGGGGACGGGTTGAAAGTTTTTTTTTTTTTTTAAACTTTATTTTAAGTTATATTATATATAGGAAAATGATTTGGAGCCCTAATTTCCCTCCCCCTAATCCCCCTAATTTCTAATTTGGGAAACTGTTTCCTTTTTTTTTTTTTTTTTTTACTTGATATGAAAATTAGGGGGATTAGGGGGAGGGAAATTAGGAAATGTAGCAAGACCCTTATATATATATATTTAAAAAAATTTAAAATCAATTTTAACCTAATTTTCAAACTAGCCTTTGGCTTAATTTGGGATCATGGTTAGGGTAAATTACACTTACACCCTTGAGATTTAAGTTTACTACATATTATCTTTTGACATTTGAAAAATTACACTAATTCTTTGTTATTGTAATTATTTAGACGGAATGAAAATATTGAACTCACACTCTCTCTTTTCTTGCTTTGTTTTACCTTTTTTTTATTTTGTTTTTTTTTGTTTTTTCCTTTTCTTCATTTTATTATTATTATTATTTTTCAATATAATTTCCTCTGTTTTCTATTATGAGTTGTTGTCTTTTATATAAATAGAGGTTTATGAAATGAGATTATTAATCACATGGTGATAATATAATTTCTAAAATGTTAAAAGGTAAGATATAATTGAATCAAATCTCAAGAGTGTCAGCGTAATTTACCCTCGTGATTAAAAGTTAAATTTTAAATTTTAATTTATTTTGAGTCTTAGGCCTCGTTTGACAAGTTAACATTTTAGTTAAAAAGTCAAAAAGTTATTTAAAAAGTCAAAAAGCCTATAACCTATATCAAAAAGTCAAAGATTCTATTTTCACTGTACTTTTTGCACATCTTTTCGTAAAAAGTCAAAAAATCACCTCAAACATACTAGTTTTTTTATCTCATATTTTAGCTAAAAAGTTAAAAAGTTACTAAAATAACATGTTCCGAAACGAGATTTTTTTAAAAATAAATTTTAAAAAATTAAAAATCCAATTTCTAACCAATTTTCCACACAGAAAATCAGAATGATCGAATCTGAATTTTGGGTTTCGAGCTAACAATGGTGTCTGTACTGATACTTTCATGGAAATTATGGCGAAAATTGGATGGAGGAGATGGCGGCCTCGACGAAGGATATTGGAATGCCAAGCTCCAACGCCTCGCCCCAACGGCTTTGATGGGTTCATCCTTCACTCCTTCTGACAAAATTGTCAATGCCGCCTCTCATCTCTCTGTCCTGTGAGTTCATTACTTTCAAAAATCAATTCACTTTTGTGTATGTTGATAAAAAGAGTGTTTCGTTTCACTTGCTTTGCTGCTATTAATTGATGCATAAGTCTTCGGATTTCTTTTCATTAAATGGGTTTGTTTGACTCATTTTTTGCCTTATTGTCGACCCAATATAGTGCATGCTTGTGTGTGTATATATATATTCATATTGTACAGTAGAGAGAGAGAGAGAGAGGGGACAGATGAGAATTGGGTTGAAGAAGTTTTGCTTCGATTCTTTCCGCAATTAAAGGCTCAGAAGAACTCAAATTCTATATATATATATATATATATAGAGAGAGAGAGAGAGAGAGAGGAGATTTACAGTGAAATCGCCATGAAAGACAGAGCTTCCAAGGTCTCAGCACCTCCACGCCCTACGATTACACTCCCGCCTCGCTCCTCCATCGATACCCTCTTCACTGGCGTGGTCGGTTTAAGCCCTGGTCCTCTAACCCTCGTCTCCAACTTCTTCTCTGAGAACTACGCCGACTCTGGCTGCCGCTCTTTCTCTCAGCTCCTCGCCGCCGCCATAGCTTCGCCGGTCGCCGCCACAAAGATGCCCAGCAGCTTTTTAGCCGATAATTCGCCCAAGGAAGTGAATTCTGAAAGTGGCTGGGATCGAAATTTAGGGTTTAAGCAGAATCGGCCGGTGAATTTGGTGCTCGCTCATTCTCCTATGTTCATGATTCCTCCTGTGTCGAGTCCTGGTTTTCTTAACTCACCCGCTTTCTTCTCGCCTCTTCAGGTGAATTTCTAAAATTTTATGAAATTGTTGGTGGAAGTGTTTTGTTTTTATGCTTCACGATATGCATGAAATATTATAAATTGGAAACAATTTTATTTTGGTGGCTGTCAGATTCATAGATTGATGGAGTAAAATGTTTATAAGCTCGAAAACCAAGTTTTTTATGCATAATTTTTGCAGAATAGACTCTGGTGTGTTCAAGCTAAAAACAACTGTGATTTTGCTACAACAATAGATTGGTGCTATATGCATGGCCTGTATAGTGTACATGTGTAGTTGTGCCTGTGTTAATGCATCCATGCTCACAAGGGCTTGTTTTCTGACATTCAATTCTTTACTCTCATCATTTGGCACTGCTTGAAAAAATATTGAGGTTTAGTTTCCACTTGGATAAGTGGCGACCCAATCAAGATTTGAAATTGCTTTGCTATCAACGTTATGAGGGCCTTTGGTTATTATAGGAACTGGTCGGTGTGATTCAGGGGCTCATCTAATATTGACAGATTATGCAACTAATGCCTATACATATACATGTTTATAATTTTTCTTTTTCCCTGGAGATTAAAGCTTTAGTTTTTTGTTTTTTTGTTTGATGTGAGATTTTACACTGTTTGATCTGAAAACATCTGCAGTGGGCTATTGCTTTGACATTGTGGAAAGTGTTAGTATATAGAATTATTGAAAAAATGCAGAAAATAAAATATAAGTTGTATTCCAGAAAATCTTGAAGATACCCATGATTTATTATAATACCCATACCTGGCATACAAAACATTGTTTCACATCTGAAGATGAGAAACTGATGCAATTTGACCTACATTCAGATCTGTGGATTTTGTGATGGTTGCAGTTTCTTGGTTTTACTTATCAATGTTCCTTTCTGTATAGGATTCCTTACTTATGAAAACTTCATATATGATGCACATATTGGTAGCCAAAGGCTTTCTTTACCTCTTTTAATGTAGAAGAAGTTCATGAGATTCACCCCTCTTAACTAAGTGCAATTTATAAATCAAAAGATTTGAATTTGGAATTCAGATGTCCATCTAGGTAATTTCTTCTTGATATGTTTTCACTTCTGTTTTTTATTTTATTATTATTTTTTTTTTGATAATATACATGCTTTTTGAATTCCATGCAGAGCCCCTTTGGAATGACCCACCAGCAGGCTCTGGCACAAGTTACAGCTCAGGCTGCATTATCTCAATCTTATATGCACGTCCAAGCAGAAAATCAACCTCTTCACTAGCAGCTTCTGCAGAATCTTTAAGCCACCATCAATCACGTGCTTCCAAAACAACAATACAACAAAAGGTGCACAACGTGATATCAGAACCCGAAAGTTCCATAATGGAATCGTCAGAGGTTTCTCAATCCGATGGGAAATCACTACCTCCCGTTGCTGTTGACAAATCTGCAAATGATGGCTACAACTGGCGAAAATATGGGCAGAAACAGGTCAAAGCTAGTGAATATCCTCGAAGCTACTATAAATGTACACATCTCAATTGCCCTGCCAAGAAGAAGGTTGAGCGAAATCTTGATGGACAGATAATTGAGATTATCTACAATGGCCACCACAATCATGAACTTCCACATTCTAATAAACTTGCAAAAGATACTATTGATATGAACCCAAGTCTGGACTCTCGGGTGAGGTCTGAACTTGGTTTGCAGGGTGAGACAGAAATGAACAGGCCAAATGAACCAGCATCAAGTGATTGTGTAGAAACAAGTGATGATACAAGACTAGATGAGGACAATAATGATGAACCAAATCCCAAGAAAAGGCAAGTTTGACTCCTAGTAATTCTTCTTGAAGTGAATACTTTTCTCTTATCTTCCTATTTTCTTATCTAGATTGCCTTGTAGTACAGGAACACAGAGGTTGGTACATATGCGCCGACTTCGTCACATAGAATGGTCACAAAATCTAGAAATGTTGTGAAGACAAAGAGTGAAGTTGATCATTTGGACGATGGGTACAAGTGGCGAAAATATGGGCAGAAAATGGTCAAGGGAAATCCTCATCCAAGGTGGTATATGTTGGTCTTAATATTACCTATTTATACCATATCATCAAGAATGATCTATGCTATGATAATTTTACAGGAGACCTAAAATCCTTTTCATTTTCGTTTCTTATGTTTTTCTTTGATGAATTGCATCGTGATTCATGCTAGTTGATTATTTGATTCTTTTTGCCATATAATTTTCAATCACAAATTTTATTATTCCGACTTTGTTGGCCTCTTGATGGAACATTAATAGATGATGTATGGCCTTACTGTTTAATTGACAGTAATTATGTGCAGTAACCTATTGGAATGTGTCCCACATTGCCTGAAGTTGCCCCATCTGTGTTGGTTATAAGACTCTAATTTTCCTCTCCTTAATACCTGGGTTTTAAAAAAAAGTGTGGGCTAGGTTTTTCAATTTGGTATCAGAGCTTGGTTGGCCCTGTGACTGGTGTGCCTTACACATCGCTAGAGTTGTCCCATCTGTGCTAGTTGTAAGGTTTCCGTTCCCTTTCCTTAGTGCTTGGGTTTTAAGGAGAAGTGTGGATTAGGTTTTTCGATTTGGTATCAGAACTTGGTTGGGCGTGTTACTAGTGTGTTGTTTGTTTGGGTAGTGTATGTTGTGGTCCAGGAAGGTGATTGGTGTGTTAGAATGTGTCCTACATCGCCTGGAGTTTCCCATCTGTGCTAGTTATAAGGTTTCGGTTTCTCTCTCCTTAATACTTGGGTTTTAAGGAAAAAGTGTAGACTAGGCTTTTCAATTTGGTATTAGAGCTTGGTTGGGCCTGTAACTGGTGTGCTGTTTGTCCGACTAGTGTATGTTGTGGTCCAGGAGGGTGACTGGTGTGCCAGGTGTGTTGGAATATGTCCCACATCGCCTGGCGTTGTCCTATCTGTGCTAGTTATAAGGTTTCAGTTTCCCTCTCCTTAATATCTGGTTCTAAGGAAAAGTGTGGGCTGGGCTTTTCAATTTGAGGGGTTTTAAATATAGTAATTATATATTCTATCTATCATACGTACCATATTATGTTCAGTACCATATTTAGGATTAAAATATTTAGGTTTCTCTCCTTTTTATAAAAGAGTCTTGTACATTGTTGCATAATTATTCAACACAATATTGAATATACACATCATACAATATTCTCTTTCTCCCTCTCCTAAATATTGTAACATAACCAGTTCTGAGAATCATTTGGGAAAGAAATTTATTGCAGTCTGTGATGTTGGAAATTTTTGTTATCTATATTTTATTGCTTAAGAGCTGTTCATGTTCTCATTTGCATTTACTTTTTGTGCGACCAAAATATTATAAACAAATAGAAAAAAGAGAAATAGTTAAGTCACTATGAGAATCATCTCTGATGCTTTGGATTCTATCTGCTGCAGGAGTTACTACAAATGCACTAGTGCTGGATGCAACGTTCGTAAGCATGTCGAGAGGGCTTCAACAGACCCCAAAGCTGTCGTAACCACATACGAAGGGGAACATAACCATGATATCCCTGCAGCTAGAAAAGGACTAGTTACAACACAGCAAATAGTGATGCATTGAAGTTAAAACCACAGAAGGTGGTGGCTAAGAAGCCTGCTCTACTTGAAGAAATAAATTTTGGAAACAAAGATCAAAGAACAGTTATTTTACAGCTAAAAGAAGAGAAAATCACAGCCATAAACTCCTACGGAGGATTGGATTTGAACTGACCTGCCGCTTCACATGCACAGGTTAGTAATAATGAAGAGAGAAATTATTTGAAAGGCCATTGAGCATTTTATGATGATTCCTGTGTGTACAGTGAATGCATGAAGTGCCATATGCATCTGCACTTCATTATCTTCTGTATATGGCAAATCAGAGCTGGTTTGTATGTGTATTGTTCATAGTTTGTGATAGGATATAATGTTTGAATGTGATGTTTTATTCGGAATTTTAGCTTGAGATTGTTTGTTTTCATAATCCTTGTGGATTATTTACTTGGTTATAATATTACTTACAATTTCAATGGGGGGTTGTGATCTATAAGTGAATTCTTCTGGCATTATCTTTTGTATTATGTAAGTGATGAACTGAAGTAGCACTGCTTGCCCAAATGCACATTCCCTCTTGAGTTTCATTGTTTTATTGTCACCAACTTTAATTGTTTTGTGAACAAAACCACTAGACTGAAGAAGACAAAGTTGGACAAAGTTGGGCAATCTCTATATTCATTATTGAACTGTTTTGCCACAAATGGTGGCACATAACCAGTGAAATGTGATTGTGTCAATCTAATAATTAGTTTTCCATTGAACTTGGAGGTCAAATCATCATTTAATAATAGGCAAGAAACTTGACTAATTCGAAATGTTGACAACCAATGAGTCTCGATTAAGATTAGCTGCCTTATTAACAGAAAAAATAGGATTAGCTGTAATAATGGTAGTGGAATTAATATGAATATTGATTGAAACCTAATTATAAGAAACTGTCACAAATTTGTATGTCTATTTGTTTCAATGATTTCCCAATTACATGATTACCATATCCTCCGGCAGAATTTATGCAAAAAATAAAAAAATAAAAAATATTCAATTAATAAAAGTAATTTGTGATCCAAATTCGCTCTATACTCTACTTGAATGATTTTAAAAACCTTAAAAATGAACAGAAATGAGATTACTATTAATAAAGGGAATTTGGATCACTTTCATAATCACATTCATATATTTTTTTTAAAAAGATTTTCTTACCATACTAGTTTCATTGTATAGACCAAATCAAACCAAATCTTAAGTCTCATTAAATAATCTTTCTTTTCCACGCGGCTCTATGCGATAATCATTTCGTTAGTCAAATTAAGTAGATTTATATCTCTATTTACTACACTAGCCAACGTCAATTTAGGTCTACTCCGTCCTCCAATACTTCCACCTACCGTTGCTGTATCGCATCTCTTCACTACTGCCTCTGTTGGTTTTCGTTAAATATGACCAAACCATCTCAATCTATTCTCTCAACTTATCTTTTATCGGTGTTACTCCTACCCATTCCCAAATGTACTAATTTCTAATTTTGTCTTTTCTAGTCTTGCCACATATCCATATAGGGGTGCAACTTGGGCGAGTTCGGTTGGATTGGGAGGTTGTCTAAGCCTAGCCCAAGTTGTGCTGAGACCTGCCCAGATTCGAATTGTAACATGAGGTTGCCTGCCCAAGCCAACCTGAGTTAAATCCGAATTGTCCGAGTTGTTCGAATTGTAAATGAATTTCTTTTTTTTTTTTTGCAGCTACATTATTAAATTATTAAAATTTGGCTCTATTTACATTTTTTTAATAGAAAATCATTAATACCATCAAAACAAATAATTTATATAATGTAAGAGAGATGCCGCTATAGTAGTCTTTACAATTTATGAGTGAAAATAAAAAAATAAGATTTTATGTTATTTGTATATATATAATATAGATTCAATATGATTTAATAATCTAAATTACTTTAATATCATGTAATGGCTAATAATTTATATGTATATTTAATATTTTTATATATTTATGTATGGCTGCAAACGAGCCGAGCCGAGCCGAGCCGAGCTCAAGCTTGAGTTCGGCTCGTTTACTTATCAAGCTCGTTTATTGAGCTCGAGCTCGGCTCGATAAGAAACTGAGCTCGAGTTCGAGCTCGAGCTCGGCTCGACTCATTAACATTAATAGAACTCGATCTCGGCTCGACTCGATAATTTTTTTTAATATTATTTTATATTAAATATATAAATAATTTATTTATATATATTTTATATTATTTAATATAGAAATAATATATTTATTATATAATTTAAATAAAGATAAACGAGCTGAACTAATGCTAGCTCGAGCTTGGCTCGTTTACTAAACAAACCGAGCCGAGCCGAGAGCCTTAACGAGTCGAGCTGAGTTTGTTTATAAACAACTCGGTTCATTTGCATCCCTATATATGTATAATTCGGGTTTCGAGTTGCTCGGGTTGTTTAACGTCTTTGCCTATGCAGGCCCAAATTTAATTCGGGCTTCTGAATTTTTGCCCAAACCTGTACCGAATTTGAAAATTTCTTGTCCAAGCCCTAAAAAAATTTGGGCTAGATTCGGGTTGCTAGGGTTAAGCCTACCCAAGTTGCACCCCTATATCCACCTTAGCATCTTTATCTCAACAACACTCATCTTATCTACATGTTGTTTCTTGGTTACCCAACACTCTGCCCCATACAACATCGCTGGTCTAATAGTTTTTCTATAGAACTTTCCTTTTAGTCTAGTGGATACTCGTTTATTGCACAGTACCCCAGACGCACTTCTCCACTTAAGCCACCTTACTTTAATTTTATGGACCACATCCACATCAATCTCCCCTGTTGTTGTGATAATCGACCCTAAATAACGAAAATGTTCACTCTTATATAGTTTTGGTTCTCAATCTCCACTTCTCCTCTATTTTCATTATTACTGTTACTAAATTTACACTCTATGTATTCTATTTTAGTTCTGCTTATCAAAAATCCTTTAGATTCAAGTGATTCTCTCCAAATCTCTAATTAGTATTAACTCATTTTCTAGTCTTATCCACGACCATGATATCATCTGCAAAAAACATACACCATGGCACATTGTAGACACCCCATTTTTGACCGTCCTCAAGACTTGGACGTCATCGTTTGAACACTCGATGATCATCCATTCTCGTGTTCGTTTTGAGTTCTCGGAGGTCTCGGTCGCGCGCCTTGTCTCAAGATCTCTCAACTTGACTGTTTTGTGCTTGGTTGTGGATCAAACACTTGTGTTTTTGCTTTTAAGGGAAGAGGGTGGCTTGTTGGCAATTTCCTCAACCTATCGGCCAAGGATTGAAGCCATCGGCCCTTTTTTCTTGCCATCGGCCAAGAGTGTTGGCCGATCGGCACCTTTTTTGGTTGGTCAGCCACCTTTGTTGGTCGATCGGCCATATTTTTCGGCTGACCCATTTTCATCTGCTTTTGGCAGATATTTTGTGCCAGCTGGCACGCACAATTCCCCCCTCCATACACGTGTATGGAGGGATTTGAACCAACACTTAGCTTCTCTTGGAAGCATTGAATTGGACTTCCTATAAAAGGAGAGCCTCATCTCCCTTTCTAGGGGTTTAGAAAACTGATATAGAAGATATATATCACTCTCTCTCTATATCTCTTCTCTCTCTATGGTTGTGTATATAATAGTGTTCTAAAGAGTGTTTTTGTTCATATTTTTGTACTAAAGCACCTAGTGGTACACTATCCCTTAGTTACTGAGGTGCTAAGGAGTTGATTTTAGAGTTTTTGAGTTGGTTTTGATCAGAAGGAGGTACTGGACTTGGTGTTCTTGAAATGTTCTTCAAGGGTGAGAAACTACTCTTTTATTCCCCATTTTTGCTTAAGCTTTTAGCAATACTTATATACTGTTTTAAGCTTAGTGTCCAACTAAAAAAAGTTCTGTTTTTGTATGCTAAATATGTTTGTTTAAGGTTACTTTTGGGTTGGGGGTTGTCTAACCCCTCTTAGGCCTTGTTTGGCCTTATTTTGTGACCTTCTTTTTGAGCTTCGAGACCTTTTTGTTTTGACCTTCTCACCACTGAAATCCAGAGGATTTTCAGTGGTGGAGAAGTGGTTTTGAAGTCTTGAATAGGGGAGGGACACCCCCCTCCCTTTGTGTCTCATTTGCTTGCATTGTTGGCTCACCATAGTAGCATGTTTGCTTAGCATGTTTTGGCCCCATTTCAGCAAGTATTTGGTGTTATCTTGGCATGATATACCTTTGTTTTAAGTTTGTTGGTCTCTTGCATGCACCATGTACTTGCCTTATAATCCCTTCTATTGCCTTAATATGTATCTTGCATTTGGACCATCATGCTCGCATATTTCGGTTCAACTCCAAGGAACTTTTAGTCATGTTTCACCATGTTTAAGCTATGTTTGGTGTTGATTTGATCATATATGCATTGCTTTGTATAGCCTTAGTTCATCCTAGCTTGTTAAGCTTTGTGCACCAAGTTGCCAGCATGCATTGTTTTGACTATTCTCATGATTTGGCATCATTTGAAATCACATTTCAGTCCAGGTAGTGTAGGCACACACTTATATTTGCCATCTTGTCAATGCTTTGAAGAGTTGTTTTTTGTGCCTTAAGATTGGGCCATTGTGTATGTCTCCATGATTAGGTCTTTGGGATGCCATCTCATTGGGTTTTGGGGTTTATTTTAACATATTATAACTCTATTTTTCATTGCATAATTCGCGCCATGTTTGGTTGTGATAGGCGTAGTGTAGTGCTCCCTTTGTAGCCTTGCATGCCCCTTGTTTGTGCCCATCTTTTTAGCATGTTTCGGTCTCATTCCATACATGTTCTAGCCTTGTTTTGGCCTGCCCTAGGACTGTCTTAGGTCACTTTGGCCATTTGGGGCTTGGTTGATATGGCCATGGTGAGAGCCCCTTGACTAGCTTTGGGCATTGAGCCCATTAGCATGCTATGCTTCACTTGTGTATATGATTTGGCATCATTCTTCACATGATTTCAGAGCTCATTGCATTGTCATGTTCTCATGTTTATCCCATTTTTCTCATGGTTGAGGATTGTGCATCGTTGCCTAGCTTACGGATCCATGTATGTGCATGCATGACTCCCTTTTTGGTACCTTGATTTGGGTGTTTTGGCTGCTGTTTTTGGTACGGCTGAGGTCTACCCATCTCTAGTGTAAGTCCATGGATCTTGCATTTGTGTATTGTTGTATGCTTGTTGCGTTGCATGTGTTGCATCCTTATGGTTGGTGTCATTGTTGCATGCCTATCACTTCGTGTATTTCCATGTCTAGGTTGCATTGTAGTATTGCATACTTGTTGCATTGCCATGTTGTTTGCATGTTAGGTTGCATCACATTGCGCTTGGCATGCTCATGTTACATGGCCTTACATTCTCATGTTGCACTGTACTTGGTTACATGTATTGCATTGTGTTTGGTTTGGGGTGTCAAACCAAACATGAGGGCCGAGGGACATTTCGTACTTGAAGTGACGAAACGTGACTCAACCCTCGGTTGCCGACGCTCTTGATCAAGCATGATAGAGTTCTAGGCATTCATATGTTTTGTTGCATTCATTCCACATTAATTTGCACACTTGGCACCTTTGGCCATCATGCATTGAAATGCGTGATTGGTGGTCCGAGGGTCGAGAGCCATACTCCCTTGAGTTTATAGCATGATAGGGAGGGTGGTTGTGCAAACATTATCTTGTAAATGCCTTGCCCTGCACTGTCTGTCCTCTGCTGCAGCAAAAGCAGAATTCTGCAGGAAGATATGGCCGGTCGACCATCTTCAGTGCCGGCTGGCTACCAAAATCTGGCCGAGAGCCTTACAAATGGTCGATAACCATTTTCCAATGGTCGGTGGTCCTATCTCTTGGCCGGTGACATCACACAATGCTTAGGGAGTGGTTCAGAAGCATCCTTGGGACTTGTGCAGTTTTCAGAGGAGCAAAACAGTGCAAACAGAGGCAACATGTGGCATGGCAATGGGTTTTCGAGCAAGGCGATCGAGCATGCATCATTCAATCATTCCGAGGTGGAGCTGTGGCGGCCTCCTTTTGTAATTAATTTGTTAATTAATTAAGGGTTTGTAATAATTAATTAGCTAGGATAGTTGATTAATCATTTGGTTTGTATTATTCTTTCGGACCCTCCGTCGAGAGGGCGAATTTTGTAATAAGTGTGCGTGCGTGTGTGAATGTCTTCCAACCCCACGTCTTTCTCCCTTTTATTTACCTGCTTTTAATGGTTAGTTTTAGGTCATGTTTCAATTAGCATACTTATGTCAGCATGTTTGCATACATTCATTCGTATTGCACACACCGAGCTCGGCGCATCATACTAATTGCATAGTATTTCAATTCCAACTTGAATACGTGTATCGAGTTGTCGCATTTCACATGCCATTCTTAGATTAGCCGAGCCTATTCTAGTTGCATTTTGCATGTGTTGCATTAGTCATCTTAACATGAACTAGGATCATGCATGATTTCTAACTAGTTTCTTGTTTTGGCTCGGAGTACACTGTGAGTGTTTATGCTTTAGCATCTTGCATGTGTGTAAGTGTTAACATGATAGCATACTTTCCATGAGGCTAATTGCTTATGTGATATAACTGCCTGAATGCCTATGGGTGAAGGTTGGGTTGCTTGAATTGGGACAATTCATTGAAATCCATGTTTTAGCCTACTTGCGAGTAGCAAACTTCAAAACCATTTCCAAACAAACGGATATGCGATGCTTTGTTCCAAGTTAGGCGACCTAGTCTATACTTGTTTTGCTGTGCGCATCACGTAGTAAAGATTAGCCAATTAACCGGAATAAGAACGCATGTGTTTTCAAAAACTTGATATCATGCTTAGTACAGGCCGATCTTCGGATCGGACGAGCGGGGGTGCTCATAGATGACCTTCCCCAATCGTACCCAAGTTCCCGAGCCGAGGCAACTTTGGTGATGACGGACACGTGGCCTTAGGCACGAGTCAGGGTTTCCTAAATTCCCCCAAAATAAAATATTTAGGTGGCGACTCTGTATCTGGCAAAGCAGCCCATGTTTGGCATTTCTTTCTTAAAAATCAGTTTTCCAAAACGAGTTGCCGGATTTGGACTCTTTGGTGATTTATCGATCTCGCATTGCACTTTGCGCATTGCACTTTGCGGGATTAGATTCAGAACCGTGACATTTGAGTCCAAACTGTAGAAGCAAAGCCCTCGGGACGCGTCTACACACATCATTCTGAATATTTTTCGTTAACTCATCCATAACTAAAGTAAAATGATAAGGAATTAAGATAGATCTTTGGTGTAACCCTACAGTAATTGGAAATTCATTTGTCACTCCAACAAGCGATCTAATAGTAGTCACCACTCCTTCATACATGTCCCTAATCACATCAACGTAATCTTTTGTCATCCCTTTCTTCTCTAACACCCACCAGATTATATTATGAGGCACTCTATCATATGCTTTCTCAAGATCGATAAACACTATATGAATGTCTTTTTTATTTTCTCTATACTTTTCTATTACTCTCCTTAAAAGATAGATCGCTTCTATTGTTGACCTACCAAGCATAAACCCAAATTGATTCTCCGACACCTCTGTTATATCTCGCAATCGACGTTCCATCACCCTCTTACACACTTTCATTATATGACACATTAGTTTGATTCCTCTATATTTATAATTTTGGATATCTTTTTTATTCTTATAGATTGGCACTAAAATATTCTTCCTTCACTCATCTAGCATGTTCCTAGTTAACAAAATCTTGCTAAATAACCTAGTCAACCAAGTAAGCCCCTTCTTACCCAAACTGTGACGCACCAAAAAATCGGGAACATCAGAGAATATATTAACAAATAAATATAGGGTTTATCTAAGGTTACAAGAGTAGGAAACGTCACTAATAAGTCATTAATAACCAAGTAAGATCCCAAGAAAGTCGAATGAGTCAATATAGTTTCATTTCTAAGTCCAACCACCTTAGATAGCAAAGCTATCTTTTTGGCAAATCTTGACAAAGTATTAATACAAGGCCTACATGAGTTAACGGAGTATAAGGATAGGTTACAAATGATATATATATATGATAATTACAAAATCATGTCTTAAATACAACAAGCAATTAATCACTTACAATCTCAAAACGTTTTTACAAAACTATTTCCTAACTCTCATAGGGTAGCCATACGTCTTCAAATCCTTCAGCCTTGCTTTCGACCGGTCTAATAGTCCTCAATACCTGACATGAAACGCCGTGAGCTTTGAATGCCCAGTAAACACACACACACACCCAGTTCCTTTTTTCCAATCCAATACACCATCACAATTATAACAAGTAAGTAATGAAGCATGATAATCATTTAATAATAAAGGATTACAAGATTAGATGTTAGTAATCTAGAAATCCTCCAAAGAGATTTGATCCTTCCAACTGCAAGAATTGGACACCGAACTATTCGGAACTCCCTCTTTTGTTGCTTTGCAAACCTTACCACGAATGCCTGCAACGGTTACATACCGCGCAATGCCATCGATGGACCTCAAAAGGGACGGCGAAAAGATTTTATCCTTCCAAAAAATTTTATCTTCCTGAATGTCTCATCTGGACCCAACTTATCTCACCAAATCAAATCATCGTAAGAGTCAGAATAGGTTCATTCCATTCTAGGGTTTACGCGATAATTGCTTGTGCAATACTTAACCTTCAATTAGGGAGCACATCCCATCAATCCATACATAACACATTATCATCTCTTCATTATTCAAGTGATCAAAAACCTAATACCACCCCAATCAAGGTTTCCGTTGAGTTAGATTTCTTAAATTAAAGTTAGAACAACTTAACAAGATAGTAATATCCACATAAGCAAGAGCTTTATCAAATGAAGAAGATAAGGAACATAACCATAACACATGCAATACCATACCAAGATATGATCATATACTAATAAGCATATTCATGAAGGCAAGAGCATAAAACTAGGGGTGCAACTCATGCGAGTTCTGTCGGGTTAGGAAGTTGTCCAAGCCCAACCCAAGTTGTGCTGAGAACTGCCCAAGCCTGCCCAGGCCCGAATTGTAACCCGAGGTTGCTTGCCCAAACCTGACCCAAGTTAAACCCGAATTGCCTGAGTTCTAAATGAATTTCATATATATATATATATATATATTTTCCCCAGCTACATTATTAAATTATTAAAATTTGACTCTATTTACATTTTTTTTAATAGAAAATCATTAATACTATCAAAACAAATAATTTATATAATATAAGAGAGATGCCGCTATAGTAGTCTTTACAATTTATGAGTGAAAATAAAATAAAAAAAGTACAAGATTTTATGTTATTTGTATATATAATATATATTCAATATGATTTAATAATCTAAATTCCTTTAATATCATGTAATGACCAATAATTTATATGTATATTTAATATTTTTATATATCCATATATGTATAATTCGGGCTTCGGGTTGCTCGGGTTGTTTGACGTCTTTGCCCAAGCCCGCCCAAATTTAATTCGGACTTTTGAATTTTTACCCAAACCCGTACCAAATTTGAAAATATTTTGTCCAAACCCTAAAAATATTCGGGCTGGGTTCAGGTTACTCAGGTTGAACTCTCCCAAGTTGCATCCCTACATAAAACACCAATGCAAAACTAAATTTTCAGATTCAGTACCATTTAAAGATTAAAATTAAAAGGACCATTTCATATTTTTCCTGAGCGTGGACTTCCTATGGTTCGTATAGATTTATTTAGTTTTCAAAATATTTTCATAAATGAAATAGCTTTTCTAGATTTTTAGTTATTTAAGAAATAGTCTAGCGCTGTCTAAATGCTCACTCTTTTTCAACGAAACCAATTTTCCTTGAAAGATAACTTTTTAAGGAAGCTTTTGCCATAAAACCAAAGTCCAGGAGATATTTCTACATTTTTCTAGAATTTTTTAAAGTTGACTGTAAAACAGGCTTTTCATGCACAATACTCCAAAATAAGAAGATTGGTGAGAAAAGAGGCCAACTAAGGGAAATTTGTCACTTCTTTTGTGATGAAAACATACTAAATAATGTGTCGATAACTCAGATTTTTAGAGTGGTGATATGCCTTTGAAAATAATGTAAGATATGAGAAGAAAAAGATAGTTTTGCATTTATTAAGAGAAAATATATGAGTAGAAGAAGGATCAAGCCTAATTCATCAACTTTAAACACATGAACACCATTACAACACATCTAAAAATATAATTTTGAATCTCTAATAACATGTATTTGAAAAAGAAAATAGAAGGAGAGATGGTGATATGGCTCACTTGTTGCCTAGTTGAAAAGTTTGCACAATTTCTTTTTTTTTTTTTCCTTTTCTCTACCACCAAAGCTCTCTTCCTCTCTTTTTCTCTCCCTCTCCTCTCTTTCTCAGTTGAATATGTAGTGTGTGAGTGTGTTTTGTTATCAAAAGTGTAGAGAGGATTGGCGTATTTATAGGGGGAAAAAAAAAAAGAATGGTGAAAAGTCCAAAATGTCCTTAGTTCCAATTCAATTGAATAAGCTTGGATTTAGTTAGGATGTAATGGAATGAGGGGTGATTAGGGCCCTAATTGTGTACTTAAACAAGTTTTAGTTAGGGTTGTGTTTAATTAGAACTAAGTTAGTTGCAAGTACAAGACAAATTTGTTTGAATTATGGTATTGAGGTCAAATTTGCCTCCATAAATCATGCAATATTATTTTCAAAAGTATACTACAAGTGTATATGCTAGGGTGGCCGGCCATGTGATATAGATTTGATAGACTTTTCTCATTTATTCATATATATACATATTGTAGATATTTTGAAAAAAGAGATTATAATATTGGGGGTGTACTTTTATATGTATAAAGAATGATTTGGGCTAAAAATATAATTAAAATAAAATGTGTGGGTTTGGAATTGATTAGAATATCTATTTCAAGTGTAATATTAATTAAAATAATGTTAGGAAAAATAATTCAGTTCGAATGATCTTGCTTTGAATTAAGACACATAACCAAATGAAAATGATAAAAATCAAAAATTAGGATTTTAAGCTACTAATCTGAAATTTGAGAGTTAAATAATTAATACTAGAGTGTTAGAAATGATTTCTAAGTTACCAATTTCGATTAGGGTTTGTACAGGCTTATCCGTGATACGTTTTCAGTTCTAGGGTTAATTTTGCGAATAAATGGGAAACTAAGGGCTTTTATTATAATGATTCAAAAGTAAGGGTCTTACTAGGATTTACAAAATTTAGAAGTCACACACAAACACTTTCAAACTTCAATAGGGATATCATCGAATTCTAAAGGCTTATTCGATTTCATCTTCTTAAGTGAAATCTCCACTTCAAAGTTCCTAATCCTGTGATAAAACCTATAGTCTTGGTTTTCCTTATTATTGGTTATTTTCTTTCCTATTAACGTATCTCCATATTTCTTATTTAACAATTTTTCAAAATAGTTCTTTCACCTCTTCTTAATCTCTTCATCCTTCACAAATATCTTAGAATCCTCACTTTTGATGCATTTAACTTGATTAAAATTTCTTATTTTCCTCTCTCTTATTTTAGCAAGTCTGTATACCCTTTTCTCTCCTTCTTTACTATCTAATCTAGTGTACATCATAAGTTTTCAACTTAATCTCTTTCACTACTTATTAGTCAATCTATAGCTCTTAAAGTTTTTTTCAGTTCTGTCATTCTATTACTTTTTAAAACACTCTTTTTTTGCATTAACTACTTCTTGAACCTCTTCCCTCCACCACCAAGTTTTCTTAGAATTGGGTCCCTTTCCTTTCGGCTCTCCAAGAACTTCTCATGAGATTCTCCTCATACAATTGGTCATCGAGTTTCACATAGTGTTAGTATCATCTTCCAAATTCCAAATACGTTTCTTATCCATTATATTCTTAAATATTTAGGCATTGTTTAACATATACTAAAAAAGTCAAAAAATCACTATCCTATTTAAGTCACATCACCTCTCTACCACATCACTTCCAACCCAATTCATATTTCATAAAAAATTAAAAAATACACTTATTTAAAACATCCCAAACTACCCTTATAATTTATCTCTCTTTATGTCTCGTCATCTCATCCTACAACACCGGCTATCTTTTCTAATTTGGTATTACTTTTTAAAGTATAAATCCACTGCCACAATCCAATATTGAATCTAAATTTTATATTATTATTTTTATATAAAATTTTGTGGAAGAGTTTTGGTTCCGTAATTTATTGTTGGGCTGGGAGAGGATCGGTGGGGCCTACCCCCAACAATTTCAGGGCCCCACCGCTTAATTATGTTGATTAAGTACTTTGTCTCCAATCAGTCTAATCTAATCTAAATCCAGTTGCTTAAATTGTAAAGTTGGTTGAGCAGTTGCACACTGCACCCACCGCCGGACCACCCTCTCTCCTTCTCCCCACCCCACCAAAGCAACTAACTTCCTAACGGCTACATTTCACCTCTCTCTCTCTACCCAACCTTGTTTGGCAAAATACAAGAGGAAGTAGAAAACATGAAGCAATTTGTACCTTCTAAGAGTGTCGATTCCTTTGGTTTCGTAACGATTGTCACAAACACAAACCCCCCTTTCAATTTTAAGGAAGAGAGAGAGAGAGAGAGAATCACTGGATACCCCCCAAAAACATGAATATATTTGATGCATTGCAGGTCTCCGCAAATTAATCTCCTTATTTGAAGGGTTTTTATCCATTTTGGGTCGATAATACGCGAACCCATTTGAGCTAAATGTAGGGGAAGTCAATCCCCTATCTGTTGACCCATTTCCCCCCAATCAGGGGTCGATCTGGGTTGGTTTTGTCCCGTCCCATGAATTCGCTCTGACTTTTGATGGGTTTTGGGGGTGATGGGTTGCGTTAGTTCGAAACGGGTGAGGTCTCCTCCCCCTGCTTTCGATTCCTCCACCTCCACCACCACCACCACCACCACCACCTCCACCTCCACCAACACCGTCAATGTTCGCCGCACCAATGCCTCTTCTTCTTCTTCTTCTTCTTCTTCTTCTTCTTATGCCGATTCCTCCTTGCTTACACGAGGAGGTGTGTTTGGGGAATTGGAGAAGATAAAGGAGGAGCCTGAGAAGGAGAATGAGGAGGAATCGGAGGACAACCATACTCGCGAATTGAAGCGATCCAAGTCCACAAAGAAAGGAAGTTCCGAGAAAAAAGCCATTTTCAGTTTGAGATTTGGAAGGTACACAGAAGCTGAACAAATTGCTGCCGGTTGGCCAGCTTGGCTCAGTGCTGTTGCCGGCGAGGCCATTGACGGATGGCTTCCCCTCAGGGCTGACTCTTTCAAGAAATTTGACAAGGTAAGTGAAAAATACCCCAAGATATTATCTCTTTCTTTTTTTAATCTCGACATCTTTTCTAGTTTTATTAGTTTATAGTTATATTTGTCCATTTAGTAATGGAAGAATGCAAATCATTATGTAGCAAATCACATTACCATTGACTCCCATATTCCAAGGTTAAGGTCGTTCAACGTTGAATTTTTTATTTTTCACCTTAAATTCATTGCATAATTGCCAGACACCATGTCATTCAATGTAGATCTCATTATCGTTGGCCATAGTTACTAGAAAACTCTCTCATACCTTAGTGATTTTTGTTTTGGAATGCATATTTTGAAACATGATTTACTTCTCATTCCAAAACATTAAATTTAACAATGCAATGCATTTACTCCTTAGTGTTTTTCTTTGAGGAAAAAAAAAAAAAAAAAAATCCCATATAATGAATAAAAATCTAGACAAGTGGAGTCATTTAAAAAGAGGCCAGATTGTCCTTATTGTACTTGTCTTTTTGAGTAATGAAGTCTTATTTTGCAACAAAAAAAAAGAAAAAAGAAGAGGTGATAATGTATTAAGAAATCAACTTACACATGCTATGAACTTTTTTTTTTTGGGTCAAAAACACTTCGACAAGAAGCCAATGGCGAAGTAAAAAAAGGAAACAGAATTAGTTGTGTGGTTCAGCATATAAATAAATGGTTCCTTACTTGCACAGAGACTTAAGAACAATGATATTCAAGGAAATCACTTTTGGTGACACGCAGCTGTTTATGATGATGTTGGTGCCGAATTCTTGATGATACTGATAGTTTTTACGGTTTTCTGATCAATTTCATATCATTATTTTCATTTTCTTTACTGATATTTATGCTAGTTATTTCTGACCATAGTTCTTTTCTATTCCTATTTTATTTGTAGATTGGACAAGGGACATACAGCAGTGTGTACCGTGCACATGATGTTCAAACTGGTAGGGTAGTTGCTTTGAAGAAGGTCAGGTTTGACACTTTTCAACCAGAGAGTGTCAGGTTTATGGCTCGAGAAATTATGATTCTTCGCAGGCTGGATCATCCAAACATCATGAAATTGGAGGGGCTAATTACTAATCGATTATCATGCAGCATATACCTTGTATTTGAATACATGGAACATGATCTTTCTGGACTACTATCATATTCTGAAATTAAATTTAGCGATGCTCAGGTTTGTTCACAATCACTTTGTACATCAGGTTGCTGACAAATAAGCAACTTCAGTTTTTATTAGAATGTTTCTTCTGCATTATTTCTAATTTTCAAATATGAGATTAATTCTGCAAATTTTTTTTGTTCTTCCGTCTTGGAAAATTTAATCGACTCTTCCTTTCTTTCTTTCTTTCTTTTGGTAGATCAAGTGCTACATGCAGCAGCTGTTATCTGGACTTCAGCATTGTCACTCACGAGGAATAATGCATCGAGACATCAAGACGTCCAATATTTTGGTAAACAATGAAGGAACATTAAAGATAGCAGATTTTGGATTGGCAAATTATATTAGTGCAAGGCACCGGCAAGATTTGACCAGTCGTGTAGTGACTTTATGGTATCGTCCTCCTGAACTTCTGTTGGGATCAACAAATTATGGGGCTTCTGTGGATATGTGGAGTGTGGGCTGTGTCTTTGCCGAACTTTTTATTGGCAAGCCTATCCTTAAGGGGAGAACTGAGGTGAACTCCTTTGATGAATTCATATGCTCTAACATTAGATTTTAATGTGTATGTTGTCTTCGATATGCTTTTCAAAAGAGTCATACAGTAATTCACTATCTTGAAAAGAGAGAGAGAGAGAGAGAGAGAGAGAGAGAGGAGACAAAGGCATAAGACATCTTGTGGTCTAGAGGTTTGGGGGTGGTTTTTTTGGTTCTTTCAAAATTCTTTTGTGGTCTTTACGTTTCCATGTCATTGTTCAAATGTGTTTACAGCCTTTTTGGAAGGAGAATTTGATTAAATCAAATTTTGAGAAATTTCTCACTTATGATTCTCAAGCTGCTTCCTGAGTGGACGTAGCTCTCCACATGGAAATTTTTTCCATCCTTGCAGACACTACGTAGTCTAGATTTGAGAATGAAATCATCATATGCAGATTTTATATATTGTGTTTGTAATAAATTATGTATAGGACTTTGTTCCCCTTTCCTTTACTGGGTATGCAATTTTTTTATTTTTTTTTTGAAAAAAAATAAAAAATAAAAAAGTTCTAGTGAAGTTCTTTGCTTGAGATGAGATACTCCTAGAGAAAAACATAAAATTTGTTTATGCAAGTATATGTATAAATATTCAATATAACTTATTTACATGCATGTTGATAGTTATTGTTAATCTCACATTAATGTTAATGAGTGTTTTCCTTCCTTTGACAGGTTGAGCAATTACACAAAATCTTCAGGCTTTGTGGTTCTCCACCTGATGAGTACTGGAAAAGGTCTAAACTTCCTCTTGCAAGTATGTTCAAACCCCAGCATCCTTACATAAGTTCTCTGCGAGAGAAGTGTAAAGAACTCCCAAAAAGTGCTGTGAACCTCCTCGAATCTTTTCTTTCCATAGAACCTCACAAGCGTGGGACTGCTTCATCTGCCCTTGGTTCCGAGGTAACTTTCAATGGAAAAGTTGGTCTAATACGGATGCTTATTCTAAGCGTGTAATTTTGTTTAGTGGAATGTTCTGAAATTAATGAACCTTTTTTTTTTTTTTTTCTTTTTTTTGTGTGTGTGTGTGTTTTTCTTTTGATTGTGGCAGTTAATGAACTTCTAAGTTAAGGTTTTGTGTTTGATTGTAGGCAGTTTAGTCCCTGAACTATTTCTCAATTTACACCACTGTGGATCATGATAATGAATTATCTAATCTTTACCAAGTTTTATTTTCGCATTCTACTTGTTTTTCAGTATTTCACTACAAAGCCTTTTGCATGTGATTCGTCAAACTTGCCAAAATACCCGCCAAGCAAAGAGATGGATGCAAAAATTCGTGAAGAAGAGCGAAGGTGAAGTACCTTATTTTGTATCTAATGATTATGGTGGTGCATTTTTCTAATGACATGTTCTTTGATGCGAACATGCTAATAATCAAGAAATGAAAGAAAAGGACCATTAGTATACAAGTTCACTTGGTTTCAGTGTTTTTTGAGTCAGATCTATGCAACTTTGCAGTTGTATTTGTTTGTGGGTCCTTTTGACTGCAGTTTGTTCACGCATGTATCCTCAGGGGACAATATGTAATAACTAATATTCCTTTTCCTTCCCTTTAAACTAGATTCAATTTTTTGAAAACTACGAAGCCCCCCGCCCTCCAAAATATATTTTGCTATTAATGGCCCTCCAAATCCTAAATAGTTTTCATCCCAACCTTCAATTCCAATCCTGCTAGTAAAAAATGCTAGCTCTGTCCCAAACAATTCTATAATTTGTTACCCAAAAGTCTGAATTGAAGTACCACTATCTTTTCAGAAGGAAGGCTAGTGGCAGAATACGCACATCTGGAATTTCAAGAAATTCAAGAAAAACCCGTAAAGCTTTGCAGGAACCAAACTCTATCTCTAAAATGGTACCAAAAGAGCTTTCCCTTCTCTTTTCTATCACTCGTACCCTTCTTTTCTTTTCCTCAGCAGTTACAGAATAAGCTGGTTGCAACTAATTTGTGTACTGTTGTCTGTGAAGGACCGTGGAAATGCATATGTTCTCAAGGCAAAAGGAGTCACTGAGTCTCGGGAGTCAATGTCATCATATGATACAGTGTCTGAAGCTTCTCAGGCAACAGAGGTATCTCAAGTAGACAGCATTCGCTCGGTTCCGGTAATCACTACAATAAGTGATTTTTCATGGGCCAAAAAACGAAAAGGCAATCCTGTCTCCACAAGATTTCACAGACAGGGCAGTTCAAAAGGTCGAAATTTGCATGATGTAGACCTGCCCAGCATTCTGCATGCAAGGAATACCTCAGACTCTGAGGAGCAAGAGAGTGAAGAATTTTCAAGCAAGGTCGACATTGATTTAGGAGACAATGAATCTTATGAGGTTGCCAAGCGTACGACATGGAGGCAACACAGCCAACCTTATCGGCCAGAGTCTTTCAATGATTCTGATTTGTACCATTCTCAGGAATTTTCGGTGGTAAGTTTATCTAATAAAGAAAAGAATGTTTCAACACTTTGTTTGGAACTTAGATTTGGTGGGAGAAAAGGAAAAGGAAAGCAAGTGAGAAGGAGGAAACCATTTTACTTCGAGTTTTCCCTCGTACTTTAAAAAACATTTTGTGGAATAACAAGAAATGATGGAAAAGAAAGGAAATTAAAGATTCCTTTGCATTTTTTTCCCTCACCAAATCCATAAACCAAACACAGCTTTAAAATCAGTTATTTTCATACAAATAACTGAATTATTTTTGGTTTTAGTGATACTTGGAAGCTAAAAGACTAAAAAATAATTGGGTTGATCATAAGTCAGTTTGTTGTGTTTTGTTTTTCTATCATCGACATTTTGGTTTTAAAATCACTTGTCAATTTGAAAATGTATCAGCATACAATGATAAAAAAGAAAGAACTCAATACTCGGGACCATTGGTATCTCGGTCAAATAGACTTGTTGATGAGCAAGAAAATCATATCCGGCGAGGTGTTCATAAGTCACGGTTTTACAGAGGTAGGAAACTACTACTACTACTACTACTATTATTATTCTGTACCTAACTGTCAAGCTAGGTTTCCGTGTTCTATTTTATTTTTGTTTGCATTGTGAAATCAGACAATGCCAAAGTAATGTCTTGCACAAACATAGCAGACGATGTTGATGATGATTAAACAAGAATATTGAATTAGTTAGATATATGCATAACTAAAACATATATTAACAATTGTATTTTGTAAATTGCAGGCTAGTAATGGAAAGGAATTGGGAGTCCGAGATGCTCAGAAACTGAGAGGAGATTAGAACTTCATGGCCAAACTTCACGAGTCCCCCCAAAAGTCCGAAAGTCTTTTCCATCTCCTCCTATTGAGCAGATTTGAGCTGTTGCTTTGCTAACATATATGAAGTGAAAGAAAAGGAAGTTAGTTCATGAAGTGTCATAAAAATGCATAATTAGAAGAGAGAATGGAGTCACCAACAAAGGTAATGTATAAATGAAGAGTTGATTGAGCAAAATGTTGTGAATGGGTCCCTTCAACATAGCAAAAAACAGGGTGGTTTCAACTTCCAACTGCTTCGGAGACAAGGCATGTAAATAATGAGTTTTTTTTGGTAGTGGCCAAACCCACCCTTACTTTGTCAATGTAATTGAGTTTCCCTTTCTCTTCTTCTTCTTCTTCTTCTTCTTATTTCTTTTTCTTTTTTTCTTTTTATAAATTTCTCCCCTTGATAAAGAAGGCTTTCTATTATATCACATCTTCTTTTCATTTCTTTTTATTTTTTATTTTATTTTTTATGTTTAGAGGAGGTTGAAACAAGTTGAGTAGTGATTAAGTTGGCTTAAAACATCAACTTGTTTGTATACGTTTCAATCCAATCTCAAATAACTTAATTAACTATTTATTTATAACTAAGTGTGTATTTAGTCCAACACATTTGGGGATTACGAAGTGGAATGAAAAAGACAAAAAACAAAAGTAAAAATAGAAGACAGCTCTATAGGGTGTCAACAACATAAATTTATATAACATGATTAGGTGTTTGAAATCTTAGATTTGTGCTGTAAAAAAAATGGAAAAGAAAATAAAAGAGAAGGAAGCCAAAATTCCTTTTTTACTATGTTGGGATAAAAATTGTTTATCAACAAATTAATTTATATTTAGTTAGTCATAAAGAAATAAATAAGGCAACACCCAGTTCTATACCCATTTAATGGGGGTAAAGGGGAAATTAAAATAAATGAAAATTAGAGGGAAAAATTACACAAACATGAAAATAAAAAACAATTACAAGAATATGAAATCTGTTTAGAAATTGACAAAAATGTCCATTAGCCCCTCATTTTTTCCTTCTCTTTCTTCCTCTTTTGCAACCCCCTCCCTCGTCAAGCAACATTTCCTTCATTCATTAGCCAACCCACTCTCACGAGAAATTTTTGTATGCGGATAGGATATGTGTTATGTGGTACCTTCTACTATTGTGATTGGTTTTAATAGTAGATCTACTATATTTATGTTGAGTGTTTAGGGAACAATAATAAACATATACATTTGTGATTAGTGGAAGGTAGTGCCACGTAGTATCCTATCCGCATACAAAAATTTCTCCCCCCACTTTACCTTATCTAACCCTGCTATCGCCATACTCATCCTTATCCTTCCTTACACCTCTTCTTGGGTTTGTAGCGACCAAAGAGATAAAACAAAAAGCCAGGGGTAGCGGTGAGGTTGGGAGAAGGTTGGGTGTTATGGGGTGGCAGGAAAGGGACCATTGTGTAAAAGGGAAAGGGTGATGGCCTGTAGGGAATTACTATTATTGAGGTTGCAGACAATAAAAATATAGGGAAAAGAAAAGGGAAAAAAATGTTTTTTAAAAAATCATAATTTTGCATTTTTTTTCAACTTCCCACACCTAATGTAATTAAATTGATTTTCCATATTTTTTGTAACTTTTCCTTGCTTTCTATTTATTTGTAATTTTTCCAAAAATAAATGTGAGAAAAAAGTTCTTCTCTTTTATATATATATTTTTTAGAAAGTGAAATTTCTCTGTTTTGAAATAGAGAAATTTTGGGTATGTTTGATTTGTCTCTCAAAACATGTTTTTGGAGAAAAAAATTCTAAAAACATGTTTGGTTGAATTTTTTAAAAAAAAAGTCCAAAATCACTTTTTTCTCTAATACACATCAATCAATCACTTTTTCTCTCTCATCTTTCTTTCTCAATCACTTTTTTCTCTCACACCCATCAGTTCAACTATAAAAAAATATAACTCATCCCAAATTCCAAAACTCCAAAACTATTTTACAACCAAACAAATTTTCTAAACTTTCTCTAGAAAATTTTTGAAATAATATTTCAAAACACAAACCAAACAAGGCCTTTCAATTTTTGCATTTTTGAGTTGGCAATTTGAAATGTTTATTAGTAGATTTGATACTAAATACTCATTTTTTTTCCAATTAACCTGCAGTTTATATCTTTTTTAGCCATTAATTGAAAATTCACTGACTTTTAGTCAACAACAATGAAATTTTACTGACCAAGGATAGCAAAATTTTCATTATTATTATTTTGTTGAGATTTTACATTTATCATGGGCTTTGTTTGATAAATTTTGACAAAAAAATTATAAATATAAAAATAAATAAATAAAAATTCAAAAAACAGAGATCTAGACCTAATGAAAAAATCCCAAGATTGGTATTGAGTAATGAGATAAATGTGACATCATTTGGGGGGAATGTGTTTCTTTAAACAGTGACAACACAACAACTAAAAATCAATGGTTCTACATCTATAATGCCAGTGACCAAGCACTTTCTTCAGATAACAAGGTGTGAAACAATATAATATAATATAATAATAAAGCATTTCAATGTTAACATAATTTTTATACATCAAAGGTGAAAGGACATTTTATTTTTTGCCTATAGAAAAAACAAAATTTTCCTTTTCCCTTTTCCTTTCAATTATGCAAGGCTGGAATTGCAGGGAATTTAAATGTGTACATGTATAATTGGCATATTGAACGATCCTCCCAGACGCCGCGTAAAAAACTTTGATATACATTTTATTTAAATCAACCCCTCCCACAAGCTGAATAGAAAACTTTGATATACATGTTAAATCAACCCTCATCTGCTGCTACTATAGTTGGAATTTGGCCGTGATTAACGAAGTCAATCTTGTTCAGTCTCACACAGCAAAGCAATTTTTCTGGCAGTTCTTCTGGTTTTTGTGCCTGCAATTAAAAAATAAAAAAACAAACAAACAAAAAAGTCGTTTGTCTTAAAGGAATTGAACTAATAAGTCAGAATCCATTTCTGACAAACAATATTGCTCTTATATTTTTAAGCAAGCATTGATCAATCATCAAATAATAACAAAACCATTTCTCTGTTTGTTTCTTTCTAAGAGCTCCAATAGATTAAAAAGCCCGGAATTCCCAACAATGGTGTGTTTAACAAGACAAAAGTAATACCTGGATTGTCAAACCCAGATCCAGTATTCCATTTCCTAAACGATCTCGGAAGGCATCAAGTCCTTTCCTTGCTATGTAGCTGAATCGGTGAATGTCGAGGTCAACCTCAAAGTAATTTGGGCCCTGGATCAGACAGGAGAGTAAGATTCAGACAGAAGTATCATCACCTCGGCATTAAGGCAAGATTCAGATCTAAGAAGCACGGATACTTCTAAAAAGGTGGCGTATCTATCTCGTGTCCGTACTTTCCCGACACGTGTTCGACATTCATCCAAATGTGTCCTGGTTTTTTAAAAAGAATTTAGATTCGGACACTCTTTAGACGCTTGGAGGACATGCATGTCCATTGACTAGACACACATGAAACTAATTGTAAATTTGAACAAAATAACTTAGAATAAAATGATAAAAAACAAATAATATCAATTTATAAAAGTTAGTGTTATATTATATTTATTTATTATCTTAGAATGATATGTATATATATGACACATAATAAATATACAAATTTATATATTATGTGCATGTCCCCCACGTGTGGTGTCTTGCATTTTTTGAAAATTGCCGTGTCTGCGTGTCAGTGTCGTATCCGTGTCTTGTCACGTGTCCGTATCCGTACTTTTTGAGATTCAGATACTACAACACCAAAGGCATAACAAACTATGAAGTTTAGCTACGTAAGAAAAAAAAGAGGGTATGATACTCCACCTGATAAAAATTGTGTTGGGGGCGTGAAAGGACTGGCTTTTCATTATAAGCATGTAAAAGCTTCTTTTCAGTAGAAGATGAGACAAGATCATCGGGATTAACCACCCCAACCATGATCTTTAGCCTTTCTCTAAAAGGAACTGTGGTTTCTTTTGCAAACCCTTTAACCTTTTCCATATCATCATCAATCAATCTCTGTCGCACAAACCAACATTTTTTAACCAACTGAAACAGTATTTATACCGACTTGAAAAAAGTGATCAACTGGACATTCAATGCAATAGCTGCAGGTGCATTACAGAAATCAAGAAATTGGGCAACAGTAGCAAACTTCATTTAAAAACTGAGCCAAAGCATTATGGACTTTATTCCAGTGAACACAATTTTTTCCAATTTAATATATGCTCACTTGATCCAACAATATTGGAGGCATCCTACTCATTAACTTGCAGTTTAATTTCCAGCAGAAGGAAAAAACAGATAAGGTACCACAGGTCAAGAGGACAGGAGTAAGACCCAAGTGTATCATCTCATATATATATATATTTTTTTCTAATGACAAGTAAATCGCCAACTGTTTCATCTTATCAAAATTTATAATAAGATTCCACTCCAGCAAAGGGAAAATGCAAGTATTAGGCTACCAGTCTAGGAAGAGATATTCAAAGTAAATTACCTTGATGCCGTCCAGAAATTGGGGAGAGATATCTTTCTCAAAACTTTCAGAAAGTTTGAAATAGAGGACAAGACTCAAGCCCTCGCCATCACTATCACCAAGGAACATTGGAGCAGGATAAGTAGGCAACTGCCACAAAATACAATAAGCCAATAGATAAATGATGAGAAACTGCTCAGTAGCCAAACTTTGAATTTAAACTAATGAAGTTTAATATCTATATTCCACCAGAACAACATGGCATTCATGTGCAGAGTAAATAGTGTAAATAGAAAATACATAAATGAACAAGAGATGTGGAAATAAAACCTGAATATTGATAATTAAGAGCGGAGGCAGATTCCCATCTGCTTTGACAGAAGGAAGGTCAGGTGTTGGGCAATGTGGTTTACCTTTCTTGGGCACACAAATAAATCAACACCAATTGGAATATAAGGACTGCAATTTGGAGCAGGGGATTTCCGCTTATCTCTGCATATTGATGCGTCAGACAATTAAATACTACAACAAGCATTCAGATAACACATACCTTGTCAACAGTTACACGTGGAAGTTAACAGCATACTTGAAATAATTATCACCACGGAGTTTAAAAGTTGAGGGTTCAATCTCAGACCAACATCCTGGAGTTGGCTTCAATTCCTTGCAACATGGGATTAGGAGTCCAGCCCTAGGACGATACACGAATCTTTTTGATGCACCTGCACAAATGTGAAATTGTCTAAATGCAGTATAGAATTGTAATCTTTCCAATCACACAAAACCAAACTAAAACATCAAACTACCAGTTTCTGATCAAGATTTGAGGTAAATTAATCAGATTAAGGATTGCTTTTAAAAATTTTAATATAGAATCAGGTGAATCAAGGAACCGAGCTAACACACCTTAAATTACACTTGAATCGTCCATTAATCTAAACATATTATAAAGTGTTTAGCTAAAAATTAAAAAGCACAAACACTTCTAAGAAGGTGGTGTGACCCTGTCAACACGTGTCCAAATGTGTCCTGTTATTTTTAAAATATTTTGAGTTGGGCACACATCAGACACTTGGAAGACACACATGTCTATCAATATAAAACACATAAGTTTGAAGAAAATACCTTCAGAGTCAACCATTAAAATCTAAACAACGTGATTTTCTTACCTATTAATCTCTCCTCCTTAAAGCTTATCGAAAAAAATTCATACTATTTTGATATAATAAAATATAAATATATTTACAACATAAAATGAAGAAGTTAATATTAATTCATTTATATATTCAAAGTTACATATTTATTAGCTGTTGTGTCATTGTGTCCGAATTGTGTCGTATCTATGTAATGCATCCCTATCCATGCTTCTTAGCTAACAAATTAATAATTGAGCCTCTGGCTTTGGAAATTATAGAGATCTGTACATAAAACACATTGTGGTTTTCAGTCCCCCTAGAAATTTCATGCAGGTGTATATGAATAATAAAGAAAAAGAAAACACGGAAAGCACTCAGCTCATTTTTTTTTTGAATATTCTTTTTTAAAGTCTTCTGGACCCAATCCAAGAAATTAATACTGAAGGAGATATGAATTGGTAGTACACTTACTATACTCTTCTGCATCAACAGATGTCCTCTTTAATGAAAGCCTGATAACTGTTGATTTCCTTTTTTGAGATTGAGCTGTACATGTTGCATTGATTATCTTGTCATTAAAGCTTAAAGAAGGAATAAGCCGAGGTAAGCCAGATTTCATAAAGTTCTCTTGGGTTTTCTCTTCAAAGTCATGTTTATTCTCCTTTAAAGTGTTAAAGCTTCCATAAGACCTGTCTAATTTTGTCTTCGTCTTGGTTGAAAATTCTTCAGCCTTTCCCAAGCGAGCAAGTTCATAGCCCTGGGCATTTATAAGTGCAAATCCATTCGAGTCCTTGAACGCATCTTTGCTCAGTAAGTTCTCTGTTTTACCACCATCAATTTTCAGATACCTTTCATAGCATTCTTTGTATAACTTGTTATCCACAAAGCATGATGAAGTTTCATATTGAAGCACTTGGCCACTCGAAATGCTAGGGAAACTGTCTGCATGAAAAAAAAAGAGTAAACAAATAAAAAATTCATTTAGGTACATGAGAAGTAGTAATTACTTTACTAATCAGTTCGTCAATACAGCAAGTAGTCTGGCATAGTCATGTAGACATACCCACATCTAATAAGATTTGAGCAAATTTTTTTTAGATATTTACAAAAGATAAAATCTAGATGACCAAAAGTACACTACTGAATTCATTATCTTTTGAAGATAGTCAAAACGACATGATGTTCATTACCTCCAAACACACTACTGAATTCATCATCTGAATCAGACTCCAGAATACTGAGTGAGTCAAACCATGCTTCCTCTTGGCAAATTACTGCAAAGATGAATTTCTTACGTCATTTTCAAGTCATTAAGCTCTCTAACTTGGTAGCTGTAGAACTTAAAACTTCAGCAGTTTTTCTTTCTGATTGAGAGGATAAAAAATAGTATACTTGATTCATCGGCAAAATCAAGCAACATAAAAAGCATACGAAAAAAAAAGACAGCATGCATGGCAAATAAACAAGCATAAGTTGCCGCACCTCACTCTTCCATCACAAACAACCATTAATCCATGAGAGGCTATGATAGGGACCAAAAAAAAAGAAAAAAGAAAATAAAAGAAAAGAAAGAAAGAGAGAGAGAGAGAGAGAGAGAGAGAGAGAGAGAGAGAATAAAAAGTAAAACTTATAGACATCAAATATACATGCCATTGATCAATTCTAAATGTGAACCGTCAGATAAATCAAGGTTCCATAGCTTGGGAGCATATTCTAATTAATTCCAAACAACTTATTATAAGCAAGAACAAGAACCTGGGAAATAATTAACGCTTTTAATATAAAAATTCTCAGACCATCAAAACTGCAGGTTTCTTTGGGGATTGATGCAACGAGATGTTCAAAAATAACATTTCTTTACAACTACTTACCCAAAATCGACCCAATTTGATTCAAACAGGGGGCACATATCAAATTGATATTCTTCCATAAATTAGAAAATTTGGCTGAAAAATGAGACATGGATGGAAAAATGTAGAAAGCAGTTACAGTTTATACAATAATAAAAAATGGTTTACGCCAGGAAAATTAGACCATATAATTTCTCATATACTGGGAAAACTCAGAGCATCAATAATACAAATTGTACATGTTTGGACTAAGGCTGTATTAATCAAAATTGCTCCAGAAGTCACCAATCAAAACATTACCCAACCAAGAAGAATCTGCGGAGGAAAGAGCACACCTCACAGAGACCATTGCTTACAGCAAGCTGCTGTTTCTTTCATCAGCCCAAAACTTTTCTTTTAAAAAACCCAAGCAGGATCATCCAATCATGTAAAATCACGTTGCTCTCAGATAAATTATTAAACACTAAAGAGGAAGAAAGAGTATACCATTAGCATCAACCTGACTATGGTGCCATTGCATTTGAGTGAGATGGAATGTCGAATTGGAATTTTCAGATCTTCTGCAGGTGGTTGTTTGAACAAACTCACTAACAGCAAAATCTGTTATGAGAGTTCCTGCATCACTATTCCTTTTCCTTATTCCCTTAGGAATAGAAATACAACGCTTTCCATGCTTTTTTCCGGAATGATGATGGCTTTTCCTCCTTGGTTTAATCGTGCGCAATGGTGTGGATGCACAACTGCCCATTGTGAATACCAAGAAAAGGAAAAAGAGGTACCTGAAGCATAAAAGACCAGATAGCATCCAATAAAGTTGAAGTAGAGCAATTTTCATTCACCAAAATGCATGGCAAGAAAACTAGCAACTCATCCATTTCTTAAAGAAGTTTCAATGGCTACCAAGCTAAGAGGCTCTCAATCAAGCAAATAATTGGTGTTGGTAATTGAAGACCATAAAGGCAGTGGTGGAGGAGAGGGGTGCAGGCAGGGATTTTGGCCACCAAAATCTTGAGAATAAACAGAAAAAGAGCTAAAATGTCCATAAAAAGTGGCAGGTAAGGATATTCTAAACGATTTTTTTTTTTTCCATTTCACATGAAAGGGAAAGTTTTAAAAGAATTAGAAATCATAGATATAAAGTCTACTAGAAACAATGAATAAGCATATAAACATGAAGCAGATTGACCCCAAGTTACTACATTCTCTAATTCCAGTGTCGTAACTTGTACCTCACCATCAATTTCTTATCAGTCCTAACTACTAAATCGAATAGTACTACATCAGCCCTCATCATCTTAGAGAAGAAACTCCAATATTGTAACTGATAATAGACATGTAATGTAACAAATGGATCCTCGCCACTAACAATAACAGAGATTCACACCGAGTACCCTACAGGTTGGTTTCCTATATTTTCTATTCCAAGAATCTTTTATATCCACATAATATATTGGCATGAACATGCAAATACATATTAGGCACAAGCAGTGAAGCACTCACACACAAGCAACAAGTAGATAGAATCCACTTTTCTTTACGGTGAAAATCATTAATTTGAACTTAAAAATCCTAAATGGCAGTAAGGCTCATGCACAAGCAATTGAATGAAGTAAAGAACTATAATTAATGTTGCTCTATGGGACAACCATTTTGCTGAAATGGCAACCAACTATGGGCTTTGCAATACCAATTAACTAGAAACAATAACAATTATAAAGTAACAAAAAATAGGGACACAACACTCCACCAATATGGATGTTGATCTTAATGACACAACATTCTTCTATCATTTATTTGAACAAATATCATCATATAATGCATTTTTTTATATAATCCAAATATCATCATATTGTGTTTGTGTATTTTATAAAATCTCAAACTACTTAATCAGAAAAGCTTGCCTTTAGCGAACAACAGCCATCTTAGAGTAAGACCAACAATGACGTGACCGCTGCTAGCAAGAAAGAGAACAACAAATAGTGATCCTACCGCAAAAATCACAGGTGAAAAGCTGCAAAAATTAGATGTTTCAGTACTGAAAGTAACCTGCAGAAAAATAAAACAAGAATCACATATGTAATAAAAACTTGAAGAAAATGCATTTCAATTTGTATGAACCTGGCAACAACATTTTGATGCAAAATTCCAGGAAACTGACTAATCAGTAAAAGAATTTGCTAGCAAACGCAGTATCACAGAATTTTCAACAGCTGCATTGTGATTTGAAAACAAGAGAAAAACAACTAAACCTTGAAGCAAAGAAGAAGAAAAAAATTGCAGACTACAACATGCACAAAGAAGTCCTATTTGTCTTTTTCAAACATTCCAACGTGTCACACAGAAAGAAGATGGAGTGGGAGAGAGGATGGACTTGACTTCAAATCAAAGAATAAATCAAACAAAAGATACAATGAGAATAAGACAATTGGGTCCACATTGAAAAATAAATAAAAGAAAAAGTAAAAAGCCAATCCACTGTACAAGCCTCACCAGCGTACCATGCAAAAAAACTGTTTCTAGATTTTAACAGTCCATTTGATATATTGGTGAGAAAAGAAAATTAATGATTATGGTCTCTAATCTGATTGAGAAAATATATATATATATGATTGTGATTTTTTACTATCATGTCTGGATGAATAAGAAATCTAAACAGGTGAGATTAGGATACGAGTGAAATTTCTTTCTCTTCCTTTGAATTTTGATGGGCAATTTCAATATTATAAAAAATACACAACCAATCATTTTGGGATCTTCTAAATGCATTCATTTAATTCCTACACACACCCATCATATGCATTGTAAAAATAAAAAATCTGCCTAATGAAAAAAAATGCATGTATATGTGAATGTAGAAAGAAATTTGATGATGAATTTAGTAACTCTCAACGTTTTGTTTCTCATTAAATCTTATCATTTTTTTTTTCTTTTGGGTGACGAATGAAACCGACAAAATAATAGAGTTATCTTTCTCTTCATTCATTTCTCATTCTTTTTTCTCACCTAGTTCGTAAACCAACCAACCAACCATTTTTTTTTTTTTTTTGAACGCAGAAAAAAGAGAATAACAAAACTTTAAGAGAATGATATGAAAAGGAAAACAAAACAAAATTTACAAAATACAGATCAGATGGCAATGAAGCAATTGACATAAACAAAAAAAAAGTATAATTGAGATTGCAAAACAAAACTAGAACAATGATACAGATCACATATATGTATAAATCATAAAATTTTAAACCTACATTACCAATGCATATAATACATAGATGAGAGAGAGAGAGAGAGAGAGAGAGAGAGAGAGACCTGAAGAGTGGAAGAATGAGGATTATGATCGTCTCCCTCTCTCTGCAAAGACAATAAACAGCACCGGCACCGGAAGAGAGAGAGACAGAGAGAGAGAGAGGGACGCGAAACGCACAGTCCGAGAGTCGGTTCGACTGCTCGGATCCAAATCTCTGTTTTAATTTAAATTTAAATTCTACAAATAAATAGATGTAGAACAAGAAAGAAACAGACAAGGACACGGAGGGAGGGTCCGTCCCTAGATTTTCACTAAATATTTTCCGCGTTTTTCTTACTACATTTTTATTTTATTTGAACGAACGAATGGTCTTTATTATTACTCTACATAACTTCCGTTTCTTTTTCCTATTTTTGTCCCATATTTTATTGGCTGTTTTGCTCTTCATGTGAATCAAGCCTCCTAGATTTGTTTGTGGATACAATACAACCATTTCCACAAAAATCAGCTTATGCATATTATATTTTTTATGATATGTTATTAATTTTGGTATTGGTATTTTACAAATAAAAATTGGAAGATCAAGGGTTCACGTAGTAGTTCAAGTATTCATTTATCAGTGGTGATTGGGACCCCCTCCACTCACCACCCCCACCACCCCCCCTTTGACACGTGGCGGGTGGTGATTGGAGGAGAAGAGAAAAAAAAAAGAAAAAAAGAAAAAAGTGACCAATCAAATCAAGAGGGGGTCAAAGGGGGTCCTCAAAAAGGGGGTCCAAGGCATTATTCTTCATTTATTAGTTTCAGGTTTTGCTTTCAATGTGATGCGACTTACTTTTCTAAACAACAATGTTGGAAATATTTACACATTTACTAACAAATTTACTAACACATCTACAAGTTTTGATAAGATTAATTATCACTTAATATGGGACTTATGTCAACTTATGAGTATGTTAATAAGATCGTTAGTTTTCCAAACATTTTTCTTTTTCTAAATCCCTTTGTTTCCATTGTAAATATATATATATATAACCCAGGAATGGGTGGCATTGTAGTTAAGGCTTGGGGTTTAAGCCCCAAGGTCACAGGTTCAATTCCCTCCCCCTTGGACCAATCTCCTGGGCAAAGCACAGTTGGTTAGGTCCTATTTTAAAGTTGGCAATGGCTTGCCTCCAGTCTACCATCTAGATAGAAGGGTCCAGTTCGGCCCATTGGACTCACTTTTGGGCTTGAGAACATTATCCCTGTAAAAAATCACGTTGATCAGATAATCGTTAATTTTTTGACCATCTATTTTTTTTAGACAAAAGTGATATGAATATATACTATCCGTTATCCGATTGACTTGATATTTTACAGAAATAATGTACACAAGAAACTCTAAAATGTGAACAATTCAGATTATCGAAAAAGGATCCAAACATAGGCCCAATGAGCTAAACTGAAAAGGACTGTCTCAAATCTGAACCGGAGACCGTCCAGACCCTTTAAAGTTCTAAAATTTGGGATTGCTCCTCTTGTTGAATGTTAACATATTAGATCTTATTTCTAAGGGTTTTAATTTTATTTATTTATTTTTTTTACAAATCTATCTTTGTACATTGAAGCAAGAGACAAAGTGTTTTGAGCAGAATTTTTACTTGCAATTTGATTTGAATTGGTGTCTTGCCAATGGGTTTGAGTGTCGCCTCTTTGGGAAAAATGTTAAAATTAGTTTTTTTTTTGTTTACTTTTAACTTTTTTTTCGTCACATTATTTTTTATTTTTTATATATTTTTTTAAAAAGAATCAAAAAAATTAATTTTCGACTTACTTTGCAAAACAACCCAATGTCGATCTAATACATATATGTTGATAATCTTACAGTTTAAACAATAATATTGTGGCTATATCTTTTCCTTAAATTTTATTTGTAGGAGTTGAAAAATTCTCAAAATAAATGAATGAAGTAGCCTAAAGCCACGTTGTTGCTAGACTGAAACCATTTTAGGTATGCTATTTGTTTGAATAATAAAAAAAAAGAAACAGGAATGCACGTTTTCCTCTGCTAGTCTCATCATTTTATTATTATTTCTTTCAACTCTCATGTATATATTTTATTTTATTTTTTATAAATAATTTCATGTTGATATAAATAGATGAGGTGATAAATTTAACATTTAGTAAGAATATTTTTGTTCAAAAAATAAATACATCATATTATTGCAAGAATTGAAATACCAAATTTTATTTATGTACCCTTATACTAGTAAGAAGCTAATGAGAGATCTAAAAAAATCCTTATTTTTATGGGTAATTAAATAAAAAATATTTTTTTTTACAAATACCTATTAGTCTCTTTTTTTTTTTTTTTGCCCAACAATTTTTTGTTACCAAACTACAATCATGTACCTAATTTGAAAATTATTTCAAATATTAATTATTTTTTTTATTTGGATTTCTATTTTTTTATTATTCCACTATCATGATCATAGCCATATTATTGACAATGACCCTATATTTTGGGATTTTTGGTGAAACCCTCCTTTTGGGCCTTTTTATTAGAGTAAAGGATAACTTAATCAATTTTCTTTCAAAAAGTCCTTGAGTAGGAAATGCCTACCTTAATAAGGACATTTGTATAATTTCTATTTTTTTTTATCACAATATTGCCCTTATATATATAGGTATCATACGTTTGAAAATTTTGAAATTTGAGCTGAAGATCTCGCAGGAACGAAATCAGGAACAAAATCGATGAAAACGATCTCCAAATCTAAATATCTTGCAGCCAAACATCTCTCACTTGTTCAACAATAGACGATCTCGTAGCCAAATATCTCTCACTTGGTGGCCGATAATCAACACTCTTAATTAAACGAGAGTTTCATTGAGATTTGTGACTGTTGATCGAGTTGTAGAGGTTTTTCTTCTCAATCAGGTATGTTAATTTGTTGATTAATTTTTTTTGTTTTTTTGATTTATTTTTGTTGTGTTTGATCTTATTTCGTTTGACAGAATCAGAGTAAAATTTTACTCTAGTTTTATTGCTCTGTCTTTTGTTTCAGAGAATGAGAGTAAAATTTTACTCTGGTGTTAGAATGACAGTAAAATTTTGATTATTGAGAAGATATGAGAGATATGTTCTTTTAGCTTATTCGTTTTAGTTATCAATTTTTAACTAGCAAAAAAGTTACACCAAACAAGTTCATTGTCTGCAAAATTTGTACTTTGTGCAGAGTAACATTTTACTTTTATATTCAGAGTCTAACATTTTACTCGTTTTTCACAGTAAAATTTTACTTTTATACAGAGTAAAATTTAATTTTAGATTAAGAGTGTAACTTTTTACTCATTTTTTAGAGTAAAATTTTACTTTTATACAGAGTAAAATTTTACTTTTAAATTCAAGGTGTAACATTTTACTCTTAGATTCAGAATGTAACATTTTATTCTTATTTCAGAGTAAAATTTTACTCTTATGCAGAGTAAAATTTTACTTTTATGCAGAATAAAATTTTACTTTTAGATTCCTTTTGTAACCATTTACTCTTATATCAGAGTAAAATTTTACTTTTGGATTCATGTTTCAAGTTGTGTTGGTGACACACTGTATGAGTTGTCAATCTTTGGCAAACTAAATAGTAAAAATTAACTCTAAAATATAGTACAATGTTACACTAAACCACAGTAAAATTTTATCAATTCAAACTAAACATAAATTGTAGTGACAGTAAAATTTTACTTTGATAGTGATAGTAAAATTTTACTTTGATTGACAGTAAATTTTTACTGTTAATTGATTGCAAATTTGTAAAATGGTTCCACCTCTTATGTTGTTATACAAGTATGGTGATCGTACCATTGTGTTCAAGGTTGTGTCAAACTGCACGTTGAAGGATTTAACTGATTTCTTAAGTTGTAAATTGAAGAAGTTTGACAATAGTAGTTGCATACTGTTATCGTACTGTTTACCTGGACATTCGCAATGCATGATTGATGATAATTCTGATTTTCAGAATATGTTGTCGCTTGTTTATCTCCTTGGTGTTGACCGGGTTGATGTGACTATTACTGAAATGAGCATTTCAAATAAAAAACATGGAGTTAGAGAATCAGGGGACGTTAGTGGATCCAACATTACTGATGATGAAATGGATTTACTCCCTATGTTTTGTCAACATGAAGAAAGGACTTTGTTGTTGTAATGACCCCAAATCGTATGGCGTAATTATCGATAATTAATTATGTGTTTATTTGAGTTAATGAGAGACTATCTGTTTGAACTAGCATTTTGGCATGTAAATACTTGTTCATATTAATGCACAGCTCTTTGGACTATCGTAGTTTCTGTTTTCGCTTCCGCGAGCCCCGATTAATTATGTTTTGTACAGTAAGGCCTGTGGTAATCTAGGATTACTGGCCGGTTACAATGCCAAACTTTTAGGGGCGGGTTTGGGTCGTGACAGTTGTCTTGTGGATGGGTGAATGGAATTACTCATGTAGGTCAAAGATTTATTGGAGGTGCAAAGGATTTCCAGACTGCATTATGTAAATATACCATTGAGATAGGATTTGAGTTTATGTATGTGAAGAATGAGAAGTGTCACTGCTGTGTGCTCAATGCAGGAGTCCAAAGCTTGTTTATGGCGAGTACATGCATCTCTAGAAAGTGCTAATAATTTTTTCTACATTAGGACTCTACATGATGAACATACTTGTGGAGTTGCAATTCGTACTTCTAAAAACTCAAGGATGAGTTCAAATTTGGTTGCAAGTTTGATTGTTAATGAAGTTCGTGGGAATCCCCAAACTCGTCCAATTGATATTGTGCGTCAATTTACAAATCAATAAGGGCTCACCATTACGTACAATCACGCTTGGTTGGGAGTTGAGAAAGCTAGGACTACTACTTTTGGAGATTTCTCTATGTCTTATGATGAGATTCGATGGTATGTGGATATTGTGATGAGCACAAATCCTGGTAGCTATTTGCGTCTTGACTATAGCCATCAAAGTGGACGGTTCAAAAGGTTTTTTGTTGCATTTAATGCTTCCATTCAAGGGTTTAGGCATTGTCGTCCTCTATTGTTTATCGATGGAACTTTTCTGAAGGGGAAATATTAAGGCACCTTGTTAACAGCTACAGCGAAAGATTGGGATCAAGGTAGATATTACTATAGTTTATTCAAAAGTAACAAAGTTACTTATTTTCATAGTAACATGTTACTGTTATTTAGAGTAAAAATCTACTATTTTTGTCCTTTTCGTTTAATATACTTAGGCCTCGTTTGGGAACCCTCTTTTTTAGCCAAAAAGTTACTAAATTAGCCAAAAAGCCAACAACCCATACTAAAAAGTCAAAGATTCCCCTTTCTCTCTACTTTTTGCATATCTTTTCGTAAAAAGCCAAAAAGTCATCCTAAACATACTAGTTTTTTTTAGCTCATATTTTAGCTAAATAGCCAAAAAGTTACTAAATTAGCCTATTTCCAAACGAGGCCTTAGTAATTGTAAAATGTTATTTTTTAGGTTTTTTCCCTCTTGCAATGGCAATTGTCGATACGAAGACTACAGATAGTTGGGAATGATTTTTTATGCATTTGTCAAATATATTGTTGGATGAAAGACTAATTAACTTCATATCTGATCGGACCGCTGGACTTTTGGAGGCTTTAACCAAGGTTTTACCTACTACTTACCACTATTTTTGTCTCCAACACTTGAAGGCCAATTTGAGGGATAAGTTCTCTGGTCCAAGTTTCAGCAATTCTTTCAGGAGTATAATAGTTTTTTTGTTTTCTTCATGTGCTTATGCTCCGACAGTGGGATGTTTTAATCAGTGCTTAAAAGAATTACAAGATGAGAGAAAATGGATCGTTTGTGGGTTTCTATCCAATTTGCCCTATGACAAGTGGACTAATGCATATTTTAAAGGACAAAAAATACGGTGAAATGTACTCGAATGTGGCAGAGTCTTTCAATTCATGGATCCGTCAAGCTCGCCATTTGCCCACTACGAAGATGATTGATTCAATTAGGTTGAAGATCATGGATTTGATGTCAAGAATGAGAGAACAAGCTAAGAAATGGAATACTTTTCTTTGTCCGGAGATGGATTCAACATTAGTAAATGCTCTTAAAAGTGAAAGAACTTGGTTGGTTAGTCGTTCAAGTGATCATGTTTTTGAGGTTCAATCTCGGCCATCGGTTAGCGTTGACCTCTTGAATAGAACTTGCTCATGTTACCAATGGCAATTGAATGGATTTCTTTGTGCTCACGCGACGACCGCTATCCAAAAGAGCGGAGGTGATTTGTATGCACATGTGGAACCATTTTATTACACTAGCAAGTTCAAAGCTTGCTATACTGAGTCCGTTTGTCCAATACCCACTGTTGAGAAACCACTTGTAGCTATGGATGATCTTGTTGTCCTTTCTCTAATTTGTAAGAAGCCACCTGGTAGGCCAAGGAAGAATAGGATTCCATCTAAGGGTGAGAAGATAAGACGAGTACAGTGTGGTAGATGCGAGAAGTACGGTCATAATAGGAAGACTTGCAATGAGACATTGCCATTAAAGACATTATTGATTTTGTACTAGAAGTATGAAAATAATGCAGTTCTTCTGCAATAAATAGTCTATAGCAATAATAGTAGTCTTTTAGACTAGATTTGTAAGGAGACATTGCAATAAAAGACATTTTTACTATGTTCTTGAATGGTTGTCTGTTCAAGTTTTAATTTGCTTTGTAGTTGAGTTTGACATTTTAATATATTTTTTTAATGTGTTGAATAAGTTTCATATAAATGAACTTATAATGGAGTTTGTTCAGTAGGTATGAAGGCTTGAAATGGCTGTGCTCAGCCTGTGCTTTCAAAGTAAAATTTTTTGGTATTTCAGAGTAAACTTTTACTTTATTGCAGAGTAAAATTTTACTTTTTCGAGAGTAAAACATTGCCTTCATTCACATGAAAGTAAAACTTTACTGCCTTTCAAAGTAAAAATTTACTTTCTTGTTGAATGGTTCTCTTGGGTGTAATGAGCCTGTGGTTTCACAGTAAAATTTTACTTTATTTCAGAGTAAAATGTTACTTTTAGATTAAAATTTTATCTTATTTCAGAGTAAATTTTTTTTTTATAGAGGGTAAAATTTTACTTTTATGCAGAGTAACATTTTACTTTTAGATTCAGAGTCTAACATTTTACTCGTTTTTCAGTGTAAAATTTTATTTTTATACAGAGTAAAATTTTACTTTTAGATTCAGAGTGTAACATTTTACTCTTTTTTCAGAGTAAAATTTACTTTTAGATTCAGAGTGTAACAATTTACTCATATTTCATATTTCAAAGTAAAGTAAAATTTTATTTTTACGCAGAGTAAAATTTTACTTTTATGTAGAGTAAAATTTTACTTTATTGCAGACAGTATGTTAGCCACTTAGAAAAACATTTCCAACCTGCACCAAAATTTACCACAATACACAAACTCCCCTGATGATCATCATGCAATCTTTGTGCAAAAATAATCTAACAACACAACTACATATATCATCAAAGATACACAAGTATAACCTATATCATTGTATTCTATCCATAATAACGTTCATTCCCAGTCAAAACAATATCCTGCTATAATAATGTATTAATCACCAAACCATAGTAAAATTTACTAGAACAATAGACATAGCATGTACTATCTAATACTCATTTAGTGTTGTTTCACTTACAATTACTTTTTCACCATTCTTTCATTTACAAAATCCAAAATTACATACATCATTCACAGTAGTTCCCCAAAAAGTTGTCCATATTGTCATCCTTGAAGTCTTAGCTTGTCACGACCCAAACCCGGCCCTATGGGTTTAGCACCGTAACTGGCCAGTAATCCGAGATTACCGGAGGCCTGCTGAACAGTAATACAGTTAAACAGAGTACAGGGCCTGGCGGAAGCCAATACAATAAGTAACTAGTGTCCATTGAGTTGTGAAATCTGTATGCCAAAAACATTTTTCATGCATTCATACGGTTCAGAACAGTACAGTCTATACAATCATATACAAACATTCAGTGCGGGGACTTAATCCCTCGATAACAGTATAGTAGACAGTACGCGGTCTATACAGTGATACAAAACAGTGAGGAGACCGATGGGAAAACCCAAAACAAAATCCCAAGCCATAACATGGCAACACGGAACCTCACAGTGAGGCACATAGGCTGGCTTGACAAAACTGGGGACCAACCCACGCTCCTAGCTCTGGTCTGGCTGCTGAGAACCTACATATATATATATATATAAACAGTGAGCTAAAGCCCAGTGAATAACATAAAGCGTAAAGAGGTTATGAATGAATGTCCTTACAGTAATGAAAGCAGTTCATTAAACAGTATTTCAGTCTTTCAGTATCAGTCAATCAATCATATGTGGTACATCCATTAGCCTATAACAGTAGGTCCAAAGGACCGGTCTTAACAGACCCAACAGTAATGATGGCCAATCATTCAGTAAACAGTATGGTCCACAGGGAACCGACAGAGCTCTGTAGCAGTAACAGTAAACAGTAAGTGCTAAGGATGCCACAATACAGTTCACAATACAGGACATACATTCATTCAGTAAACAATATCAGTTCGATAAACATTTCAGTTCAGTATTCAAAAGATCATCATTTTGAACATATCTTTACACAATTGTTACTCACAGAGATTGGGCTAATAGCAGCTAGAGCGCGTCCCCGAGAGCCAACCCTAAACAGTTAACAAATAGAACACACACTAAGTTTCACAGTCGGGAAGGATGATAATTAAATCCCTAAATTTCCTCGGTGTGGTTCTATGTCTAAATCCTCATTAAGATGTCTTAAACTAGGCCTAAGAATGCCTAGGAATGGATGAGGATGCAAAAATACAGTTAGAAATTTTTCAAAGTTGCTGAAAATAGGTGCTTCGCTCGAGCGAGCCTTCCTTCGCTCGAGCGAGCTTCCAAAATCAAAGGCTTCGCTCGAGCGAACAATCCTTCGCTCGAGCGGTCTGATGAACAGTAAAAGTACTGGTGCTCGATTTTTACGCGCGATACCACGCTCGATGCTCGCTCGAGCGGAGCCCTGAATAAGGTGCTCGCTCGAGCGAGGAATCCTTCGCTCGAGCGAAGAAGCCAAATCTGGAATTTCCAGATTTGCCTTCCAAGCTCAAACCAAGCATTCTCAACTCAATTCGACCTCTTGGCCCAAATTCTGGAAAATATCTATTCAATATACAACAAGTTTCAAAAGCAATTTACACATGCAAGGGCCAAGAGTTGGTCAATTAAAGCCATTTTTCAAACCCATTTCAAGACAAATTCAAAACATGCAATGCATGACTTTAACCAAATTCAAGGTTCAAAGCTTGTCCAAATGGACTCATTTCTGCAAAAACATGATGAATTCATGGACTCAAGTCTAAATATGAACATGCAAGTACAATTGGTCCATGAAATCAACTCAAGAGCATCAATATAAACATGCATGTATGAATTAAGCTCTATTTCAACATATATGAACTAATTCATGACTTAAACTCTACAATTTACTTGATTCATGCAAGACAACCTTAAATGCAACAATGAGGGATTGATTTACCTTGCCTAAGTCTCAATTACAAATCTTGCAAGCTCAATTTAGCAAGTTACACTCCAAATCTACAAGATTCAAGCTAAATCCCCAAAGTTGAGTTCAAATCTCTCACTCTCTCTCTAAGTCTCTTCTTTGGTCGGCTAGAGCAAGAGGAATGGCTGAAGAAATGAAGTTGTTCAAGTGAAATACAAGTCTCAAACATGAATAAACAAATGCCCCATTCAATGGCAAAGTTGTAATTCCGACCAACTCCTTAATTGGCTTTATTAATCTAATTTAATCATTCCTAATCAATTTTCAGATAAATATACCATTAAATCACAATATTCTACTGATCCAAAACTCTAAACGGTTCCTAATTCGGCCGCCGATAAGGCCTTCAATTAGCAGTTTAAACATATGAATTCAAACAGATACAATCAATCAAACAGATGCAATATGCAATTCAATAAATAAACTTATTCAATTTCAGTTTCGATTTCAATCAGTTTTCAGTACTTCAGTTAATTCAATTATCAGTCATTATCAGTTCAGTTTAGCAGTAATCAGTATAATTCAGTGTTTATCGGTAATCAGTACGAGGGTTGTTACAGTCTCCCCTCCTTATAAGGAGTTTAGTCCTCTAAACTCGAGTTACCTTCATTCTGGAAGAAAACAGGATTCAGCGGGAACAAATCAGGATATCGCCTAGCCATGTCATCTTCCCTTTCCCAAGTGGCATACACACCACCATGATTCTGCCAGTCAACTTTCACTAGCGGGATCTCTTTGTTTCTCAGTTTCTTGATCCGTCGGTTTACAATCTGTATAGGCCGTTCCTCGTAAGTGTAGTCATCACTCAACACGATCGAGTAGGCTCAATCACATGAAACGGATCCGAAGATAATCTCTCAACATCGAAATGTGGAAGACGTTATGCATATGCTCCATTTCAGGAGGAAGTGCAACTTGATACGCCACCGGATTGATTTTCTCAATCACCTCATACGGTCCGACATACCGCGGCGCTAACTTGCCCTTGACTCCAAAACGAGTCTGGCCTTTCATTGGTGTCACTTTCACAAACACGTGATCACCCACTTCATACTCTCTGTCCCGTCTTCTAACATCCGCATAACTTTTCTGTCTACTCTGTGCGTTTTCAGTCTCTGCTGTATCAGTTTGATCTTTTCAGTCGTCTCATATACAATCTCGGGCCCAAGCAAAGGCCCATCTCCAACTTCTGCCCAGCAAATTGGAGATCTACACTTTCTGCCATACAATGCCTCGAAAGGCGCCATACCAATACTCGAATGGTAGCTGTTGTTGTAGGCGAATTCAGCCAACGGCAAATGACTTTCCCAGTTTCCCTGAAATCAAGGACACACATTCTCAGTAGATCCTCTAAAGTTGGATGGTCCTTTCTGACTGTCCATCTGTCTGAGGATGATAGGCACTACTCAGCCTCAATTCAGTACCCAATGCAGTCTGTAGGCTTTGCCAGAACCTCGATGTAAACTTCGAATCCCTGTCAGAAACAATAGACACAGGCACTCCGTGCAGTCTAACAATTTCATCAATATAGATAACAGCCAATTTATCCGCATTATAGATTGTCTTGACAGGTAAGAAGTGTGCAGATTTGTCAGTCTATCAACAATAACCCAAATAGAATCCATACCTTTCCTGGAGCGAGGTAACCAACGATAAAATCCATCGTGATATGCTCCCATTTCCACTCTATGGGTAAGGGTTGCAGTAATCCGGCAGGTCGTTGATGTTCAGCTTTGACTTGTTGGCAATGAAGACACTTGGACACAAATCGGCAATTTCTTTCTTCATTCCCGGCCACCAGAAATTCTGTTTCAGATCTTGATACATTTTCGTATTCCCCGGGTGAATCGAAAACTTCGAATTGTGGCCTTCTTGGAGAACTCTTCTTTTCAATTCAGTGTCATTTGGTACACACAGTCTATCTTGAAATTTCAGTACATTGTTGTCAAATTTGAACCCCGGTCTCGGTTTTGAATCTCTCTCTTCGATGATTTTCTTCAAGTAATCATCCAGTTGTGTTTCTCCTTAATCTCTTCAATCAATGCTGGTTGAGCAGTAATGGCAGCTAAGGTTCCACCTTGTTCTTCAAAACAATTTCAATCTCAGACTTTTCAAGTCACAAAGCAACTCCTTCTGTCCAGTCAGCAAACAGGCTAAGTTCCCAATCGATTTTCGGCTCAAAGCATCGGCAACGGTATTGGCTTTTCCCGGATGGTACAGAATCTGTAGGTCATAATCTTTGATCAGTTCAAGCCATCTCCGCTGTCTCATATTCAGTTCTTTCTGGTGAAGAAATACTTCAGCTCTTGTGGTCGGTGTATACTTCACATGTTGCCCCATACAAATAGTGACGCCAAATTTTCAATGCAAAAACCACTGCAGCAAGTTCAGATCATGGGTTGGGTAATTCTTTTCATGCGGTCTCAACTGTCGGGAAGCATAAGCAATAACTCTCCCATTCTGCATTAAAACACATCCCAAACCCTTATGAGAAGCATCACTAAAACAGTGTAACCATCTGTACCTGAAGGTAAGTCAGACCGGTGCAGTCACAAGTCGGTTTTCAACTCTTGGAACGCTGATTCCCTCTGGTCAGTCCAGTCAAATGATGTCCCCTTCTGTGTCAACTGAGTCAGTGGTAAGGCAATCTTGGAGAAATCTTTGACAAATCTTCTGTAATATCCAGCCAATCCCAAAAAGCTTCGGACTTCGGTTACATTCGTTGGTCTAGGCCAGTTCACTACAGCTTCAATTTTCTGCGGATCAACAGAAATTCCATCTTTGCTAATAACATGCCCCAAAAACATCACATGATCAAGCCAAAATTCACATTTAGACAGTTTAGCATACAGTTTCTGTTCTCTTAAGGTCTGCAGGGCAAGTCTTAGATGGTGTTCATGTTCTTCAACAGTCTTAGAATAAATCAGTATGTCATCAATAAATACCACAATGAAATCATCAAGGTATGGTTTAAAAATTCTGTTCATAAGGTCCATAAATGCAGCAGGGGCATTCGTGACTCCGAACGGCATAACTAAAAATTCATAATGTCCATACCTTGTTCTAAAAGCAGTCTTATCAATATCTGGTTTAACTTCAGTTGATGGTACCCGATCTAGATCAATCTTGGAAAACACTTGTGCACCCTGTAACTGGTCAAATAAATCATCAATACGTGGCAATGGATATTTATTTTTACAGTTACCTTGTTCAATTCACGGTAATCAATGCACAGTCTCAGTGAGCCATCTTTCTTCTTCACAAACAAAACAGGTGCACCCCACGGTGAAGTACTGGGTCTGATAAACTTCTTGTCTAACAGTTCCTGCAATTGCACTTTCAATTCCTTCAGTTCAGTTGAGCCATTCTGTAAGGAGCTTTGACATTGGTTGTGTACCCGAACTACATCAACGGTAAATTCAATCTCCCTGTCAATCAAATCCCCTGGTAGATCATCTGGAAATACATCTGGGAATTCTCTGACTATAGGAATACAATTCATATCAGTTTTAACACTATCATCAGTAGGCACAGTCAGCACAGAACACAGATATCCTTTACACCCCTTTCTAATTAGTTTAACAGCTTTCACAGAAGAAATCAGATACGGAGGAGGTACTACTCCACTCCCATTAAACACAAATTCAGGCAAACCGGTGGACGGAAAACTACTTGTTTTGTTACACAGTCTATAGTGGCATATATTTTTGTAACCAATCCATCCCCAATATTACATCAAAGTGATCAATATTCAATGGCAGTAAATCAATAAATAGATGCATATCCCCAACAATAATCTCACAGGCAGGATACATATATGCACATGTCATGGATCCCCCAACAGGTGATGATACAGCTAGCAGATAGTTCATGGGTTCTAAGGGTCTATTCAATTTACGCGAAAAAGCATGCGATACATACGAATGTGTAGACCCCGAATCAATCAACACATATGCATTTTGAGCACAGATAGAGAGGATACCTGACACACAGTCTCAGTGTTTTGCATGTCTCCCGGTACTAGGGCAAACACTCGGCCTTGCCTCATAGGCTCTTTCCCGGTAGCTTTGGGGTTAGGCTTCGTGCTACATTTGATGCTGTTGCGTTCGGTGTAGCTTTACCACTAACTGGTGGAGCAGAAGGGCAGTCTTTAATTCTGTGGCCCACCTTGCCACACCTGAAACAAGCTCCAGAAATCTGATAGCAAACCCCTTTGTGCTTGTTGCCACATATAGAGCAGGGTGGAGTAAATCCACTCCCTTGGCTGGGGCTAGTTGTCGACCCCGTATTCTGTTTCTTGGTTGCTGGGTTATGCTTGCCTTTCTTGAATTTAAAACCCTGCCTTTTACCTTGCCACTCAGTTGTTGGTGTTTCAGATTGTTTCACTGCTGCAATATTCGTCTCGGCCATCAATGCCCAGTCGAGAACACCCACAAAAGTTGGCAATTTCAAAACATTTATTTGGTCCTGTATAGCAACACTAAGGCCGCCTTCAAACCTCCTGGCCTTCTTATAATCGGTGTCCACCATGTGTGGTGCATACCTAGCAAGTTCGGTAAATTTCTTCTCATACTCTGCAACAGACATTTTGCCCTGCCTCAGCTGTTCAAACTCAGTCACTTTCCTGTCCCTGATGCACTGGGGAAAGTACTTTTCAAAGAAGGACTCCTTGAACTGAGCCCAAGTCATAATGGTATTTGCATCACGGGTCAACATCCACCACCTTCTTGCTTCTTCCTGAAGGGTGAAGGTTGCTAACAGTACTTTATTGGCTTCGGAGCACGGGAACATCTCAAACAATTTTTCTGTCTCAAGCACCCAAGCTTCAGCCTTTAATGGTTCAAGGCCTCCCTGAAAGGATGGCGGTTTCAACTTGCTGAACTTCTGGGTAAGAGCAATAATATCCCCCTTATTGCATTCACATTTTGCACATTCTGTTCGGTTGCACCGGAGGAGGAGGAGGTGGCTGTGGATTCTATTGTTGATCTAGCCTTTCAATTATCAGTCCCATCATTAGTTCAAGTCTGGCCATTCTGGCCTCAGAGGATGATGATTCAGTTTCATTTGCAGTGCTTGCGTTATCCATTTTCACTATAAGCAGTTATAACAGTTATCATGATAAGCGGTTATATAATTAAACAGTTTAACATTTTAACATATATTCAGTCAGTCATAAGCACACACTTTTCAAATTCATGAGATGTCCTAATTGCTTTTCTAGGACACCTATAGCTCATTCGGACACGTGTGTGCGGTATAACTCGTGGTTAAGTTCGCTCTGATACCACTCTGTCACGACCCAAACCCGGCCCTATGGGTTTAGCACCGTAACTGGCCAGTAATCCGAGATTACCGGAGGCCTGCTGAACAGTAATACAGTTAAACAGAGTACAGGGCCTGGCGGAAGCCAATACAATAAGTAACTATGTCCATTGAGCTGTAAATCTGTATGCCAAAAACATTTTTCATGCATTCATACGGTTCAGAACAGTACAGTCTATACAATCATATACAAACATTCAGTGCGGGGACTTAATCCCTCGATAACAGTACAGTAGACAGTACGCGTCTATACAGTGATACAAACAGTGAGGAGACCGATGGGAAAACCCAAAACAAAATCCCAAGCCATAACATAGCAACACGGAACCTCACAGTGAGCACATAGGCTGGCTTGACAAAACTGGGACCAACCACGCTCCTAGCTCTGGTCTGGCTGCTAACCTACATATATATATATATATAAACAGTGAGCTAAAGCCCAGTGAATAACATAAAGCGTAAAGAGGTTATGAATGAATGTCCTTACAGTAATGAAAGCAGTTCGTTAAACAGTATTTCAGTCTTTCAGTATTTCAGTCAATCAATCATATGTGGTACATCCATTAGCCTATAAACAGTAGGTCCAAAGGACCGGGTCTTAACAGACCCAACAGTAATGATGGCCAATCATTCAGTAAACAGTATGGTCCCACGAGGGAACCAACAGAGCTCTGTAGCAGTAACAGTAAACAGTAAGTGCTAAGGATGCCACAATACAGTTCACAATACAGGACATACATTCATTCAGTAAACAATATCAGTTCGATAAACATTTCAGTTCAGTATTCAAAAGATCATCATTTTGAACATATCTTTACACAATTGTTACTCACAGAGATTGGGCTAATAGCAGCTAGAGCGCGTCCCCGAGAGCCAACCCTAAACAGTTAACAAATAGAACACACACTAAGTTTCACAGTCGGGAAGGATGATAATTAAATCCCTAAATTTCCTCGGTGTGGTTCTATGTCTAAATCCTCATTAAGATGTCTTAAACTAGGCCTAAGAATGCCTAGAATGGGATGAGGATGCAAAAATACACTTAGAAAATATTTGCAAAGTTTGCTGAAAATAGGCGCTTCGCTCGAGCGAGCCTACCTTCGCTCGAGCGAGCTTCCAAAATCGAAGGCTTCGCTCGAGCGAACAATCCTTCGCTCGAGCGGTCTGATGAATAGTAAAAGTACTGGATGCTCGATTTTTACGCGCGATACCACTCTCGATGCTCGCTCGAGCGGAGCCCTGAATAAAGGTGCTCGCTCGAGCGAGGAATCCTTCGCTCGAGCGAAGAAGCCAAATCTGGAATTTCCAGATTTGCCTTCCAAGCTCAAACCAAGCATTCTCAACTCAATTTTCGACCTCTTGGGCCCAAATTCTGGAAAATACATCTACATTCACTATACAACAAGTTTCAAAAGCCAATTTACACATGCAAGGGCCAAGAGTTGGTCAATTAAAGCCATTTTTTCAAACCCATTTCAAGGACAAATTCCAAAACATGCAATGCATGGACTTTTAACCAAATTCAAGGTTCAAAGCTTGTCCAAATGGACTCATTTCTGCAAAAACATGATGAATTCATGGACTCAAGTCTAAATATGAACATGCAAGTACAATTGGTCATGAAATCAACTCAAGACGCATCAATATAAACATGCATGTATGAATTAAGCTCTATTTCAACATATATGAACTAATTCATGACTTAAACTCTACAATTTACTTGATTCATGCAAGACAACCTTAAATGCAACAATGAGGGATTGATTTACCTTGTCTAAGTCTCAATTACAAATCTTGCAAACTCAATTTAGCAAGTTACACTCCAAATCTACAAGATTCAAGCTAAATCCCCAAAGTTGAGTTCAAATCTCTCACTCTCTCTCTAAGGCTCTTCTTTGGTCGGCTAGAGCAAGAGGAATGGCTGAAGAAATGAAGTTGTTCAAGTGAAATACAAGTCTCAAACATGAATAAACAAATGCCCCATTCAATGGCAAAGTTGTAATTCCGACCAACTCCTTAATTGGCTCAAATTAATCTAATTTAATCATTCCTAATCACATTTTAAATAAATATACCATTAAATCGCAAATATTCTACTGATCCCAAAACTCTAAACGGTTCCTAATTCGGCCGCCGATAAGGCCTTCAATTAGCAGTTTAAACATATGAATTCAAACAGATACTCAATCAATCAAACAGATGCAATATGCAATTCAATAAATAAACTTATTCAATTTCTGTTTCAATTTCAATCAGTCTATTCAGTACTTCAGTTAATTCAATTATCAGTCATTATCAATTCAATTTAGCAGTAATCAGTAGCTAATTCAGTAGTTTAACGGTAATCAGGACGAGGGTTGTTATATAGCTCTAGCTCATTTTTTTTTTTTTTTTTTTTTGAGGTTGAATTCTTCCTCAGTCCATGCTTTTGGATAATCATTCAAAAATTGGTGCACTATTGATACTCGAAAATTGTTAATTTCATCATCTTCCATAGAATTTGCAATAGGCTCATCTCTTATGATTTGGCGCATGATATAACATACAATAATTCCGCAATCAACACTGTTAATAAAAATCAAGATCTTGTTAGATTTAGTCAAATTCGAAAACTACCAATTCAAGCATGTAGTAGTAGCGTGAAATACTTACGATGTTGGGCGTTGTTGTGGACTATTTTTCACCGACACCAAGTTTGCAAACTTTCTTCTTCCTCTCTTCTTTTTGTTGGCCAACTTGTTCTCCACATATGTTATCTAACATCATTACATAATTGTTTGGTTACGATTAAATACAAGAATAAGACACAATAAAAAATTACTGTTAATATGATGCAAAGCACTTACAATCTTTTTTGCATCCTTAAGGTAAGGATCTTCTCTGTTGTCTCTTGGCCTTAAAGAATTGTAATGTCTCCACTCATCAAATTCAGTGTCAAATACAAGAAGTGTCCAGTGGTAGGGTTTTTCTTTCTTCTTGTTCCCATTGGAGTTTATGCAAAAATGAAGGTATCTGTATCCACTCAAATCTTGTTCAAGGACTTCATCAATTAAATGATTTCTCAACTCTCCATAACCCCATTTCACTAATGACTGCATTTAATCATATAAGAGTGTCATGTCTCAAGTTGTGTTGGTGACACACTGCATGAGTTGTCAATCTTTGGCAAACCAAATAGTAAAAATTAACTCCAAAATACAGTACAATGTTACACTAAACCACAGTAAAATTTTATCAATTCAAACTAAACACAAATTGATGGCTTACCCAACAAAGGCTTGAGAAAAAGAATGATTTATTTTTTTCTGGCTTCTTTGCTTGTTGCTCAATTTGAAGCATTTCTACAAAGCTGTCAATGACCTACAAAAATAAAAATCAATTAAATATATGTTAATAAAATGAATTATTTTTAGTTATTGAAGTGAACACTAGTCATTGAAACTTGTATGGCCACTTACATTATTTGCAGTATCACCATCTCTCAGAATTGCATCCACATCATGCAATGTAACATATACTCCATTTCCTGTACCGGACCATATGATTGTACTAGTCATAAGGTAAAAAAAATGTTGATTAGCACATTGCAGTTTGATAATAGTAAAAATCTGTTGTTTGATAAAATTAAAATGGTCTTTCTCAGTGGTTTCCAAATTGTAAATCTTGCTCAATAGACACTTATCATTCTCATCAAGCAATTTGCATATTACACCGTTATCTGGAAACAAAACCCTTCCAACTGGCTTTGGTTGGCTTAGAGGCAAGTTAGGCAAGTTGTCAACACAAATCACTTCATTTGATATCACTTCAATTACTTGTTTTGTGGTCTTTTTTTTCTTTGCCTCTCTTGGCTCACATTCAAAATCAGACATCTCTTTTTTCTTCCTCGCCTTGATTTTGATTTTCTTGACCATGGATGTTTGCAATGGCTCTATGACTATAGGTGTTTCTTTCAATGTAGTTTGAATCCCAAAGTTTTGCTCTTGTTCTACTCCTTTAGCATGTGGCATTTCTTTAGAAGCAAAAGCTTGGGTAGCCGCATGAACTACATTTTCTTCAATCTGTTCAACCAACTGTTTATTTTCAGATTCGAGTACTTCAATCTCCTTTCTCAGGTTCTCCATCTCTTTCTCTGTGTTGTTCATCTTTTCCATCATTTCTTTTGTTTTTGCCTCTTGATCCTCTTGTATTTTTTGCATTATCTCCCTCATTTTATTCAGTTCTTCAACCAATGCCATATTCTCACTTTTCAGCCTCTTGTTTTCTTTTTGAACTCGTTCTAATTTCCCAAGATCAATGAAGTCCTTCAAAGGTTGATTATCTGCTAAAGCTTCAACTACATGATCTTCATCTTCTTTAGTCTCCAAATTTTCCTCTATGTCTAATGCATCTTCTTCATCATCATTGCGAATGAGTTCCATTTCTTCTCTGGAAATGGGCTTCAGTTCATTGTGATTTACCTGCATTTGAAAAATAGAAAAAGAAAAAAAGTCAGCAATGAAGCAAACTTTAACCATTAGAGTAAAATTTTACTCTGTTTCAAAGTAAAAGTTTACTCTGATTGTAAGTAAACTTTTACGCTAATTTAAAGTAAACTTTTACTCTGTTCAAGAGTAAGTAAAATTTTACTCTGATTGTAAGTAAAGGTTTACTCTGATTGTAAGTAAACTTTTACTCTGATTTAAAGTAAACTTTTACTCTGTTCAAGAGTAAGTAAAATTTTACTCTGACTGTAAGTAAAAGTTTACTCTGATTTAAAGTAAACTTTTACTCTATTCAAGAGTAAGTAAAATTTTACTCTGACTGTAAGTAAAAGTTTACTCTGATTATATGTAAACTTTTACTCTGATTTAAAGTAAACTTTTACTCTGTTCAAGAGTAAGTAAAATTTTACTCTGTTTCAAAGTAAAATTTTACTATGTTTCAAAGTAAAAGTTTACTCTGACTGTAAGTAAACTTTTACTCTAATTTTAAGTAAATTTTTACTCTGTTCAAGAGTAAGATTTTATTATGTAAGTATAATTTTAAGCAAAGTGAACCAGTAAGGCTGAGTTTGGAAAGATGATACATCTTCGGGCTTTAATGTTTGTAATGACCTCATCATTAGCTTTTTCCTTAACGTTGATAAGTCCATCGAAGGAGCCTTGGACACAAATTTTTTCCTTGAGGTTGAATAAGGGTAGTATGCTCGCATAACCAGTACTATAAAATAAAAAATCAAAATTAATTAATTCTCTAAAGATAGATTGCGTAATATTTCAAGTAGTTCAATTTACTTACCAAAAGAAGAAGTACACATCCAGTTACATTTTCAGGACTTCCTAATGAAGAATGGATTGAAATAGTCAACGTGGATGCAACTACAGTCAACCATGCATATGAATTCATCATTTCCAAATCTTCTATAAGGGCGACAAAAGCCCATCCAACTGTTAGACCAATTGTTGGTAATAGCAAAGTTGCCACAACAAATAAACACATTATTCGTGCAACATCCTCAACATCAACTCTCGTTGTGCCTTCCAATGCATCTCCTAATGCCTCTCGCAAACTCTTTACGGATATTCTTGACATATTACAAAACCTTCTCTGCACAAAAGGTGATTCTTGTTTCTTCCCATATGAGACATCTACTTTTTTCGTTCTCGATTTTATCCCAAAAATCAAAGTAACGTCATTGTCCATATGTCACATGTTTTCTCCCCAAGCTTAAATCCCTTTGTATGAAAGTCATAAGATTTGATCACATCCATGACATTATCGTCAACTTTCTTGAACTTCTTTAACACCACATCATCTTTCTTCCAAAAAGATCTAAACAACATCCCAAAAGGTATTCTCTCACTGGCAGTAATGTGTCTTTTAGTGAACCTTGTGTCTCGCATTAGGTTTATCAATGAAACAATGTTTGACCAATGTTGTTTCATATAGTTCTCCCTCTCCCGTACTCCATGTACAATATTCAACTTCGAAGGTTTTGTTGTTGAAGGCATTGGATTGCTTTCTTTGCAGCCTTCATCATCACTAACATTGGATTGAACTTCTTTACTACTTTTGCTCTTTTTTTTAGGGACTTTTTTCTTTTGTATAACCGTTGGTGGAACTTCAGAATCATCATCACCATCATCACCACATTCGCTTCTTGTAACAACCATTTTAAAATACTAAAAAGTTTCCCTATATCAACAGTGTAACATTTTACTTTAAACAACAAAGTGACAAAACAAATAAGCACTAAACAAAATGCACAAGCATTATAATGAGACAGTAAAGTTTTACTCTGTTTGGCAGTAAAACTTTAGTTTTATTGAAAGTAAAATTTCACTCTGATTGGAAGTAAAATTTTAATCTGAACAATATACCCTAGGAAATAAATAAAAAACACATACAAATTTTATAGAACCAAGAATCAAGAAAACCTTGTCTCAATTTTGACTATAAGCAACACAGTTCTGAAATTAACATTCACATACATAAATAGATACATATATATATATATATATATATATTCATATATAAATTGATATGCACATTTATGTAATGAGTAAAGGCTAGAGTTAAAATAAAATTTTACTCTGGTTGGAAGTAAAATTTTACTCTGAAAAATTCATAAAGCAAGTGAATTTGAAAGTATTGAAATTGCAGGACCAAAACACTACAGAAATCAAAGCATAATGAGCAAAGGCTAGAGTAAAAGTAAAATTTTACTCTGTAATAAGTAAAATTTACTCTCATTGTAAGTAAAATTTTACTCTGTTGGAAGTAAAATTTTACTCTGAAAAATTCATGAAGCAAGTGAATTTGAAAGCATTGAAATTGCAGGACCAAAACACTACAGAAATCAAAGCGTAATGAGAAAATGCTAGAGTTAAAGTAAAATTTTACTCTGTAATAAGTAAAATTTACTCTCATTATAAGTAAAATTTTACTCTGAAAAATTCATGAAGCAAGTGAATTTGAAAGCATTGAAATTGCAGGACCAAAACACTACAAAAATCAAAGCGTAATGAGCAAAGGCTAGATTGGAAGTAAAATTTTACTCTGAAAAATTCATGAAGCAAGTGAATTTGAAAGCATTGAAATTGCAGGACCCAAACACTACAGAAATCAAAGCGTAATGAGAAAAGGCTAGAGTTAAAGTAAAATTTTACTCTGTAATAAGTAAAATTTTACTCTCATTGTAAGTAAAATTTTACTCTGAAAAATTCATGAAGCAAGTGAATTTCAAAGCATTGAAATTGCAGGATCAAAACACTACAGAAATCAAACCGTAATGAGAGAAGGCTAGAGTTAAAGTAAAATTTTACTCTGTAATTCCGAAATACCTAAATTAGTTTTCAAAATTTTTAAACCTTAACATTCTCACATGATTTAGTAATTTAAAGTATTTTAAGATAGTAATAAAAATTTTAGAACAGATGATCCTTAGTACAACCAAAAATCCCAAATTCTACTCACCCAACGTAATCTCATACACCACTCCCAAAATGAAAACAAACCCAGACAGACTTCATAATATCAAAAAACTAGCAGAAAGAGGAAAAAATCACCTGCAAAATGTGTGTCCAAGAGAGAGAGTAAAGCGTAATGCGGAGTTCGATTCTAGCGCGAGCGACGAACCTGTAACGTTGCTAGGGTTTCAATCGACGAAACTGTAACGAAGTAGCTCTAGAGAGTGAGAGTAATGAGACTCAGAGAAAGGTTTCAATCGATGCTAGGGTTTTCGAATGATGATATTCAGAGAAGAGAAGGGTTTTCAATCGATGAAACAGAGTGAGGGGAGAGAAACAGTGCAATTGTTTCATATTTCCCCACTTATATAGAAGAACATTTCAGTCAGTTCATGCTATTTTTTTAATTGAGGGCTTTTGGGGCCATTGTTTTATTCCATGGGTTTCACATAAAATAGGCCTAATGAGAGGGGCTTTTCACCAAAAATCCCAACTTATAACACGGACCAAAAAATAAATAAGAATGTCTTATGTCTTTCAGCCCATTAATTTTTGTTGGTCTAAAAGATAAAAGGCCAAGTATCATTTTTTACTCTCTTATTGCATTGGGCTTTGTTGCAGTTATTGTTGTAAAATGAATTAGTAAATTATTTAAATTAGTCTTGTGTTAAACTTGTTAAAAATTTATTTAAAATTATCTCATTAGCTAAAAAATATAGTTTAAATAAATTTTAAAATTCATTAGTTTTTTTGGTTCAGCTTAATAAACTAAGGGTCTGTTTGGGAAGATCACTTGGATTAAAATAGCCATATAAAATAAAATAGATTATTTTAACCAAATAAGACAAAATTTCACATCTAATTGATAATCATTTCATTTTTTCTCTTACAAAAATCAAAAAAACTATCACAAACAAGACTTTTTAACCCCAAACTAAAATAACCCAAAGCCAAAAAATTAACCCTCATCCTAAATGAAGGCTAATTTATTAAGTTTGGCTCGATGAAACCTCATTTGAAATTAACTTAAAAAATTAAACAAGCATATTGAAACTTGTTAAATTAAACTTCAACAATTTAATACTCAAATCTCAATTCGACTCACTTTCAATCCTGTTAACAGAACCAAAAGGCAATTGATTCTGTAAAACTAAGATAATTACACATAAACCAACAAACACCAGCTGTGTCCGGTTCGAATTCCTTGAATGGATCCAAACATCAATTAATTTCAATTTCAACAGTCAAAAGAATTTGATGTAAAATGAGAGAATTTGTATACTTGAATGAAACAAGGCAATGTCACACTGATTGCAATTTTCTTGCTTAGAAATCAAAAGAATTTTAACAAATGCTCACTTGCTGTTTGCTTAAATGCCAAAAAGAAATGATGTACAAAACCTTTTCTCAACTTCCATACATCATCATATGCTGAAGCAATGGTTCCACAAGAGAAGAGTTGGTGGAATGGTCTTGGCTGCTGCCATTCATGGAAGTACTTTTGAATCTGATTCTTCTCAGACTATACAGTGGTATGAGTCTCGTGCAATGAGTTGTCCTTTTAGAGTTGCCTTGATACTCTTGAAGAAGAGACAACTTGCAATCGTGTCGAGCACAATAAGGATGGAATACAAGCAAGCAATGAACATCCCTTCAAAAGCCATGGAAGGACAAGCCCTTCCCACTAGATGATAAGCTCTTACCACCCGGTAGCGAAATAAGCCCTCCACCGCAAGCATACCCAGATTGATAGGAAGATTAATAGAAAGTGCTATTGAGTTCCTAGTCCAACAAAGCAAACAGGCCTTATAAATTGCCCTAAACCTGGTACAATTTTCCAATCCTGCCACAACCAAAGCTAGGTTGCAGATGAGACTGACATTGGCAAGAATTGAATAGAAAACTGCTCTGGCAACCAGAAGGGCAAGAGGGTTTGTTTTTGAGAATCCAAATGATTCGAGGCTATTGAAGGCAACAAAGAGAAGAGAGAAGGCGGCTGCGCTGACAACAACGATGAGGACTGAATTGCAAAGTTGAGTCAAGAGTAGGGACTTGTACAGCTTCATGAATGGGGAAAAGGGTAGTGGAAAAGATGATTTGTGGTGAATCAGAGTTTTAATTATGAGCAATTTGGCTATGACAAGGGACGTAAGGGCAAAAACTAGACTGAAAACAGAGGTGAAAATGTTTTGAGAAAGATTACTGTTGAGAAGAGAGAGAAACTGGGAAGAAGGATGGAAGATTGGTTCGAAGCAAGCATGGATGATCAGAAGTAGCGGCGAAGAAGACGAAGAAAGGGCCTGTGAGAGGAGGACTGAGGCTGAGAAGGGCAGAATAAGAAGAAGTGGAATGGTGGTGAAATACTCATATTTTTTAAGAAAGGTGTGGATTGACCTCCTCATGATCTTTCTTGGATTCTCCATATGAACATATGTGGATTCTTCTTCCATTAGATATGTGAGTGAGTGAATAGGTTTTGCACTTGCAACGAATTGCATATATGCACTTCTGCCTTTGAAAAAGAGAGAGAGAGAGGGGAGAGAGGGAGAGAATTGATATTTCAATATTGAAGAGTTTCAAGATTTCTTTAGTGAGTGAGATTCATATTTTCCTTCCTATCTCAACTACCAGAAACTAACCCATAACCACCAAGGTACAAGTAAATTCATAAAACAACAATGCTAGACACAAATTAAACACAGTTATAATGGGATCCACACTCCACATTCAGAATAAATCTCAATCAACTAATACACTTTTCGTGTCTCATTCTTTATTTCAATTATGTGTTCTTAACACTAGCATTTGCACTTTCTAGGATTGAGATTTTATTGGAGTAATTAAAGCATGGTTTTTGTTTGCTCCTTGATCTTTTGAGGTCGTTGTTATTGTGAAAATATTTTCTGTTATTTTTATTGCGAGATTAGAGGGCTCATGTTGTTACCTAGGCTGATGCAAAACAAAAAACTGTTTTGGATAGACATGGGATGGATGGCCCATATTGCTATGGATATGTATGTTTTACCCCTTGTCTTATCTACATATCTACATATCTATGTATCCCCACCAATTGGCAATCTATTCTATATTGTGGGTGATACGTAGCTTGCACGAAGATTATCAATTTTCCAAATAGAAGCAAAACTATAGTCTAAAAGAGTCGCAACGTCTTTTGGTTTGATTGTGTGTTGGATATGCATTTTGGTATAAGAGGAAAGAATATTATCTTGATTTATATTATTAGACTTATTTATTATGAGAAAAGTTAGGGATTATGAAAATTTTTTCATGAAAATGATCATGAAAGATTTATGATCCTTAGATTACCTTGATTAGTGTGTAGTATAGTGCTTTATTCTAAATATAATCCAAGAGTTACAAAACTTTCATGATTATTTTCATGAAAGGTTTTTGATGATGCCTAGCATTAGCTTAAGATTTTAAAATAATTAGTGGCATAACTATACATATTAACACTGTTACAAGTGTTGATAGATCCCCTCAAAAATTATACTCGTGCTGATGTATTTGTGGGTGCAAGTGTTGGTGGCCCTAACATTATTGTGTCCAAATTATGACTTTTTTGTTCAAAAAAAAAATATTTAATTTGGATTAGTTTGGTTGACCGAAACGATATTGCACCTCACTATAAAGAAAATTAAAAATATAATCAAATATTTCTGTGATCAATTTAATACATGACTTGTCTTCCATCTCATTCTAACATATGGTACTAATTCAGTAACGTATAAATTATATCTAGAAACAAATCAACAAAAAAATTTTAATTTTAAGATTCAAATTATTCTCTTTTGAAAATTAAAAAATTTACTATTCTTTTATATATTATTACTTCAATGGTTTAAATGCATGAAAAACATGATTTGCAAGCGTTAAGTTATTTTTGAATTATGAATTTTAGTAAAAGTTTGTGAAGAAAAAATACAAGATTTTTACTCTGGACAGTATTAACTAATTTTGCAGATTTATTGTGAGATAATGGGAAATTCTCAGTGATTTGGAATTCAAAAGTTAATGTCACTGTATATTTCAAGTCAATTCGAATAAAATTAGGAATGAGTGTGAAATTGAACATTTGTTTATTATCATGGCTAGTGTCAGCATTGTTAGTGCCATCTCCTTTTTAATACAAATTAATAGTATTTATTTCCGATGGCATATGTTTGTGTTGCGACTTGTGGTTTGATTTTGTCCATATACTACTCAATTTCAGAAATAAATATTGAAGGTCATTTTTTTCCCCATATTTTTTACATGGATATAATAAACATCTGGTTGAAATTAGTTTACTGTAACCTTACTTTTTTTCTTTAAAAATGAATTTTGGTATATAGATGGAGCAGTGGAGCTTGACAAAAGTTAGCTCAAAATTGGTGCTTGTTGCTTTGAACAAAATAGATTTTATAGATGACCTTTTAGAATATTTTTCATAAGATTGAAAAAACATCAAAAGTTGAGGGATTCTATTTGAACCCAAAATATGTCTCAGTATGCTCAATTTAAATTTATAAATTTTAATTCTTATAATATCTTAATATGAATTTACTAATAAGGACAACACATATTAAATCCTAACATAATTTTTTTCCCTCATGATACACTATAATTAGTTATTTCTATTTAAATCTCTATATCTTTTTCCCCAAGAGATCAAAGTTATTTCTTCTTCTTCTTCTTCTTCTTCTTCATCCTCCCTCTAAAACTCCAATCCACCCTACCAAAACTCACCATCATCATTAACATTATTATTTTTTATTATTTTGAAACCCCAAATCCTAGAAGAAAGTTTGAATAAAATCAAATAATGGATGAGAATAATAATCAAAATAGTTTTTTGAAGCAGCCCATCAAAAAGGAGATAAGTATTTACATAAAAAGATTTCACAATTTTTGTAGACTATCACCAATTATTTTTTATACCTTTTTTTTTGACTAAAAATTAAAATTTCTACAGAAATTGGGTGTAAATAAAAAATAATAATGGTGCTTTACAAAAATTATTTTGGGAGTACTTAGAAATTTTCATGGTGCGTAAGAAATTGGGTCCGTAAAATTTCATGGTATTTAGAAATTTTCATGGTCCGTAAGATTTCTACAAAAATTGGGTGTAAATAAAAAATAATGACGGTGCTTTATAAAAATTATTTTGGGAGTACTGAGAAATTTTAATCTTAATCAAAAAAACGATATAGAAAATAATTGATGGTACTTTACAAAAATTATGAAATCCCTTTATATGAATACTTATCTCATTTTTTATGGGTTGTTTCAAAAAACTATTTTGATTATTACTTTCATCCATTATTTGATTTTGTTCAAACTTTCTTCTAGATTTAGGATTTCAAATTAATAAAAAATAATGATATTGATGATAATTGTGAGTTTTGATAGGGTCGATTGAAGTTTTAGGAGGATGAAAAAGAAGAGAAAAAAGAAGAAGAATAAGAAGAAATAACTTTAATCTTTGGGTAAGAAGATATAGAGATTTGAATAGAAATAACTAATTAAGATGTACCATGAGAAGAAACAAAAAAATTATTTTAAAGTTTAATATGTGTTGTCCTTATTAGCAAATTAATATTAAGATATAATAAGAATTTAAATTTATGAATTTAAATTGAACGTATTAAGACATATTTTGGGTTCAAATAAAATTCTCCAAAAGTTGGAGGTGTTATGTAACTAAGTTAGTTAAATCTCTTTGACATAATACTAAAAAATTTGAATTAAATCTCGCATTATTTTAGATAAAGAGAGCTATCATTATCGTTGTGCCCAACTTGAAAAATACTCTAACCTAGTTTAAGAACAATAGCGAGAGATTGCACAATTGAACACAATCACATGAGTGAATTTTTAAAAAATTTCATCCACTAATGATAGGATTCCATAAGCATAACATAAGAGGTCTGAAAAAAGATTAAACTTGATGTGGGTAGGCCCATAAAGGCCATAACCCACTATGAACAACCCAAGCTTACCACTTAGAGCCCAATACATAACCCAACTGATAAGGCCCAGCGCCATCTGGAAATCAACATGGCATGAAGGACCAATGAAGACAAGAAGAATGTTAAGCTTTCTATCTCTAATTCATCTCTACATTCTACTTCTTTCTCTAACTTGCTCGTTGGAGGGTTCGCTGGGGGACTCCCCGTTCCCCATTGAACTCGTGTGCAGGTTCACCAGGAGCTTGACGATTTAGATACCGGTTGGAGAAGCGTGGACCAATCCGATCCATTCCACCTAGAACCCGTTATATCATAACTGTATCATCAAAACTCATATTAGAAAGAATTCCTATGTTGGACCAATCTACAGAAGGGAGCCAGTACTAAATTTAAACTCCTAGACAAATGTCTTTTTTTGTTTGGATCAAGAGAATAGCAATAGCGGGCTTCAAACCCATCATGATTCATAAAATATTTGGCTTGCAAACTTATGGACCCAATATTGACGTCATGATACACTGTTTTGAGCCTAGAAAGCAAAAGTAGCCTAGCAAGTCCATCATGGCAATTGGCATGAGGTTAGACGGTCAGGATCGGGCTGTGACCTAAAAATGCTCACAGACCGTCACTCTCCAGCTTCGTTTTTCCATCCCTAGTGGCCCGTTTCCGAACCCTCCACACCCAGTCAGTCAGCGACTTTTGCTTGTACCGGTGAGTTATTCCGATCTGAATTTTATTTTCTAGGTAGTCCAATTCTATCTATCATCTTTCCTTTTATAGAATTTGAGATCTGAATCTGTTAGATATATCTATCTGTGATGATTTTGGTAAATTGTTGTTAGGGTCTTTTGCTTGTAAGCAATTGAACCCATCAAATATTGCTGTTTTATGGTTCGTTAATTTTGTCATGTTTCATTAGTTGCAAAGATTTGGAATTTTCTGTGTGCGTGTGGTGTTTTCAATTCATCTACTATTTAGCAGTAGTGCCAAATTTAGATTCAGGCAATGACCCAAAATTGTAGAAATTAGCTTCAAAAAATTAAACTTTTAATTAATTCAGCAGAAATTCTGAATGAATAGCATGGAAACTGGATAATAATATAAATAGGAAAATTGGTGATTTTTTTTTTTTTTTTTTGGTGATAAATAACCAAACTTTATTGAGAAAGCATCGAGATGGTGCAAAGAATACAAGAGCGGCCTCAAAAGACCGACCAAACTAACAAATCAAATCCTCCGCCAAATCTATGAATAGGAAAATTGGTGATAAGTTCAGGAATTTGAATGAATTTGGATTTGGATTTGGATTCGGATTTAGTTTTGGACTAGAACCAATAAATTAATTAATTGAAGAATTCTTTTTATTCATTTAATGTTTGAAGCAGTAATCAATTGGTGGGTTGAGAAGCCTCAAGGTGTTTAGAGACACGCCTTTCTTTTTTTTTTGAAGAAGAAGAATTAAAAGTTGCAATTTATTGATATGGCATCTAGGCGGCACGTTCGTTACAGTCGTCTTGCAGCTGATGAAGATAATGATTATGATACTGGTGGATATGACCCTCGATACGACTATACACCAAAGTCCTTTGACAAAGTGCCTTGGAAATCCATTTTCCTTGCACTTTTCCTACTCTCCTTAGGGTGCATGCTTATCTTTCTGTCCTACTTCGTCTTCATAGGTCACATGGGAGGAGAACGATCCCAATCTTATGGTCTTTTAGGACTTGGAATTCTTACTTTCCTCCCAGGTATGTTTTAAAAATTTGGGCTCGTTATATTTATTGATTTTGCTTGCTAAAAATGATCACTGCTTATATAATGAATTAAGTTTTACCCTGGAGCATCCACATTTGGGCATTTCTGTGCCCCTTTTTTAGTTTTACTTTTTTTATACTCTGGAAAATTTATATGTGCTCCTTGATGAGCCATTCTTTGAATTAAAACAATTTATTTTGACAATTTGAAGTGAGCCTTCCTGTTTGTAAAACATTATTAGCTTGCAAAGACTCATGAGATCTGCAATACTGGGTCCTCTTACTGTAGTTGTTGGAACCAGCAGTGATGTATATCAACTTAAATGTGAATAGGTTAAGCATATTGCAATTATTATCCCGATTGAAAAGTTAATGTAAAATTCTAAGTAGATAAAGCCTTCTAAGCAAATTGTTTGTTTTTAACTCTCAAGTAGATTTTCTCATATAAGTTGATATCAAGCTTTCCTTGAAGACCTTTGCTTGGTCATGAAATAGTTTGATAAATTTATTTATTTTAAACAAGTCTGGCTCAAAGTAGGAAAGAAAGAATTGAGTACTTTCTCAAAACTCGAAAACAAGTTGAGAATTGTAAGTGGTTTCTAAATTTAAGATGTGAATTTTCGAGAAGGATTGGCACCTGAATTGCCGAATTAAGGCTTTAGAGATTTAGGGGCACCTGAACTGCCAACTATAATTTGTGTTATAGTAAATGCAGCTTTATGTTAATAGAATACTCTCCCGTAGAAAAGATGGCATATGAGGGTTGCTTATTTTATTTTATTTTTTTGGTTTGCTTCTCAAATATATGTTGTAACACCTTTTCTTTATTTTTACATTTTCATCACCAAATAGCTCTCTATAACCAAATTGCTCTTTGTAATCGCGCACATTATACGTCGTCTTATCCATCTGTCACTGGAGAAACTGCTGATTATCCAACTAACGACTGCAGGATTTTATGAGACTCGAATCGCATATTATTCGTGGAGGGGTGCTAAAGGATATCACTTCGCTTCCATCCCAGATTTTTGAGGACATGCATACTGCATTGGTGAACACTGCCACTTCTTTTTTTGTTTTTGTTTTAGACTTTGTGTAATGAAGAAGGTCATTGTACAGACTGCATGCCTCCATATTTTGTTTGCTCATTATACTTTCAAACTGGTTCTTATTAAAGTTTTGTGTAGTTGGAAAGGATTGGAATGCTTATGAGACTGGTTAAATTTCAGCAGGAAAATGTCTAATAGTGAAGGTAAGAGAAACTAAGGAACTACTAAATAAGAAGAGTATGAAAACCAAAGCCACCCAGTACACTGGTAAAGATGGCTGGCTTCCATTTGGCAGGTTCAATAAAGAAGAGGAGTTTACAAGCAGATATCTGTCATTCAGGAATGTCCCCGGGAGCTAGTATTACACTATTGTTATTAGAACATCTTTTTCTGGGCTAGTTTCAGTGCTCCCATCTGGCTGGTGATAATGAGCAGATGATGGAAGGATTTTGTTTGGATTTCAATTGTAAAATCACATTAGTTGCAAGGGAATGTTAAATCCAGGAGCATTATAGTTGTACCTGCATTCTTGTCTCTCTTATTCTGAGATCCACTTATGATTATGAGAGGGTGGGGGTATAGATGCAGCCATAAAGTTATTGATTTAGTAATTTTTTAGGTACATTATTGAGTGATGGATCTTGATAGAAGCTTAATGGTGGGCAGTGCCCTCTAATTATTTCCTAAATGGGGATACTATGCATTGATGAAAGGTGAAGTAGGTATCGGCATATTGCCAGATATCATAGGGAAGTTTATAAATTATTTTTGATTTGAAAGATAGAAAGAGAATAGAAGCGGTAAGGTTTCAGTTGGATTTATGGATTCAACGCAACTCATTTGAGATTGTTTTTTAGATTTATATTTCAGGAATTTGTTTGAAATAACTTGGTGAATTTATATTTATTTGAAGACCTTGAATGATTCTATTTGTACAACTGTACTAGGATCTAAACAAAACACCTCTCATATCTCCGTATTCAATCTTTCATTTTATAATTATCAATCTACCTTCAATTGTATGTTATATATAAATAAATAAAGAAGAAAGTTTGAGCAAAAGAAGTCTTTTGATTCTCAAAATTGAGAAAAAACAAAGAAAGATCAAGAAGAGTATCACTTTAGCTACGCACCAGGAATGCACAATTGTTCCTGTTTGCTGTTGTCCAACACTCTTCCCCACGGGCTTCATTTATGAATCGATCCTAATCTTGTAAGTCATTTCCATATTACATGAATATTATTAGTCTTTCTATCGGAAAAATCTATCTGGAAACTTGAACTGTTGGTACAAAAAAGCCCTAGAAGCCTCAATCTTTTTCTTACACTTCTCGCTAATGTATATTGCCATCAGATAATAACAAATTGCTTCCACATCAATATCTCCCTTAGTAATCCCAAGTAGTCTCTTCTCATGGACATGGAAAATAAAATTACATTGGTAGTCCACATTAGACGCATGGCATTACATGTCTCTTGCTATTCAAGAGAGAGATCAGGGAAGGGTAAAACAGTCTAAAAGATAGTTGTTTGCTCATTCATTCGACCATGAACTACCAGTTAATTAACAAAACAGATAGGAGGTAGGTCGAGGGAGCTCCAAAGTGACAATTCACCGTCGTTGCTAACAGAAGATCCCATGTCAGTTGAACTTTCTTCATTTTTGTCCTGTTTATTCACTTCCACGGCATTGCTTTCTGCTTTCTTCTCTTCTTGGTTCTTTGAACATGCATTCCAGAGATTGGTTAGATCAGACCTTCCGCTCTGCTTGACACTGCCTGATCCAAGCTTCAACCTTAGGCACTCAGTTATCCCATTGAACGCATAGAGAGAAGCTGAGAACTTCCTTTCATATTTCATCCTCTTCATTGCCTCCCTGAGCATTGATGGCTCGTCTCCATAAAATTCCTGCTCCATAGGATCTGTGATCTCTTCAGCAATCTCAAAAGGAGAATAGTAACACGATCCAACTTCATCCATAAACTGGAAATCCACAACCCCTAGGTCGGTCCGCTCTTCTTCACCATCTTCTTCTATTCTCCCTCCAGGATTTCCATCTCCACTGGAAGACTGAGCTATATCACTCCAATTATAGTCAAAATCCTGTTCCATCATCCCACACTTATCTTTCTCAGTTAAACATGACATTAAAGTACTTGTGCTTGTGTAATCGCCAATACTTGCACTAGTGTTGGTGATCATCATGTTGTCTGTGGTGGAATAGTAGACTTCAGGATCATTAAGGAAATCAGTGAACTGCGTTTCTGAAAAATCAGTTACTTCACCTATAAATTCTTGTTGTTGCTTCTGCTGTTGGTTAGAAGGCAGACAAGAAGTAGATGAAGCAGCTAAGTGGTTATTTCTTGCTTTGAGCCTATGGAGGAGAAGGTTAGTGATCTTTGAAGGAAGAGCTGGCGTTGAAGTAGATGACGGAGAAGAAGGCCAGAAGTTTGTGCGAGTGTTGGCACCACGAAGCAAGCACGCAGCCTCATCGTAGGCCCTTGCTGCTTCCTCAGCTGTGTCGAAAGTTCCTAACCACACCCGAATCTTTTGTACAGTATCTTTAATCTCAGCCACCCATCTACCTGATGGCCTTTGCCGTACCCCCACAAATCTCTTCCGAGCTCGTCGGGCCCCACCAAGTGCTGCAGCAGTGGCTGCTTCCTTCATCATCTCATCCCAAACCAAGTTTGCTTCATCAGAATTTCTCTCAGATGCCCCTTCACCAGCCTTTCTCTTCCTAGCCATTTGGATAATCCCCTGTTCTTTCTTTTGTTTTTTTGGCTTGGAATAGTAATGGGTGATATTGAAGATTGTGAAGGTTTACTTTGCTTTCCTTCTATTGTGCTAAATTGAACACAGACACCTACACATTTATAGAGGGGAATATCCTGTCAAATGGAGAAGAAAGTTGAAAGGGTCTTTAATGCTTGTTCATACTTCTTTGTTCTTTATGGGATGCAGTTTCATATGAAACCATGTGGAGGCTTCTCTTTGTTATGAGAGAGAGAGAGAGGTAAATATTGTGTTGTGAATCTTGTGATGTAACTTAGGGATGCTTTGACCTAGCCAAAGAGTATATAGTATCTTGCTTTCTCTTCTATGCTCTAATTTAAGGCTTAAATACAATTTTTAATTTGAAAAATTCAATCCTGAATTTGTCCTTACACTTGTTTCTTGATTTGTTACATCTTTTTTCTTCTTTTTTTTTTTTTTTTTCTTGTGTGTGTGTGTGTGTGTGTAGATAAACACATTTTAAAAATTGCTTTGTTGGCTTAAGTGATTATTCTATGATGCTAGTAAATTATCTTTTTAATTTTACATAGAAGTCATCACTGTCTTGAAAGGGACTAATTGTACCCTTCTCATTGTCTGGCATACAAGCTTTAGATAAATTATTGAATTGAAACAAAAGGGAGGGACCCAAACAAGAACAATGCATTTCAAAGTTTTTCTTGACCAAGTGCATTTTGACTATTACCCCCTAAGGGTGTAATTTTGGCCCGGCCCGGCCCGGCCCGACTTATTTGAGTTCGGGCCGGACCTATGTCGGGCCTTGCGGGCTCCCGTTAAAAAATCGGGCCGGGCCGGCCCATGGTCAGAAAATTAGGCCCAAGTCCTAGCCCAGGCCCAGGGGTATTCGGGCTTTGAGCGGACCAGTGGGCCGGCCTAAACAATTTTTAAAAATTTTCCCACCAAAATTTTATTATTTTCCATTAAAAAAATGGGCATCGGGTTGGGCCAGGCGGGCCGGGCTTTTGGGTAAGCCTTGAGCGGGACAATCGGGCCGGATTGGGCTTCAAAATGATGGCCCAGGCCCTAGCCCAAGGCATCGGACTGGGCTTGGGTTCGAGCTCAGGACTTAACGGGCCGGGCCCACCTCAGGTCGCGGGCGGACTTCGGGCTGCCCGCGGGCCACGGGCCAAAATTACACCCCTATTACCCCCTATATGCTTTGTTTTAACTCTTAGTTTATTGAGAAATTGAATGCCTTGAATAACTGTTTAATGGCATGGTGCAAATGTTACATTAATAAAATGTCAACCGTGGCGCTCTTGGTAAGAGCTTGTTGGGATGGACTCCCTTCTATACTTTCATCTTTCCATACCTCTCTTGTAGGCTCTAATTTGGATCTGCGTTAATAAGCCGAACGGTTTATATTGTAAGTTTCATAATAAAAATTATTCATACAAAAATTAAGTTTCATTCAAAAATTATAAACACAAGAACGAAAAACAATATTTTTTTTATTTATAAAAATGATGGTTTAAGCTCACAATCACTTTTGTCGTTCATTTTATTAAACAAAATGTGATTTTTTTTTTGGTTAATAATTTTTCGATGAAACTCATTTTTTGCAGAGATGACTTTTATTACGAAACTTACAAGATAGACGGTTTGGATGATTGGTGTGGATCCAAATTGGGGCCTATAAGAAAGGTATAAAGAGATGAGGTATGGAAAGTAACTTATTCCGAATTGGTTTTATTGGGATGAATGTAAAATTAAATGATTGTTCTATCAAAATGTTTATTTTTCATGTTTTACTTATTAAAAAATGGGATAATTATTCAGTAATCCTGAGTATAGACACGTGGTGTTCTATAATATTATGATTAGTGGAGAAGGTAGATGGGTGAGTATAGTGTTAGGTGATTAGGGAATATAAGTGACATATTAAATGATAATTGGTTGAGAAGTATAAATACGTGATATTTCAAAAATATTGAATAATTTCTCTTAAAACATGGTAGAAATGAATTAGAAATCATCCTTCATTGTTGTAAGTAGAATGAAAATTCCGTTCTAATTGACTTCCATTGCAATGAACTAAGCGCTACATTGGGGTCTCAAACAAAAATAAAAGTACTTTGGATAGCGAGCCATTACAATGAAAGTTTGTAATCAAATGGTATTTGTCATTGTCAAGAGAAACGATTTTAACGAAGCGCCACAACAATAAAAAAATATGTCCAAGTCGCTAATCCGACGTTTTCTAAAGCATTTTGGGCCTTGTTTGGGAAGACTAAATAAGTGTACTTTTTGTCTTTTTTGACTAAAAAAAGTGAGGTTGAAAATTGGATGTTTTGGGTTAACTTTTTGACTTTTTTATGGAAAATGTGTAATAAAAAATTGTAAATTAATTTTTAGAGGAAAATTGAATTGGGAGTTTGTGCAGCCGTAATTGTTGACTTTTGGTGAATAGTGTTAACTTTTAACTTTTTGAGTAACTTTTTGACTTTTAGATTATTTGGGATATCCCAAACTTAGCCTTAATATTTCGAGAGGAGAGAGAGAGAGAGAGAGAGAGAGAGAGAGAGAGAGAGCGGAACAACAAAACTCACAGAAAAGAGCACATATACTACACTAAGATCTGATTAAATTATGTTTTTGCTCTTCCTAGCATTTTCCATTTGGAGTTGTGGATGCCCATAGCTTTAAGAAAACAATATTAGTACTAAGCCACTAAGCTTAGATTTTTGGTTTTTTAATTGGTGTTTTCAATAGCCATTCTTATTCCTCCACGTGGAAGTGCAGCAACAAACCAGAGGTCCCCTCTCACGCTGATTCATGATAACACAACATTTGAATTCTATTATTGAGACAAATGGGTAGCCTTTTTACTACACAACATAACAACATGTTTAGATTTTCAGTCCTAACTGATAAATTAGTAAAGCAACAATGAAGAGAGTGAAAATGGTTTTATATTTGTTGTTAGAGAGGTTAATTAAGATATAAACACAAATAAGGAAGGCCATTTCCAATATACAAAGAAAAAAAAAGAAAAGGAAAAAGGAAAAAAGAAAAAAAAAGTCAGTATAATTTTTAAAATGTAAAGACATAATTTTATTAAGCACAAATCTTATCAAATATCAGCATAATTTACCTTGTAAATATCACTTAAAAAAAAAAAAGAAAAAATGATGATGTCCTAGTTTTTTTTTTTTATATATATTTATTATCTATATCTATATCTATATGATAAAGCATATAACTAAGAAAGTTTTAAAACTTTTCGACATTTTTCTTCTTATAACAATACACATATTTTTTTATTACTTTAGAAAATAATTGCTAGGAGTAAGTAGTTATCAAATCCATCTATCTTCTTCATTTATTACATCATTAAAAATTTTAAACATGAAATTACAATTGTACCCACCATAAGAATAGTATAGATGATAGAGTCATTGTAATTTAAAAAATGTAGAGGGAAGTATTCATAAACCTTATAATAGCAGCACAAATTACAAATAGATAGAACAATCACAGAATAATTGCAGGAGAATTTTTTTTGGTTCAATTTTAACACACATGAAGACTTACGTTAGGCACAATAATAGATTTACGTTATGCACAGAGAAGAGTTGTAGGAAAAAAAGTAGAGGGGCCTATCTATAATTTGTATAAATCTTTGGGGCTCTGAATGTAATATTCACTTTTAAAAAACATTGCCACCATTTTCTCTGTGGCCAAACACAATAATCATTCTTCATCGTCGTCATCAGATCCACCACCGGAGTCCGACGATTTTCCCGGCCACCTCCTTCTTCTCCGGCGAATATTAGATTTTTCAACAGTTTCAGGTTCTGTCTTTCTTTCCAATTAGCACAATCTAAAATTATTGTTCTTAATGCTTCGATCGATCGATCGAGCGATCGAAGCGGTCTGTTAATCAAATTGAATCAGAAAGATAATCTCGATTAATGGTTTCGATTTTTAATTTCGTTCATGGGATTTGATTGCATAGGGATTGTTGATTGAACAGAGTTTATTTGGACGCGATGAGTGAGGTATTCGAAGGCTACGAGCGTCAATACTGCGAGCTTTCTGCAAATTTGTCCAAAAAATGCACATCAGCCATTCTTCTTGATGGAGGTGAGAGGGGAAAAAAAAAAAACCCCCCTCATTCAACTTGGGTTACTTGTTTGATTTAGCTTATTCTTTGGTTTGGGTAACTGGGTACCAATGAAACCCCGTATAATTAGTGTGTTTTCAAGACAACAGATGTTGGAATTTTCCTACATATGTTAGTATAATAGGAAAACTCTCTGGTTTGAGTTTAGAAAGATTTGAATGAGGTTGCATATGATTATGTCAAGTTGTTTTTATTTATTCTGTTTGGGGGTGAACATTGTAAATTTATCATCTGTGGCCCCTTCTCTCATTTATTTATTCTTTTTCTTATCAGGACATGTTTAGCTTTCATGTAAATAAGTTGGGTTAATTTCTTTAAGGATGAAGAAGCCATTTTTAAACATAGAAAGGAGAAGAAAACATTCTAGGGTTATTATATTGTTTAGGGTTTTAATAAGACAAAAAGGAAGTGAGATGATTGACTACAAAATTGTTGGGAGTAAAGTTTGGTGGTCAGACCTTAGTCTATGGCTAACACCTTGACGTTAAACTTGGCATTCGTTTTTATTCTGGCTTGTGAGATAATGATATGGCCTCCTACATTGGTCTTGCCTCTTGCGTATCACAAAAAAATAGTCATTCCTAACCTAACAAGTAGATTTGCTGCATAAATGATTTGGAATTGGTATTTCTAATCAATTTCTCACTCCAATTTGTTATAACTTATATACTGTCTTTTGTTTTAGGTTTTAGTAAGCCATGATGTCTCGTGATAGAACAATTATTTATTTGGTTATGGTCTCTTGAATCTTCAACTATGGAATTGCTCATCTGACTGAACTAAACTTAACAAATGCAGACTTGATAATTTGGAAGGAAATCGCCAACACAGAAATGATGCGACAAAAAAAAAATTCTTTCTAATGTTTTTTTCTAGTTTGAGGATATTCTAACTAATTATCTTGTTGCCCTCTTTTTGGAAGTTTGTATTTCTCACAACTGGTTTGTGCAGTTAAATATGTTCTGTAACATAACATCCATTAATTCAATAATGGTTATCCTTTTAAAGGTGCAAGCCTTTACGAGACATGACTGATACATTCCCACCAAACCCATATTAAGACTAGTTTCCAGTATTGCCTCTCATTGCTTTGCAGTGAAATTTAGAAGGGTGTAAAAGGGAAAAGAAAAGCAAGGTGTAATGTAGAACAGTGAAAAGATTGAATGCCGTTATTTTCTGTTATGGCCAAATGCTATTGGATTGCTAAAGAAAAAACTATGGCACTACAAATTGCAGCCGACACTTCTCTTTTGGCACTACCTAAATCTTTTGCATTATTTGTGTTGGAAATGTATCTGGCATTGTCTTTGAAGTTTAAACTGGTGGATTGGAGAACTGTTGATTAGGTTGTGATTAAGACTTTTTCACAGATGCTTATGTTGAAAAGTTCAATCTTTCTTCTTTTTAAATTTTTTCCTTTGTTATGGACATTTACATATATTAAGGCATGGAACTTATGAATTTACAATATCTCATGACTTGCAGAACAAAAGAAGCAAAAGTTTTCTGAAGTAAAAGCTGGGCTGGATGAAGCGGAATCTTTGGTATCAAAGTGACTTCTTCTTATAGCCTAAAATGTTATTTTTTTCAAATTCTAGGAGTTGAATGTGGCATTGGCTTCTTGTTTCTCTAGATCCGGAAAATGGACCTTGAGGCACGAAGTTTGCAGCCAAATGTGAAGGTTGTGCTGCTTTCTAAGTTGAGGGAATATAAATCTGATCTGAACAACTTGAAAGCCGAAGTCAAACGAATTACATCAACTAACTTAAACCAGGCTGCACGGGATGAGTTGTTGGAATCTGGAATGGCTGATGCATTAACGGTATGTTATTGCTTGGGATGATTTTGCAGCTCTTGTTTCTTCTTCTCATCGGGGGAAGGCCTGTTTGAAGCTGTTTGGCACAGTATTTAAAATTGGCTTTGAAAATTTCCCTGGAAACTAGCAGTTCATAGGAAACTATTTGAAATAATTTTCACATTTTGATAAATTTGGATTCATTTAAAACTGAAACAACCCATAAAATGTCTGTGTTCTCAAAATTTTATGTCTTTTAATGATTTTTTTGAAATGATACGAAAAAGACATCAAATGTCCGATTTCCAGGACTACAGAAATTGTATTATTTTGAACATTTCAGATCAACTAGCTCTCCTGTTTGATTCTGTCAATAATTTTAATTGTGGATGGATGGAATAGGTATCAGCTGATCAAAGGGCGAGATTGTTAATGTCTACTGAAAGAATAAACAAGTCCAGTGACAGGGTTAGGGAAAGTAGAAGGACCATGCTGGAGACAGAGGAGCTTGGTGTTTCAATTCTTCAAGATTTGCATCAACAGCGCCAGTCTCTCTTACATGCCCATGACACGGTATTACCTGACTAATGTCTATGATTCAATTATCGATCATTTTTCAGTTGTGGTACCCTTTTTCCAGAAACATTAGCGTACCTCCATGTGGGGTCAAATGCACTTGCTCTGTGTCCGTCTTCGTTTAAGACAACTCCACATTTCTAGGAACACAACTCAATTCTTCTGTATTTGAGCTTTTATATAATTTGTGAATCACTCCCGATTTATTGTTCAGTGATGTGCGCCAAAGTGTATTTATCTGATGTTTTTCCTATTTCTGTTGCAGCTTCATGGAGTGGATGATAACATTGGCAGGAGTAAGAAAATTTTAACCAACATATCAAGAAGGATGAGCAGGAACAAGTGGATTATTGGCTCCATAATCGCAGTCCTTGTCGTTGCTATCATCTTGATCTTGTACTTCAAACTTTCCAAATAGAAAAAAATGTCCTTTTTGACTTAGTTTGTGAGTGTTTTGGATAAACATGAGTTTGTTGTTCTCATTTGCTGTTTATTTCTCCGCAACAGTGAGTTTTGACATTCATTTGATCAATAAAAAGAAGTTGTGCCTCGTCTATTTTATTGTGCTCTTGTGCTTTCTTGTGATATTCTTGTTTGGCAACGAGAATTTGGAAAGGCAGTACAATAAGAGAACTTCTCACCGTCCTCCCCCGGCAATTGCAACAAAAATATTTAGAGCAATGTTATATCCACTAAATTTTTGCTCGTCTGAATTTGTGTATACTGATCGTCCGGTCGGTCATCTAAGAACAAGGGTGATAACTACGGTCAACAAGAGTTATCCCAGTAGTCCGACTTACAAAATTTGGACGATTCAAGTGAGCTCAATTACAAAATTTGGACGATTCAAGTGAGCTCAAATTTGGTGTATGAATCATTTTTTAAATATTTATTCAAACTCTCCATCTACCTTAATGTGCTCCATTTTCTATTATTAAAGAGAGAAAAAAAAAAAAAGAAGGAAAAACTATTCACATTTTTGAATTGTGCGAGGTAAAAAAGGGTTGAATGTACTTTCAAGAAAAATTGAGCTATTTTTTCTGAGTAAAAATTTAGTATTATGTTAATGATATCGCGTTATCACTGATACGTGCTATCATCAATCAATAATGAACTTATATATGAATAAGGGGAGATGTTACAATGTGCACTCTCAAAAATGTACATATGGTATGTCTTTTATAACTTTTTCACAAAATTTCATAACTTAAACTCAAAATGTCATAACTTTTTCACTACAAAAGTCATAACTTTTTTTCACTGAAAAATGTCATAACAAAATCTCAAAGTGTTATAACAAGACTCACAAAATGTCATAACATTATCATTCCTAACTTTAGAATGCACATCATAAATTCGTTATTTATAACTTTACTACAAAATGTCATAACACACATCACAAGCAATCATAATATTCATCATAAAAAAATCATAATTTTTCTTATAATGTGCACCATTTAAAAGAGTGCACATTATAAATTTCTCCATGAATATAGGTAAACTCCATAATTAAAATCTAATTACCTACCTTAACATGGTTATATAACTGCCACATATACATAATAAAATTGATCATATTTACATGACACCCGATCATTGGATGGTAATATTACGTATTGTAATTTTTTTTGTTTTTGGGTTCCTCATACTAAGCAACTGACATGCACTCATGGGCGGAGCCATGTTTTCAAACTTTTCCCTAATATTGAATTTTGTTAAGAATGGAAGTTTAATTAAGTTGTGTAGATATGTATATAGATAAATCTAGTCACACAAAATACCACAAATGGGGATGTAGCTCAAATTAGGGGTGGGCGCGGGTCGGTTGCGGCCATGGAACTTCCAATCCGCCATCCGTCCGCCAGATTGGCGGATTGAAGAAAATCAATCCGCATCCGTCCGCCAATCCGGCGGATGTGGATTGAGCGGATTGGCGGTTTGGCGGATGGATGCGAATCGGTTTGGCGGTTTAAAATTTTATAAATTTTCAACATAATTCAACTTGTGCACTTCCTCAAAAAAAAAAAAAAAAAAAAAAAAAAGAAAATATTACAGTCAATGACTTAAAAAAAGTATTACAATCACTGTATGCCTTATCTAAAGAAAGAAAGTTTGAAATTTTAGAATATCACGATCACTGCATGCCTCATCCACATATTACAATCACAGTATGATTCATCCACATAAAGTATTACAATTTATGATTCTTAAAATATAATAATAATTCAAACCACCAATGAATGAACAGAGCAGTAGTAGAGATTGTATGTCTCTATATTGTTACATCTACATATGTTTTTGAAAACAAAAACCAACCAGCATATATCATATTTTCTATTTATTATTTTAGAGCTAGATTTAAAAACCAAAAAATATAGATAAATAATATGTTTATTTTTTTCAATTCAAAAAATATATTCAAGTTGAAAACTTTTTTTCAACAGAATATTTAAACTTTTTTTCAATTGAAAACACAAACATAATATTTAAACAAATTGAAAATACAAAGTCTTATAAATTACTAGGGGTGCTCGCGATTTGGCGGTTTGGCGGTTCGGTTGCGGCCAAAGAAATCTCAAATCCGCCATCCGTCCGCCAAATTGGCGGATTGGAGAAAATCAATCCGCAACCGTCCGCTCGTCATCACGCATCCGTCCAAAATGCGGCGGATTGGTTCGGTTCGGTCGGTTTTGGCGGATCGGTATATCCGCTGCTCACCCCTAGCTCAAATGGTAGAGCGCTCGCTTTGCATGCGAGAGGCACGGGGTTCGATCCCCCGCATCTCCACGTTTCTTTTGCATTTTTTTTCCCTTTCTTTCTATATGAGTGGTTCTCATCTCAGACCCAAGCTTCTTTTGCATTTTTTTTTCCTTTCTTTCTATACGAGTGGTTCTCATCTCAGACCCATTTGGGTTCGATCCCCGCATCTCCAAGCTTCTTTTGCATTTTTTTTTTCCCTTTCTTTCTATGAGTGATTCTCATTTCAGACCCATTTGATTGTCCAGATTGAATATAAGAATTTAAGGTATACTACGTTTAGTTAATATAAAATAAGATTTGATTGTCCGGATTTGATATAAAAATTTAAGGAGAATATATAATACTTAAAAAAAAAATAGGATATAATATATTGTAAGATATGAGATGGGTTACATATATTGTAAGGTCTCTTATACTATATTTGATTAATATATGCTGAGATAAGAGGAGAGTGATTATTTTTGACCTGTGGATGAAAGATTCCCTATAAGATGGGATAAAAAGAGAGTGATTATTTTTGACTTGTGGATGAAAAATTCCCCATATCCGACATTGGGAACATACATATCATGGGGGGGTGGTATTGCATATTCACCTTTGCATCATATATTATCCGGACTCCCTATATCCAAAGCAACCAAACACGGGATATAGGGAAACAAAAAATCATGTGAGAGCCACCTCATATTATATCTGACCCTACCTTCATATCTCCACCTGATATACAATAAACAGACAAGGCCTTTCTAACCCATATTTTCTGTAAAATTCCTACCACAAAAACAATAAACAAGAAGCTAGATAGAATATCCATCCTCATACCATAGATAATCTCCTCCTAACCCTTATTTTTCTGTAAAATTCCTACCACAAATAATAAAGCAGATGAATACCCATCTTCTTCCTCAGAATGCCGTAGATAAAATAATGTCCACCAAGCAGTAAAAGCTCAAGATATTTTCATTGATGTTGGTAACATCCATATTGATAATTTCCTATCTTTGGAAGAACCAAAACTGCCATCACAGTGAAACTTCTTCCTCATTTTTTTGGTTGGGTATAAACCACTCATCTTTAATAAATTGTCCACAGATTGTAATCGCTAAAGAGAGAGAAAAACTTCTTTACAGGATTTCCATGTTCTTTTAGTTCCCTTTTAGGCATCTTTTCTAGTCCTTTAAACTTGGTCTGCCTTATATCCTGCTCGGGGTCTGTAAAACTACTCTAGCTCTCTGAATCTATATCAATGGAGCAAACAGCACAAGTTCAAACTATGGCCTTGAGCTTCTCCCTCTTGAACTCGCTATAATCTTTCAACAACCTACCATTAACTCTATCCTTCATGTTCTCCACCAATCTCTCGAGCACCTGACATAAATGATACCAATGTAAAAAACTTATAGACCTCCTGCGGTTTTTATTTCTAGTAGAAACTATTTAAAATCACAGTGGAGAGTAATTAATGCACAAATGGGTTTGATGGTCTAACCGACTCTGCAATGTCCCGACGAATATCTTCAGGCACCAAAGCAAGGACAGGAGGGAGAACAAAGCTTATGCTCATCTGTAATTGACCTTTCAGTCGGGTTTGAGTTCCCCGTCTCTCAGCGTACAAGGCTCCTTTAACACCGAGGGAAAATTCAGATGGCTTGACGACATCATTTAGACCTTGGAGTTCCCACCTTATCTGCACAAAGAACAACTTGAAATATGTTAGAAATGCTTGAGAATGAAGAATAGTTCATGCATATTATATATAGCTTGACATTAAATATTTGCATCTTTTTTTTTTTTTGGCAGACTTACGATGTCAAGCTCAACAACCTTTGTGATATCTTGAGGAACTCCAGGTGGATAATCAACCCCTTCTGATTTACGTCTCAATCTCATGTCTATTACTGGCCAGACGGTCAGGAATAGGAACTGTATGGGTAACATTTGGACTCTCCACTCTTCCTGCATGGAATAAATGCCCAAAAACATCACTGATGCACAAACAAACATGAAGAGATAAATAGAAAGAGAGAGAGGTCCCCCCGACTGAAGATGCCTGGTGCGTACCGAAATGCTGAAATTGACATGAGGGTATTTAGCATAAGTTTCCTGGCATCGCTTTAAGAGAATGATGAAACACTTACCGTGTGAAGAAGCCCTCTAACTAATCAAGTGGGGCAAAACCTTCAGGGTTGCATTTGGATTTGAAATGAATTGGGCACTAGCCATTCAAAGCAGAAAAGCTCAAATTTAAAATCCATCTATCCAAATGGAACCTTAATAAACATCTACAAGATTATCTGATGAAACTTTGACCTCCGTTAATGCTATCTGATAGAGCATTTTGCCTCACCAATTCCTTTCAAGACAGGGCTTGGTACAAATTCAACTAACCAGTGTGTGGGTAGACATATGTTCTCCAGCTTCAAAATTCCCCACAATTACCTTTCAGTTATCCTACATGATACATCATTGTTGTATGCCATGAAATTTAATTGGCATGATGAGTTAACTCTCAGAAGAGACTACAACAATCAGTGTTTGCTATTCAAGAGATGAGTTGTGCAACATATTCTTTTTTACCCTAAAATTACATTAAAACTTATGTTGGCAAAATCTTCAGCACGCCCAGCTTCAAGTATACCTCATCAATTTCTGCTATGTCTAAGAGTTGAGAATTTTACAACTCATTTGGAAATCTACATTGCAGTAATACCCAAAACAAGAAAGCCTTCCCCAACTGCACATCCAATTGGGCATGACGATTTGACTGATGTGAAGCCCTTTTTTTTCTTCTTATTTTAGATCCAATCGTATAGAGCATGTGAAGAGATCACCACAAACATATGTTCAAATACAGTTTTGGCATCTCAACAGAAGGAAAACAAAAGCCAAGCAATTGAATCTATTCCAGAGTATTAAGGACTACAAAGCACTCTGTTTAGACCATAGGTGTTATCTATGAATGAAACCCATGATACAACCGCAACGCAAGACTAGATGTAACCTCATGGCCTCATTACTACAATTAATCATTACATAAATAAACCACACACACACACACACACAGAGGGAGAAGAAAACAAGGGTTTACAGGAACAAGGAAAAACCTCATTAAGTCGTTGGCTTCTTTGTTTGTCAGGGAACATTGCTTTGAAGACTCTGGGTTTATCCTCCAAATATTGATCGAAAGAAGCCTGCAAAAGAAAACCATCAACTTCAAATGCCCAATTCCACACGTAAAGAGAGAGAGAGAGAGAGAGAGAGAGAGTACCCGAGGGGATTCATAGAGAGGGATGTCGGTGGAAATTCTAGAGGAGTAAGTGGCCGGTTTCACCATCTGGTTCTCTATGATCATCACTGTCGATTTTGATTTTGATTTTGATTGTGATTGATCAATCATTAATAGCTCAAGGCATTGCCAATTTGGAGGACTCAGCTTCTTCCCCTTCCATTGTCTTCCTGGTCCACTGAATTGCAACCCAGTAGTAGTAGTGGACATTAACAGCAAGCTCTTGCTGCATGAAGGAGGAACCAGCGAACCCATCACAATCTGACCCAGTCTTCTTCGTCTGCTGTTGCTTGCAGTGGCATTACACTGTAAACAAACACAGAAGAGTGAGAAAGAGAGAGAGCGAGAGAGACGCACATGTGTAAAGGAAAGGCATTTGGGGAAAATGGAAACAAACAAGGACAACCATTATCTAATTTGGGCGCGATATCTACCTGACGTGGCTATCTATGGGTGGTCAATGCGAGCTTGTCACACTGTCCATGCCTTGTCCACTTCCACGTGTCCCAATTTTGGCTTTGCTCAGTCCGAGTCTGGATGAGTCCGGATCCTCGGCCTGCAGTTTTCTGTGACGGTCCTTCCACCGGTCAAATGGCGTCGTTTTGTTTTTTTTTTTTTTCCAAAATTTTTTGGTCTTCCCTCTTTTCTCTTTTTTGTCATTTTTGTTCCACAATCCTTATTGAGGGAGAGGTTGCGCGACTTCATCAAAATGAGCGGTTCGGATTATTTATAAGTTAAAGCAAATTATAATTATTAGATTGATTTAATTTTTTGTGAATAATATATATAAAATGTTCAATAAAATAAACTGTTCAAATTATTGAAACGGGTCCCATAGTAGATCCCACACAGGGCCGGTCCTGAGGTGAGGCCATTAAGGCGGTCGCCTCGGGTCCCAAATTTTGAACAAAATTTAGGACCTCCAATTAGGGGAGTGTATCATGTCATGTTATTTCATAATTACTTTAATATTAGTACAATTCATTTATTTTCATGTTGGTGTGTGGTGTTATTTTCATTCGTATCCGATTGATATTTAATGTGAAAACTTTTATTTTTAATTAAAATAACAGAACCGATTGGGAGCTCGAATTTGAGCTCCCCGAATGCCCCGAATTCCATTTTTTTTTTTTTTTTTTTCCAGCAGAAAAGGAAGAAGAGAAGGAGGAGGAGGGAGGAGGAAGGAGGAGGAGTGGACTGGGAGGGGCCATACAGTGGAAGGAAGCGGAGCGGGGCCGGAGGCGACAGTGGTGTGCTGCGACGATCGAGGCTGGGCAGCGACGACCGGGCTGGGCCGACGACGACGTGGGCAGACAACCGGCGAACCACCTCTCTGCTCTCTCTCTCTCTTTCTCTCTTTCTCTCTTCTCTTTCTCTCCCTCTCCCTCTCTGGTTCAGACCGAAAATGGAAAGAAAAAAAAAAAAAAAACACTAATGCCAACGACGTCGTTTTGGGCATTAGGTGCATTCGGAGAAAGGAAATTCGAGGCACAAATCATTAATCTAAAAATAATTTAGCAAGTGTATGAAGAGATTAAAATTTTTCCCATAAGTTGAATTTTATAAAATTTATTTCTACTAAATGAAATTATTTATAGAATGTTTGATTTTAATTCAATTGCATTTTTAATTAAAAAAATTGTTCCTTATTACTATATATTTTTTATTAGATTGACTCTAAAATAGGTAACAAAAAATACATATCTTAAATGAAAAAAGATATTAGCCTTAATTATTATTTTACATACTTTTTTATTCAGTTACATAGAGTTAAATAAAAGATTAAAAAATATCATGGCATCTCTTAGTGAATATTAAAAATATATAAAATAATTCATATCATTGAGTCGTGTCACACTTAGATTCATATTGAAAATAGTCAATCCTAACTTACTAATTTTATATATTGCTTGAGTTGTGTCGAAAATTCTCATCCTTACCCCCAATTAATTTAGTTCTTATAGCATTGGTAAGCTACAAAATAAAGATTCGATTCAACTAATTGAAGTTCAACTATTTTATATATATATATATATATATGTATATTTGTTATCCAAATTTTGTTAAATTGTAATGCAATAGAAATAAATTTTTATCCTTTTTGTTTTATCCAAATAATTTTTTTTTTAAAGTAATGATACATGAAGGGCCCAATTTAAAGAATTCGCCTTAGGCCCCTAATAACTCAAGGCCGGCCCTGATCCCACAAACCCATACAGAGCCCTAGAATATGAGTTGAAAAAAATTAGTATGTTTGAAATTATTTTTTGAGTTTTATAAAAAAAAATGTGTAAAAAATAGAGAGGATAAAAATTTTAATTTCTTTATATAATTTGTTGAGTTTTTGACTATTTGAATGATTTTTTACTTTTAAACTAAAATTCAAACTCTTCCAAAGAGGCCTAAAATTGTGATAAGAAAAGAATGTTTTAATTTCTAATTTATTTAGATTAGAATCACATTTTAATAATATGTTTTGAAAAATAAAATTAATTTAATAAAAAATAGTTTAAAATGACTTGAATTTGGTAAAACAAAATTTATTCAAGATCCATGGATATTTTTTTATTTTTTTTAAGTCAAAGGAGCAAATTACAAAGGTCTAGGTTAAAGACAGTTTACTAAGGCTTTTTCTGGCATGAGTTAAATAACACATGTTATTTTAATATATTATTTTATTTGGATTATAAATATTTTATTTGAATCATATCACTTATCTAGCACAGCATTTTAAATCCAATTCATATTTTATGATTTTTTTTTTGTTATAAAAAGTTAAAAAAAACTTTAATCTAGCACTTCTCAAACAATCCCTAAGAGCATCTCCAACCCTTACTTATACTTTTCATCAAATTTAACTTTTTCTGCGTCAATGTATCAAGAGTTTTTTTTTTTTTAAATATTCTAAAAAAAACAATTTAGAGAATTCATCCACTTTTCAAATTATTTGTGAAATTAACATGTTTTTTGAAAATCACATTTTCAACATGTAATTTTAATTTGAAATCACATGTTGAAAATATAATTTTATAATGACATAAATTTCACTAAGATATATTGCATTTTCAATTTAAAATTGCATTTTCAAAATACGATTTCAAAAAATAGGTTAGTTTTCTAAATAATTTGAAAAGTGAGTCAATTATCTAAATTGTTTTTTTTTTTAATATTAAAAAAATATCCATATCAAATGAGGAAAAAATCAAAAAAATCATTAAATGAAGGGAGCCTTTCACTTTTGTCAAATTTAAATTAGGGGTTTTTTTTTTAAGATCCCTCGTATTAAGATTTTATAGCATAAAGGACATCTAATATTTTCAAAATGCCTAAGATCTCTCAAGTTGATCCAGAGAAAATTGATCCAGAGAAATTTTGTCCAAAGAAATTCTAGAGAAATATTTCCAAAGAATTTCTCTGGGTTCAACTTGGAGAAAATTCAAATTTCTCTGGGTTTAGTTTGACTAATTTTCAAACCAGAGAAAATTGATAAATTCTAGACTTCCCAAACCCAGAGAAAATTGACTTCACCAATTTTACTCAGTTAAAGGCAGAGAAAATTAAACAAATTTCTCTGAGTTTGTTTTATTGAAATTTCACTGAGTTGTCTCAGTAAATTTCACTGAGTGTACCAAACAAACAAACAGTATCAATACATACATATGACTTCATCAATTTTACTCACTTAAAGGCAGAGAAAATTAAACAAATTTCTCTGAGTTTTTTTTATTGAAATTTCACTAAGTTGTCTCAATAAATTTCACTAAGTGTACCAAAACAAACAAACAGTATCAATACATATATATATATATATACACATATGACTTCACCAATTTTACTTAATTAAAGGCAGAGAAAATTAAACAAATTTCTCTGAGTTTGTTTTTTTGAAATTTCACTGAGTTGTCTCAGTAAATTTCACTGAGTGTATCAAACAAACAAAAACACAAACAAATAGTATAATATATATACATACATATATGACTTCACCATTCTCAGACCTGTCCAGATCAACTTTTGTTCCTCACCCCTGACTTCATTCTCCAGCCGATTGAGCTCAACCTTCACCGGATCCGACCCGTGCACAAATTCAAGAACTCATCTGCGTCCAAACTCGGCGGCCTCTGCGGAGCTCGCCTCCTCGAACTCTTAAACGATCCCGACACCGTCAACGACGTCGCCGCCGCCGCCGCATTGCCCCCGTTCTCGCCGTAAAGTTGAGAGACAAGTCAAGCTAATCACTTACTTCACCGATCCATTGGTCAAATACTGGTACAATTGAAACTCTAGGGTTTTTGAATTGTAAAAACTTACCATACAGAGTGTCCTTTGAAGACGATGAGGAAGTCACGGTCTCGGTGTCACGACCCAAACCCGCCCCTATGGGTTTAGCACCGTAACGGCCAGTAATCCGAGATTACGAAGGCCTGCTTAACAGTAATACAATAAAACAGAGTACAGGGGCATGGCGGAAGCAATACAGTAAATAAACAATGTCCAATGAGCTGTGACAGTCTGTATGCAAAAAGACTTTTCATACATATATATATTCAATACAGAACAGTATGCACAATATTTACAATCATTCAGAACAGGGACAGAATCCCTATTAAACGGTACAGTAACAGTCTATACAGATTACAAAACAGATACGGAAACAGATGGGGGAAGTTAAAACACCCCTAAGCCATAGCTAGACAGGCTCGGAACCTCGCAGTGAGGCACGGTGGTTGGCTTGACAAAAACCGGAGTTACCCCGACGCTTATAGCCGCGGTCTGATGCATGTACACCTACATATATATATGAGCAGTGAGCTAAAGCCTAGTGAATAACATAATGCGTAAAGGGGTTTAGAATGAATGCCCTTACAGTAATGAAAAACAGTTCATTAACCAGTATTTCAGTCGTTTAGTCAGTACAGTTATATGTGGTACATCCATTAGCATAACAGTAACAGTAAACAGTAGGTCTTAAAGACCGAATAGTCAATGATGGCCATCAATCAGTAAACAGTAGTGATTCCAACAAGGGAACCGACAGAGATCTCTGTAACAGTACAGTAAACAGTAGTTGCTAAGGATGCCACAGTACAGTTCAGAATATAGGACATACATTCATTAATTAACAGTATCAGTTTCAGAAAACAGTTCAGTTAAACAGTCAGAAAACATTCTCAGTTGAACATATCTTTACACAATTGTTACTCACAGAGTTCTGGGCTACAGTAAGTTAGAGCGCGTCTCAGTCGTCAACCCTACACAGTTTACAGAACGAACACACACTAAGCTACACAGTTGGGAAAGATGAAAACTTAATCCCTAATTGCCTCGGTGTGTTCTACATCTATATCCTCATTAAGATGTCTTAAACATGCCCTAGGAATGCCTAGGATGGAAAGAGGATGCAAAGATGCACTTTTAAACACTTTACAAAATTTTCAGAAAACAGGGGTCTCGCTCGAGCGTGGATTTCTACGCTCGAGCGGACATGCAGACAAAGGGGCTCCGCTCGAGCGTGACTTCCATCGCTCGAGCGGACTGCAAGCTACAGTGAAAATACTGGATGCTCAAAATTCACACTCGACCCTCGCTCGAGCGTGAGACACAAGTCCTCGCTCGAGCGTGGATTCTCTCGCTCGAGCGGACTGTAAGCTCATGCAAAGTACTGGATGCACGCATTTCACGCTCGAGCGTTACTTTTCTCGCTCGAGCTGAAGACATGATCACAGAGTGTACGCTCGAGCGTGGAGTTCCTCGCTCGAGCGTGGGTCCAAAATCTGGAAATTCCAGATTTGAACCTCAAGCTCAAGATCAAGTTTAAAGGCACTAAATTCGATCCACTTGGGTCCAATTTCTGGAAAACTTTATAAACACATAGAATAACATGTTTCAAAACTCAATTTGGTAAGATCAAGGCCCAAGGGTGATTTTAATTAAATCCATTTTCAAAACCCAATTTCAATGAACAAGATTGAAACATGCAACATGCATGAATTAAACCACTTCAAGTTTCAAATACATGCTCAAAGAAGAGTCTATATCTTTTCAAAACATGATAAATTCATTGCACTAGAACTCTAATATGAACATGTATTAACAATTTCTATGAATTCATCTCAAATTCATCAATATAGACATGCATGCATGACTTAAGCTATAATCACACACTATTGAACCAATTCTTAGACTTAACTCTTTAAACTACCATGATGCCATGCTAGAAGGAACTTAAATACACAATCAAGAGAATGAAATTCATACCTAGGTTCCTCAATTCCAAGTCTAGAGGCTCAATTATGCACTTAAGCTTTCAATTCCTTAAGATTCAAGCCAATTCTCTATCTGTTGAATTCACTATCCTCACTCTCTCTCTCTTGGTCGGTTGTTGGTGCTCAAAATTGGCTGATGAAATGTTGGCTAAGTGTATAACAAAGCTTCAAGTATAGCTCATGTAGTGGGCCACTCAATGGCATGTATGATGTAAGTCAAACTATGCAATTTAGCTTATTTAACCTAATTTAATCATACCAAATCACATTTTAATTAAATATGCCATAAAATCACATAAATTATGATTAACACGTATCACTAATCAATTTCAGATTCGGCCGCCGATAAGGCCTTCAATTTACAATTTAAACGTAAAAAATATGAACAGTTAATCAAACAGGCAACAGATAGAAATGCAATATAACAGAGATACTTAATCAATTCAGTTTCAGATTCCAGTCAGTCAGTCCAGTATTTCAATCAGTTCAATTACCAATCATAATCAGTCTCAGTTTAGCAGTAGTCGGTAATTATCGGTAAATAGTGACGAGGGTTGTTACACTCGGTTTTGGTCTGAGTGGAGTAAAACAAAACCCTGAAAACCCTAGAAATGCTACATTGATTACCCAGTGAATTCCATGTACACAGCTTGAGAAGCTTCATCACCATGAGAGAGAGGGACACAGATTTTCTAATCTGGATGTTGTCGACCGTAATTTTTATTTTTTCTCACTCAGGTTTATGTTGGTTTGGGGACACAAATGACCTTCGATAGTTTAGGGACAAAGAGTCAAATTTCTCTGATATATGTTTAGGGACCTTAGACATCAAAAAATAATTTTGTGGATCTCTTCCATTACGAAAAGTGAGAGAGGGATCATAGACTAATTTTTCCTTTAAGTTATTACCTTTGGGTTAAACATTCCTCCGGACATCTTTCTGCATATCCACTCAAAAGTAAATTTGATTAAATTTTTTGTTCACATTTGGACCTAGACAATCGAGGATGTGAAAAAATTTATTAAAAATTCTAATTTAACGTTGAGAGAACGATATTAAATTAAATTTTTCATTAAATTTTTACTTAAATTTATTAAAATTTTTGACACAACGTTAAAGACGTTCTAAATCAACATATAAATAATCAAAATAAAATATCTTATTTATTATTTTTTTTTTTATCCACTGTCATTTGACATTAAAAAACTACGTCATGTCGTAAGAATTCAAAACAGCACGACATCATTTTAAGAGCTTCAACACATGGATATAATAGGTTGTTTTGGAAAGTTGGTAAAAAGTTAGTTTTTGGTTTTTTATCAAATTTTTTAACTTTTTTGGAAGTGATTTGAAAAGTTGGTAAAAAGTTGACTTTTTACTTTTTAATTTAATGATGTCAAATCAAATTAAAATGACCAAAATATCATTACCTAACATAAGAGATTTATTTTTTTATTTTTTTTTGATAGGCCCTAATTTATAATTTTGTGGCTGTGTGTTTCACACTTGCCAAATAACTTTTCTGACGTTTTTGGCATTTTATCATGTACCCAAAATGGCACAATATAAATAGTCCACTGCATGGATGTCTTTTTTGTTTGGGTGAATAGCATGGATGTCTTGTCTCTGTCTGTGATCTGATCTCCCTCCATTGTCATCAATCCAGAAGCAAAAACAGAAGAGCGAAAGAAACGATGTCGTACTATCCCAAAGGCCACCACGACGGTGACGACGTCGACGACTTCGACGAGTTCGATCCCACCCCTTATGGTGGCGGCTACGACATTGCCCTCACCTACGGCCGCCCTCTTCCCCCATCGGAGAACACCTGCTACCCCACCACCTCCACCTCCACCTCCGACTACGATCGCCCTCAATACTCCTCCTACTCTCAGCCCTCCGCTTACGCCGACGAAGCCCTCGACAACGAGTACAAGAGCTATGCCCGCCCCAAGCCCCGCCCTGCTCCGTCCTACGGCGGCGGCGGAGAAGCCGAGTTTGGCGGCACTGGGTTTGGATCTGGTTCGGAATATGGCCGGAAGCCTGAATATGAGAGACCCGGTTCGGAATACGGTTCTTCTGGGTATGGTAGGAAGACTGGATCTGATGAACCCACTCAGGGATACGATCGTAGACCTGAATCGGACGTGCCCAGTTCGGAATACGGGTCTGGGTATGGGCGGAAGAGTGAATATGAGCAGCCTGGGTCGGAATATGGATCTGGGTATGGTAGGAAGCCGAGTTACGGGGAGGAGGAAGATTACCGGAAACCTAGTTATGAGAGGCCAAGCTATGGGCGGTCTGAGGAGGAAGATTACCGGAAACCTAGTTATGAGAGGCGCGGTGATGACGATGAGGACTATGGCCGTAAGAAATATGTGAGCCTAACATTCCTTTCTCCTTTTGATTGGTTTACTTGTGATTTTACAAATTCTTTTGTTGTTTTGTTTTGTTTAATATTAATAATTCATGATAGTTTGTGTTTGGATTTCTAGTTTTTGAGATTTTTGGATCAAGATTCTCTCTATTACAAATTTGAAATGGAGATTCCCATTTCAATGCATGCGTGTGCATTGTGCAATAATCAAAATTTTAAATTCTCCTTAAGTCTTGATTTTGAGATTTTGATCCCAGAAAGTGTTCCAGTGTTATACTCCTCATTACACCAATGCCATGACTTTTTCTTTCATTGAATGAGTATTGTTCACTAGCTCCCGTATTATTCAATCGATCACCGATCTTTATGTTGAAATTAGTTTGGATTTTATATTTTCTTTGCATTGTAGTGTTAATTAGGAAATTCCCATTTTGATGATAAATGCACATGCTTAGTTGGTCTATGATAATAAAACAATGGTCCTCTTATGTTAATTCATTGTATTGATCAAAATGCATGTTCCTATAGTACGTCTTAACACCAAAATTTGAACTGCACCATGCCCTCCAAGGATTAAAAAATTTCCTTCTTTTTTTCCTTCAACTTTCATGGCTTCCTAGTTCCTTGTCACTGAACTTCTCATATTCCCCGTGTTAATTTTGTTAAGTATCTATTAAAACTATTGTTGATGTTCTCTATCATTCAGTTTCTTAATTTTTTTTCTTTGTCATTCTTTTATTGGTTTTGTTTTCTTTTTCTTTTGAATGCTTCATAGAATATATGGTATGCATTGTTGTTTATATGTCCCATGGGTTGCCGAAAAGTCATCTTTTCAAGTATAATAATTGCTATAATTGCTCCAACTATTATACATGCTTGTGCAAGGTGGACAAATAATTCAAAAAACATTGAGTAGTGATTTAGAAACAAAAAATCCATGCAGTAAACTGATACATAATGACTTGGCTGGGTTTTGAGCCTATCACTTTAGAACAAAGAGTCCATTGAGATGCTTTTAATTACACAAATAATACTGTCACATCATTTTGGTGCAATATTAGATAGACAAATTCTGGTGGAATAGTGTTTTCCAAAAACATTCTTGTACCAAAGGACATCATGGAAATTTATGGCTTAAATGTTGTGTTGGTCATTTTTTGGTTTTTTTTATTTTTTTGTTGGGGAGAGGGCTGTGTTTGATCAAGGAATATCAAATTGGTAATGCACAACAATGTGCTACATATAAGGCCTATCATGCACGGACACGGGACACGACACGGACACAAGGACACGCCAATTTGCAAAAAATAAGGGACACGACACGCTAGGGACACGCTCAATATGTATAATTTTATTTATTTATTATATAAAATTAAATATATATATTATTTATTTATTTATTTTATTTACTTTAACATCAAATAGCATTCATAAATTAAATTTTTTTACAAATAAAAATAATTTTTTCTAGTAATTATGTTCAGATTGATAAAAAATATTCAAAAAATAAAAAATAATAAAAAAAAGGGGTAAAAAATGGTTTTGTTAAAAAAAATAAAGTATAAAAAAAAAAAAAAAAAGAGAGAGAGAGAGAGGCACACAAAGTTTGAGAAAATGGGGTCAAACACAAAGAAAGAGGAGAGTGAGTCGAGAGAAAGAGTCGTTGAACAGAGAGAGAGGGAGATTTGAGTCGAACATAGAGAGAGCAAGAGAGAGTCAACCACATAGCGAGCAAGCGAGCGAGAGAGAGAGAGAGAGAACACAAACATCAGAAAGAGAGATGACGAAACGAAGAAAGAGAGACAATAGAAACGAAGAAAGAAAAAGAACGAAGAAGAAAAATGAAGAAAAGAACATACCCTGATCTAGGGCTGAGGGCTTCAACAGGTTTTTCTTCACCCCCTTCCTCTCTCTCTCTCTCTCTCTCTCTCTCTCTCTCTCTCTCTCTCTCTCTCTCTCTCTCTCCGATGGGTTAGGGTTTCTCCCTTTCTGTCTCCAACATGTCCCCAGGTGTGTCCAGCTAGAGAAATTCATTATAAAAAAAAAAGGCGGACACACTAGGTAGAGCGTCCGACACGTGTCCACCGCGTGTCCATGTCCGACACGTGTCGAACACCCATACGCTGCCTCCACAGAGGTGTCTGTGCTTCATAGTACAAGGCCAATAAAATTCGAAAATTCTATACATTTCCTGAAGAAAACAATGGCTGCATAAGATTGACCAAAATGCGTCGTCTTATAAAATCTAACACTGTCTAAAAGGTTAATATGCATGGCCTATGGCACTGGTCAATTATTACTTTACTTAACAGTTGGATAATTGAAGTGTTTTTTTGCCCGTTTCTTGATGTAGTTGGTAGAGAACATGTGGAAATAGTTCAAGGCCAAAATCAGTAGATATGGTTTTGTATTTTTAGCATTGTTAAAAAGAAAAAAGAAAAAAAGAAAGTTTATGGTAAGAGCTGATTGCCATATAGAACCTATGATGCACAAGCTGTTTTGTGTTATTATGAGACAAGTTGTAGTCTTATTATCGTACATGACTGATAGGATAAAGCCAATACATGTTATTCATGAGTCACACATACATTTTGCTTTTGTGCAAACTTGTAGTGGTGTACTGAACAGGTACCTATGCCCTCCAGTTCCACTTGAGCGCATCTCCTTTTGCTTAGCCAAGTCTTTGAAGTTTGATTAAAAATATCAAATTATGTTCATTATTGTTTGTGTTCATGTCTTGTGTTTGTATGCCCTGTTATGAAGTGGAGAATTTGCATGAGCTCTAGAGGAAAAAAATCCTTCCTGGTGGAATTGGAGCAGTTATGAAAATTAGGATCCCCTGGCTTTTATTAATCTGTGCAAATTTTAAGATTGCACGCCAAATAAGTTGGTTCTTATGTTCTGTTTTATATGTTAATGCTTCAAAGTGGGCTCTATTTTTGTTCGTAGAGCACATAAATGCTCCACCTTGATGTGCATACTTTTTTTGTTTTTCTAGACAATGACATTTTTACCTTCTTTCTGCTTGCTTTTCATAATAACCCTTAATTGCCTCTAGGCCTAGACATGCTTCTCATTTTAGGACACAATTTTTATACTATAGTCAACACGATCGCCTATTGAGAAGTGGTAATCATTTCTTATCCTGATTACCTTGTGATTGAGTAAGTTCTAGAAAAATTAAATATGGTGTTGTGTTGCTGCTATAAAAACAGTCGCTTTATATCAGATCCTACATGTGGCGTGGTGGAGTCATCCCTTTCCAGGGATACCCGTATGTAATTTCCTTATCTGTATATGAAAGTGAGCAGCTCAGATGGGTTATCAGTAGACAATAACTACTAGAACCTTCTTCAGTGTATCACAGAAAATAATACCTACTTTAATACTGGACAAAAACTACAATGAGTAGAATAGCTCTAAAATTATCAACTTATCTATGTTTTTATTGTAAAAAAAAAAATAATGTTGTTGTAGCCTTGTACTTTACTTGTTTGGGTTTTTTTTAATATGAATCATCATTTCAAGTAATTTTCATGCTTATGATTGTTTGGATTTTATTGAATTTGGCAGGGAGATAACGATTCTGATGATGATGATGAGAAGAAGAAACACCATCATGGGCACAACCACCACCACCGCAAGCACTATGATGATTAAATGGAATGCTGCTGGATAGCATCGTGAATGACATTCGTGCCATAGTAAGCTACTACTAAAATAAAGAGAAGGCGTGTTTTCCTCTCGCTGTCACTACTCTTTTCTGAGTGTTTGCATCACATATAAACCTCCGGTTGTGTGAAACCATCTGAACTTTTTTATCGTGTGCAGATGTTTTTCTGCTTTAGTATAATAAAATCCCAAAACTTACTGGTTTGGCTGTGTATGTTTTCATGTTATTAGTTGTGATGGATAAGGATGTTTATGCTTGAATCCATGTGCTAGTGTGTGTGACAGGAGAAAAAATTATGTCAAATGGTTATGCAATGTCAAACTTGCTATAACATTGGTGTTTCTTTCTTGGGAGATGCACCAATAAATCCCAAATTAACAACTTATACACTGTTTAGTCCTAAAAGTTTTCTTATAGACTGAAAGGTCCCATTTTAGGGGAATTGACCATAGAGGACATATACATCAAACATCATCATCATCAAAACAACATCAAACATCACAACATCATTATCAAAACAACATCAAACATCATCATTAAAACAACATCAAACATCACAACATCGTCATCAAACAACATCAAACATCATCATCAGAACAACATCAAACATCACATCATCAAGAACACAGCATCACAACATCAGAACATCGTAAAATCATCAAACATAAGAACATCAAAACATCATCCTCGATCAGAACATAAGAACATCAGAACATCATGAACACAACATTACAAACATAAGAACATCAGAACATCGTGAAATCATCAAACATAAGAACATCGTGAAATCATCAACATAAGCGTCAGATCTCACGATCTCGGCGGATCGATCTTGGGTCTTGGAGATCTGGACGTGCTTCTTGCTGGTGACGTTGGGGAGAGAAATGACGCTGTGGGCACAATCGTCCTCGATCATGTGCTTGATCGTTTGCGATTCCAGCGCCACCCACTCCTCCCCTTCGAACGCCTCTCCGTCGGAGCTCTTCAGCGTGATCTTCTTCGACGAAGACATCTCATTTCCTCAAACCAAGCCCTACCCTATCTTTGCTTCGACTCAGCCTTGCCAACCACAACAAAGCAAACAGAGTGATGATGACTATTTGGGTGCCATTAGAGAGTCTAGAGAGAGAAAACTAGGGTTTCAAAATCGAGATGAGAGAGATTAATTCGGATGTTGATGTTGATGATGTTGTTCAATGGTGGGTAAAAATGTACTTGGAGTTCTTCATCTTCATCTTCATCATCATATTGTTAACATGATCACAATTCAAGATCTGAAGAGTTCTTTACCTTCCCTCATCGACCCTGTACCAGATTCAAAACCCATCTTCCTTCTAAAACCTGGATTCGTAATCCAAAGGTTTGTTTGTATGTGTGTGTGTGTGAGAGAGAGTGAGAGAGATGGGTTTGGGCGAACGAGAGGGCAAATCACTGCGATCGAAAGGGCTGAGATTGAGAAACAAACACCATTTGGAATATGTACTAATGTATATCAACATCATCAATATATATTAATGGTGTTTCTGAATGGTGTTTCTGTGATGTTAATATACATCAAATAAAATGGGACTAAATGGTGCATAAGAAAACTTTTAGGACTAAATGGTTCAACTTTTCAGAAAATAGGATTTATGGGTAAATTTTCCTTCTTTCTTCTTCTTTTTTTTCTTTTTGTTTTATTCACATTTTTAAGAATGTTGACATTGTTTTGTTTTAATATGACAATCATTTAATTGTTTCATTGGCCACCACTCAGTCACTTGCGATACAAAACAAATGGAGTAGTGCAACAATTTTCTGCTTTTTTAATATTCTGATACAAAATTTTAAGGGTGAGATGTAAGAGTTTGATTTTTTCCAATATATATTGAAAAATTTTAAAGAACTATTTAGCTTAAAATTTCTTTTACTTATATTTAAAGCATCTCTAATAGTATGCCAAAATCATTTTTGGCTATATTCTCATAAAAAGCCTGTGCCAAATTTGCCACATCTGCAAAGATAATAGAATCTTAATCTATGGATGCTTTTGGAAAAATAGATCCATTGCCTTTCACCAATAGAATTGCTCTTCAAGTATTAATGTATTTGAGGCGTCTCTTAAAAAATGTATATTTTGAGAAGCATTTTCTAAATCAACCACTAAATTTTTTACAAAGGTTTTGCAGTCTTAGATGCAAATTTTAATGAAGTTGTCACTTTCTCACAAAGAAACTAAGGGTAAAAATGATAAAGAAGACATGGGACCGTAATATCAAAGTTAAAAAGTATAGCCTTTAAAGAATTTGATTAACATACGTTAGCTCTTTCATCTTAGGCATTTAAATATTTATACAATCACCTTTGATCATTCAAGTGCGCAAATATGTTGTTGGGCCCAGGCATTTATTTGAATATGACATTTTTTAAATATGTTGTTGGCTCTTTCATTCTCACTATCTGTGTAAAAAAGTTCAGAGGTTCTCATGTTTCAAAATTTTCACATTGTGTGATTAAAAATATAAAAGGTTGTATTTGAACCATAGATTTAAGCAGTAATTTAGAAAAAGAAAGAAAATTTTGAATAAAATATAAACTATTCCCCCCCCCCTTATTTCCTTAGACTTTTTCTTTTTCTTTATGAATTGCAAAATTTATTATCCAAATACAACCTATGGAATAAAGCATAGAGATTCTAGAGACAAAAGCATCCCTAGCCAACCTGAAGTGGTGTGAGGCTGGCATAAATTAACATAAGGGCTTTCTTGCTGTCCTTGTTTTTCAGAAAATTATTAGATAATTTCAGAGTATCATGTGACATTATCTACATAGTTGGTTACTCCCGACTAATGAAAAACCTCAACCCATACTAAGTTGCCATTGTCTACGTGATTGGTTACTCTCTTAACTAATGAAAAATAGCCACACACACACTAAATGGATTATCATTTTATCTACTTGACAATTTGAGTCAACAAGTCATGTTGTAAAAATTTTCACTACATGATTAATTTGGGACACAATATAAATAATGTCGCATGATATTATGAGATTATTGAATAATAACCCTAATTTTTCATAGTTAGGCTATCAATGTTAAACGCAACAGTGCAGATTATATAGCTGTAGCCTACAGGGTATGCATTCGCCAGCAGAGAGTTGACACTTCACCTGAAAGCTAAAACCCCAATTTATAACGCCACAGTAAGGGAGGCCCCACTGCTCTCTCAGCCATGGACTGATTTATGCTTATTTAATACTATCTACATTTGAATTTTTAGTTTATTTAAATGTAGATGAATGATTCAAAATTCTGATATGATCTTTATGTGCATTCATATTGTTTGTTGAAATTAGTAAGAGGGTATGGTCAACACCAAATGAAAAGAAAAATAGTTACACATTACAGATATAGTTGGTGAGACCCATTTCATGAAAAAATCTTGTCTATCCATATTCATTCTGTGTCCTCTACAGTTCTGCAACAATTTTAAACATTGGTTTTCTCTGGACTCTTCTGGATTGATGGCTCAACCTAATTGAGTCAACCTTGTTTAGTTCAAGAACAACGAAGTTTGGGACGGAATTTGCTTCACAGATGGTGCAAGAATGGCAAGAAGCATACATGGCCTACAACCATCTCAAAACTCTCTTGAAAGACATCTTGCATTTTCGACAAAGGAATGCATCATCACCAAATATTGCACGTACCCCAAAAGCCTCTCTGAAGCTAAGACTATCGCTTTACAGAGCCTTTAGCTGGCTTACAAGCCAATGCAACAACCTTATACTTTCCCCAAAGAAGAACAATGAAGATGAGGTAATACTGGTGAGTGCAGTGCAAGAAGAAGGGTCACCGGAAGGGTACTACTATGAAACTATGTTTCTCATGTCCTCGGATGAAGGAGAAGAGTACGAACTTGTGTTCTTTAGGAGGCTTGATGATGAGTTCAACAAAGTGATCAAGTTCTATAGGGAAAAAGTGGAGGAATTGATAAAGGAGGCAGAGGAGTTGAACGAAAAAAATGGATGCTCTCATTGCTCTTTGGATCAAGGTCGATAAACCTGTCATTGTATCAACAACTTCTCAAGAGATTAATGGAAGTAAGCCATGTAATGGGAGAACAATCATAAGTTCTGCTCTTTATGTTTATACTATCAATCATACAACTAAGAATAGTTTTGAAGCTTTGTTTTTTCAAAAATGCCCAAATTGTTTGTTGTTGCTAACCGATTCCAAATTCAACTCATCTTCCTCAGTCATCAAATCACCAAAAATTTAGGTGTAATATGTATATGTATATAACAAGAGAGATTTGATGAGGGGAGATGAGAGAAAAATTCTAAAACACATATATGGGTATTAAAGCATTTATATTATCCTATTTATTCTTGATATATGACGAAAAATTTGTAGATTATTGTGATGATTAATTGCCCAGAAAAGAGATGTCACATGTAAGATGAGCTGAGAAAAGCATTGTTGAAAAGTGCAGTGTCATTCTTTCTTGATGTTTCCAATCTGGAAAACAAAATCATGGATCATATGCATAGAGATGCCTTTGATATTTCCCTGTTTTTTTTCTCCTTTTTCATAGTTATATTCTTAAAATTTCAATCTTTGTTTTGAATGTGAAGTAAGGTCACATATGGATGCTATTCAAGAAGTTGAGATGAGCACTGAAGGAACTATGGAAGATGAACCAGAAACCAGCAGTAACCATAAAAAAACCAGTAGAAGGCAGATATTATTGCAGGCTTTAGGCCCACTTCATTAGAAGTATTGAATCGTGTAAACATCAATATCGCACCTGAAACTCCCGTTTCAACTTTGAAAAATATCATCATGAGTTCAAAATCCGACTTATCGTTCAGCAAGCAGGAGCTGGGGAAAGTGGAAGAAAAAATGAGACAGGCTTTTATTGAATTCTACCAAAAGCTACGGCTTCTCAAAAGCTACTGGTAATTTCATTAAATAAAACAAATAAAATAATAAAAAAGAGTTAGTTTCCTCAACTCTGAGCATTCCTGACATTTGTAATTGATGTTTCAGTTTCTTGAATCAGTTGGCGTTCTCTAAGATCATGAAGAAGTACGACAAGGTCTCACACAATTTGGTTTTCTTCATAATTGGCCTGAGCTGAATTTTTGTTTTCTATATTGACTAATTAGTAATTGTGCAGATCACTTCAAGGAATCATCGAGGGCTTACTTAGAGATGGTAGACAAATCTTGTATTGGAAGCTGTGATGAGGTTTGATGCAATTCATGAGTTTCTGTTTCGTGTCAGCAAGATCAAGTCCGTGACACGAGCCTTCCGTTCAATCTTGTGCTTCCTCAGGTTACTAGGCTTATGGAAAGAGTAGAGTCTACTTTCATAATGCACTTCTCAAATGGGAATCACAAAAAAGGAATCAATACTCTAAGGCCACAAGCTAGAAGAGAAAGGCATAGAGTAACATATTTCTTGGGTAAGAACATGTCATGTACATCACTGAAACTGTTTTTGATTTTCTCTCAACAATGAAATCAACACGAATTCTCTCAAAGCTTTTTTTTTGTTTTTCCTGCAGGTTTTTTCTCTGGCTGCTCAATAGCGCTCGTAGTGGTTATTGTTGTGCTCATACAAGCAAGAGATCTTCTTAAGAGCGAGGCGCGTGGGCAGTACATGGAAAACATATTTCCACTTTACAGGTATGTCGAGGAATTAATAGCTAGTTTGCATTTATTTTTAATTTCATCATATTCTCTCTAACCCTTTTGTTAGCTTCACTTTTTTTACAGCTTGTTTGGGTACATTGTCCTGCACATGATTATGTACGCCGGAAACACATACTTTCGGAAGCGTTTCCGGATCAATTATCCCTTTTTATTTGGTTTCAAGCTAGGGACAGAACTGGGTTATAGAGAAGTCCTCCTCCTCGGTTCTGGTCTTGCAATTCTCACACTGGCTGGTGTAATCTCAAATCTGGACATGGACATGGACCCAAGAACAAGAAGCTTCAGAACAATAACTGAATTAGTCCCTCTGGGACTCGTCACTGTAATTTTGATCTTCTTATAAAATAATATCTTTGACTATGAAATGTTTGTAATGTTTTTATGAGCATAAACCGTGTCAATGTCTAACTGCAGCTGGTGCTTCTTATAACATTCTGTCCTTTCAGCATCGTTTACCGTTCTTATAAATTCTGTACTTCCAACATTGTTTACCGTTCAAATCGCTTCTTCCTTGAGAGGGTAATTTATATTCATAAATTGGGCCGGGCTAGGTGTTGGGCCGAGATAAGCTCAAGAATGATACCCAGTAGGAAAGGAGAAGTATGGGTAGTTTGGTTGCCGAATGGGCATCCGTAGCTCGGTGTGGCAAGTATCGAGATAGTCGGTCCAGGATAGTAGACCGGACGTAGAGTCATACCGGTTCTTGTATACTAAGTCGGGTTATATTGACACCGGTTCGGACTCGTTAGTCCGGCTTGGTCACGCCCTATTTCGGTTGACCTTTCTTATGTTTAGCTCGGTCATGGTATGGGAAACCGAGGTAAGAGAGGTAAAAGAAAGGTTTGGTTGCCCTTTAGTTCGGTTCAAATTCTCTTATGGATAGCTCGGTCATAGCATGGGGGACCGACCGAGGTAAGAAAGTGAAGGTAAAGTCCGGACTATGGGCTACTTCGGTTGTGAAGGAGCTCGGCCATATTAAAGCCATCTCACTTGGCTTATGAAGTGAGGAGGGTGTTGAAGGATAAGCATTATCTTCCGCGAGTATGAATCCTAGGAGGACTCTGCGCAAGGAGGAGTAATCCTAGAAGGACTCTACGCATGGAGAAGTTAGAGTCCTACCAGGATTGTGCCACGTGAAACCTATAAAAGCTCACCAATATCACCTTTGGAGAGGTAATGCAACTTTACTCCCTGAATTCATAGAGCTTTTGTCTATTTGTCAAGCTTACTGACTTAGGCATCGGAGAGGTTTCCGGCACACACCCGCCGGCTAGCTCACGTGGGTATTTTCAGGTGGTTGAACGACGTCGTACGGAGGAGCGCAGACTTGGTCAACAGGATTATACGAGAAGGTGTATTTCTTTCCCGTACAATTGGCGCCGTCTGTGGGAATCAGACAAGAACAACCTCTTGATCAAGCTTTTTCTCCCTAAAAATCAATGGCGAACAACGAAGAATTACCTCAGTCCGCCGTCGACGGACTAACTCCAGAAGGGGGTGCAAGGCGCGAAGGCCTACCCGTGGTCACTCCCATGGCGAACCTGGAACCACACAGACAAAATTCCAGGAGGGATGCAAGGGGACGAAGGCGGAATAACAGCCCTCATCCCTCTCGTTCGCAAAGCCCAGAAAGACAAAGACGCAGAATTGATCCTCAAACTTTGGAGATCGCGTCAGGGAACAAGACGAATTATCCGTCGGATGGCAGCAGACATGGAATCTCTGAAACGTCAGGTGAAAGGAAAAGAAGTGGCGACAGGAGAGGGGCGCACAACAAGACGCCCCTCGCCACTCGGAAAGTCGTAGTAGGAATACTACACCCTCACAAGGGGAGAACAAGAGCCTCAGGACAGGCGACACGCAATCCAGATCTTCCAGAACTCGTCACTCCAGGTCTGAGAGGGCGAGGTCTGAAAGGTCACACACCGGGGAAGCACATACTGGCCCTCGCATACGCACCAGACAAGGTCCAGGCAGACAGAATTGCCCAGATCGTCCGACCTACGACCGTACTAGAAGAGAAAGCACGGTGGAAGGAGGACGCTAGAGCGCGCGATCCACACAGAGTTTCTGCCTTACAGCGGTTGGCTCCTCGGACGCATGGAAGCGTCGAGGTTGGAATGCCAATACCGCGCCCGGCCTACGAACCAGCGGACAAGGCATTGGCAGGCTGCAGACCTCACCATTCGTCCAGCAATAGAGAACGCGCCCCTACCGTCAGGCTTCCTACAGCCCAAATTCACAACATATGAGGGGAAGACGGACCCTTACTCACACTTAAGCCACTTTCGCCAGGTCATGGCTGTATACCGGCGGAATGAGGCCTTGATGTGCATCCTATTCCCCTCAAGCCTAGGTGACCTAGGCCTGACTTGGTTTGAGAAGCTTCCAGAGGGCAGCATAGCCTCCTGGGCGCAACTGGCGGAGGCGTTTGTAACGCGATTCAGAACAAACACGAAAACCCCGTGGAGATCGACCAGTTACTCTCCATCGACATGGCGATAAGGAGACCCTGAGGTCATATAACAGTCGCTACTGGAGACATTCAACCAGATTGGGGACTGCCCAACCAATCTCGCCATTGCGCAATATAAAAGAGGCCTCCCAGTCGGGAACAGACTTAGGGATTCTATCACCATGACGCCACCCCTCACCATGGAGGCCCTGATGGAGAGAGTGCACCAGCACATCAGGGTGGAAGAGGATGGCGCTCGTGCCAAAGCAAAATCTGGCACGGTCGCAGCACCAGAGAAGAAGGCCTCAGCAAAGGTCAACGCAGTAGACCGTCCGAACAAAACGGACGTGGCAAAAGAGACAATGGAGAGGACCAAGATAAAAGATGGCTGAGAGTCCGCACTGCCATCACCACGGTCTTCAAGAAACCAATCTACCGTATACTTAGTGAGATTCGAGACGAACCTTTCGTCAAGTGGCCAGCTAAGTTAGGCGAAGCTCAGAAGGACTACGATGACAGATCAGGTGCACCTTCCACAAAGAAAAGGGGCACCGCACTGAGAATTGCACCATTGAGACAGCATTGGAAGAATTAGTGGCAGCGGGTCACCTGGACAAATACATAGAAGGAGGGGCACAGCCAGCCCCCCAGGACACAACAACCAATGGATGCCGATCGACGCCCCAAGGCATCATCAACGTGATCCATGGAGTCTTTGAACCAGAGCGAGTATGCGAGCTCAGAGGTTCAATCAAAAAGGCAGAGCACTTGAGAGAGGTGCTAAGTGCCCAACCAGTCGTCAAAAAGGGGAGGACAGAAGCCACAAACATCATGTCCTTTTCGGATAAAGACTTGGACAGAATATATTGCCCGCACAACGATGCCTTGGTCGTCACTCTCCGAGTCAAGGATTTTGACGTCAAGCGGATTCTGATTGACCAAGGTAGCTCGTGCGAAATCATGTACTACGAAACTTTCAAGCAACTCAAGTTGCAAGACAAGGACTTAGCCCCTGCCGTATCTCCTTTGATTGGATTCAATTCTATGCCAGAGTGGCCAGTCGGCAAAATCATTCTCCCAGTCAGAGCAGGGAGTGTGACAAAGCAAGTGGAGTTCTGGGTGTTAAAGGTTCCCTCCACCTACAACATTATCTTGGGCAGAACATGGCTGCACGCCATGCGCTCGGTAGCGTCTTCCTACCACCAAGTGATGCGGTTTCCCAACGATACCGGAGTAATTGAAGAAGTATATGGAGACCAGATTATGTCCAAGCAGTGCTTCGTCGCAACGAATGGCAGCCGCGCTGCCAAAGGATATGTTCATTCGGTTGAAGAACCGGAGAGTGATGAACTATTCGCGGATGTTGGCAAAGCGGCTGATCAAAAAGCAGTGGAGGACTTGGTAGAAGTCAGAATAGATGAGAAGAACCCGGAAAAGTTCTTCTTACTTGGATCGTCGTTGTCCAACACTGAAAGATTGGAAGTCTTGGAATTTCTGACCTCCAACATCGAAGTGTTCGCCTGGACCCCATACGACATGCCAGGCATTGATCCCAACTTCATCTGCCATCAACTCAATGTCCACCCTTCTGCTAGACCGGTCATTCAACGCACGCGCAGATCGGCACTCCACCACGCCGAGATAGTGGCAGAAGAGGTGGGTAACTTGTTAGAAGCAGGGGCAATCAGAGAGGTCCATTACCCAAGATGGATCTCCAACACCGTCGTAGTACCAAAGAAGAATGGCAAGTGGCGCGTCTGCGTCGACTACAAGACGGTCAACAAAGCGTGCCCAAAGGACAGTTTCCCCCTGTCAAGGATAGATCAATTGGTGGACCTAACAGCAGGACACAGCAGGCTTAGCTTCCTTGACGCATACAGAGGCTACCATCAGATAGCCATGCACGAACCAGATCAGGAAGTAACGTCCTTCACCACTCCAAGAGGACTATATTGTTACAAGGTCATGCCCTTTGGCCTAAAGAACGCAGGGGCGACGTTTCAGAGAATGGTTACCAAGATGTTTGAGCCATTGTTAGGCAGAACAATGGAGGCTTACATCGACGACATGGTGGTCAAAAGCAAGGATGCGGATGACCATCTAAAGGACCTAAATGAGATGTTCCAGATCCTGAAGCAACACAAACTGCGCCTTAACGCTTCTAAGTGCGCATTCGGCGTAGGGTCTGGCAAGTTTCTGGGGTTTTGGTGACCAACGGGGTATCGAGGCAGACCCCTCCCAAATCAAAGCAATTCAGGAGTTAGAAAGGCCTAACTCAGTGAAAGAAGTGCAGCATCTCACCGGCATGGCGGCAGCACTTAACCGATTCATCAGCCGGTCTTCAGACAGATTGCGTCCATTCTTTCAGTCATTAAAAGCTAAGTTTGAGTGGGACGAAGAATGCGACCGAGCTCTGGAGAGTTTGAAGGCATACATGTCTTCTCCACCATTACTGGTCACTCCAATACCTGGAGAAGAACTCTTCCTCTACCTGGCAGTCTCTCAGCACGCAGTAAGTGCGGTGTTGGTTCGGGCAGATGGAATCCAACATCTACCTATCTTCTATGTCAGCAAGACATTGCTGGGAGCCGAAACAAGGTATTTACCTCTAGAGAAGCTAGCGCTGGCCTTAATGATGGCCTCCAGGAAATTGGCGCACTACTTTCACGCCCACACCATTGTCGTCCTCACAGCCTTTCCCCTAAAAGCTTTGTTTGAGAGGGCAAACTTTTCTGGGCGGATTTTGAAGTGGGCAGTGGAGTTGGGACAATATGATGTGAAGTTCCAACCCAGAACCGCAGTAAAGGCCCAATCTTTGGCAGACTTCGTCGCAGAGTTCACTCCTGGAAGCCACCAAGTCTGCCCAATCGATCTGACTGACACAACCGAACTAGGGATGGAGATTGACGCCGGCATAGCGCAACCCCTAGTGCCGGTTACTCAGCCAGAACCCAAGGCAGACCAGAGTAGGGAAAGCGAGGAAGCGGACCTTACTACGCCAAGTCAAAACTCGACAACAAATGACTTGGTCCCATCGGAAGACAAGGGGCAGACTGCAACCATGGATCATGAAGAAAGCTCCAGCGACATTCCAGACCCCACAACATCATCTGATCCCTCCATATGCTGGAAGTTGTTTGTAGGGGAGATGTGGAAGCTCTTTGTGGATGGAGCATCTAACCGACATGGCGCAGGACTTAGCATAGTCCTCATCTCTCCAGACGGCCTGGTCATGGAACAAGCTATCAATCTCGGCTTCCCAGCATCGAATAATGAAGCAGAGTATGAAGCGCTTCTTGCAGGGCTCAAATCAGCAGCCTACATGAAGGCCACCGAACTAATGGTCTACAGCGACTCACAATTGGTGGTAAATCAAATCTCTGGTGATTACGAAGCAAAGGATGAAAGAATGGCTAAGTACCAAGACTTAGTCAGGACAGAGATCAAGAAGTTTGAAGTAGTAAGAATAGAACAGATTGGCAGGGAGGCGAACAGCAGAGCGGACGAACTAGCAGGCTTCGCCTCAATGGCGGATACCTCCATCCCCCATCCACTATTGATCGACTACCTTCCTAGACCAAGTATCGAAGACCCAGAAGCTGAAGAGGTATGTTGTGCGGAGTTAGGCCCTCTTGGATGGATCCCATCATACTGTTCCTGAAAGACGGCACTCTACAGAAGAAAAGAAAGAAGCCAACAGAATAAGAGCAAAGTCGCAACGATTGGCTCTCTCCATCCTTAGCATTATACAAGAAGTCATTTTCAGGACCTTACTTAAAGTGTGTTCACCCCAGTAAGTGTGGAAGCGTTCCTGTTCGAAATACATAGGGGGTATGTGGCAGCCATCAAGGAGGAAGATCATTGGCATACCGAGCTATTTCACAAGGATACTGGTGGCCATACATGCAAGCAGATTCAGAGAAGTATGTTAAAAAATGCGAAAAGTGTCAGAAGTTTGCGCACCAAATACACCAACCTGCCAGAGAACTACTACCATTAACTAGCCATGGCCTTTCGCAATGTGGGGCTTAGACATAGTAGGTCCACTTCCAACAGCACCTGGCAACAGGAAGTTCTTTCTTGCGGCAACAGACTACTTCACCAAGTGGGTGGAAGCAGAAGCCTTGGCGTCAATCAAGGAAAAAGATGTGAAGAAGTTTGTTTGGCAGAACATCATTACACGTTTCGGCATACCAAAAGCATTGATCTCAGACAATGGCACTCAGTTTGACGGCAGAATTTTCAGAGGCTTTTGCGAAGAATACAAGATAGAATTCTACAATTCTACACCGGCGTATCCCCAAGCAAACGGTCAAGCCGAGGCGTCAAACAAGGTAGTCTTGGATGGATTGAAGAAAAGGTTAGAAAGCAAAAGGCAAGTGGGCAGAAGAGCTCCCATGTTTTATGGGCTTACGCACCACACCACGGCGGTCAACAGGAGAAAACCATTCTCCTTAGCCTATGGCATGGAAGCAGTCATCCCATTAGAAGTCGGACTCCCCACAATCCGGAGCGAAAATTTTGATCCAGACCTAAACGGCGAAGCTATAGCGCTGGAACTTGACCTTGCGGAAGAAAGAAGAGACAGAGCATTGGTTCACATCGCCGCTACCAACAAGAACTATCTAGGAAGTATAACAAAACAGTGCATCCGAGACAATTCAAGATCGGTGATTGGGTACTTCGCAAAGTTATGGGCAACACGTTGGTCCCAGGAGACGGCAAGTTAGGGCCTAACTGGGAAGGTCCTTACAAAGTGGTCGGATTAGCAGGAAAAGGGGCATACCACTTGGAGATGAGGACGGCAAAGCAATTCCTAGGCCATGGAACACTGCCAATCTTAAGTTATTTTACTTTTAGCTTTTTCTTTTTCCCTTTAAGTATATGTAAGTTTTCCCTTCATCAAATAAAACAAGTCGATTCTTTTTCAGCATATTTGTTTTTAGTAGAAAGTACTTTTGTAAGTTAGTAGCATTGTAAACATAGTTGGCCGGATTAAACCAACTATAACCCCTCCTAAGCCCAGGATAAGGATCCAGGCTGCAGGACGTTTGGTCGGAATAACCAAACACTATGTTCTAGGTTGGCTGGAAAAACCAACTCTTTGTACTCTTCAGCCGAAGTATGGGTATGGCTGAAGAGTGGTTGGCTGGATTAAACCAACACTCTGTACTCTTCAGCCGAAGTATGGGTATGGCTGAAGAGTGGTTGGCTGGATTAAACCAACACTCTGTACTCTTCAGCCGAAGTATGGGTATGGCTGAAGAGTGGTTGGCTGGATTAAACCAACACTATGTACTCTTCAGCCGAAGTAAGTGTATGGCTGAAGAGTGGTTGGCTGGATTAAACCAACACTCTGTACTCTTCAGCCGAAGTAAGTGTATGGCTGAAGAGTGGTTGGCTGGATTAAACCAACACTCTGTACTCTTCAGCCGAAGTAAGTGTATGGCTGAAGAGTGGTTGGCTGGATTAAACCAACACACTGTACTCTTCAGCCGAGGTAAGTTATATCGGCTGAAGAGTGGTTGGCTGGATTAAACCATCTCTTTGTACTCTTCAGCCGAGGTAAGCCATATCGGCTGAAGAGCAGTTGGCTGGATTAAACCAACTCTTTATACTCTTCAGCCGAAGTAAGTTATATCGGCTGAAGAGTGGTTGGCTGGATTAAACCAATACTTCTTTGTTACTCTTCAGCCGAAGTGAGTTACATCGGCTGAAGAGTGGTTGGCTTGTAAGTTCGACATCCAACCGAGATCACAGTTGTAACTTAGCAGATTGGAATTTATTACAAAGGCAAGCAAGCAAATTCAGAACCGGAATGAAAGTTAAAGATTTTTTCATTTAAATCAAAAGCAAATACAAGTAGTGGCCGGAGCCCGGTTACAGGTTCGGAATAAAAGAAGAAAAAAGTACGAGAAACAGTCATCCTAGGAGTGCATCAAGTTCGGCATCAAAGTCCGCATCAGCAGTTGCCTGGAGGCCGGTTTGAGGAAGGAGCTCGGTTTGGACCGTGGTATCACTTGGCAGAACAGAGTTAGCCGGTATCTCGTTAGATAAATCCACTGTTGGCTCCAACCGAGCCGCCTGATTGCTTTGTTGTCCGGTGGTAACCGGGGTCAGAGATGGCTCCCCCTCATCATCATCATCATCATCATCATCATCATCATCTTCTTCTTCGTCACCAGACCCTTCTAGGAATGCTTTTTGGAGATCGTCTGCATATTGCTTAAGCGAAGCCGGAATAGAGTACGGTGGAGCGTTGTAAGCGTCGGTGTCAGGAGTACAACCGAGCTTCTCCACCACTCCGCCAACCGCACTTAAAGAAGAGATCTTTCGCCGCGCCGCATTGAAGCATATATGCGTCTTCAGCCTCCTTGAAACCTTGCTTTTTGGCCTTTTTCACTCCGGCCTTCAGTTGGTCTATTTCGGCGTTTTTCTTTGTTTCTAGCTCGGCCATCTCCCACAGATAGTGGTCTTTCACTTCGGTCACGGCCTTTTGTTTATCACTTTCAGCCGAGGTTACCAGTCCGGTGAGACGTGATACCTCGGCCTCCAGCTCGGCCGCCCTGTTCTGAGCTCGTGTTAGCTCGGCAGTTTTGGTTTCTGCCTCTTTCATGGCCTGCCTTGTGGTTTTGCGAAGTTCCATCACCTGCCGGTGTGCAATCGTGGTTTTCTGAAGAGCCTGCAAAAGTATGATAAAGTTTTTTGTTAACCGAGCTGGAAGTTAAACGAATTCTAAAGACAAATAGAGGACAGTATTACTTACCATGATCAGGGACTTCGAAGCCGACCGAAGTGACTTCACCTCGGTGTTGAGCCGCTTTCGATGGTGCTCCATGTCTTTTGGAAGGCAGACACCTCTGGCCAGGTTGAGGGCCAGAAGGTGATCCTTCTCTGCGACAACGGAGTCACCTTCGTTGATAGCTCGGTCGTTGAAGACTAGGGGGGGAGCCCACTGGGGGGTTTCAGACCGGTTTGATGACTCCGGCTGGAGGTTCGGTTGGGTGACTGCTGGTGGGCTTGTGGCAGTATGTTCTCATCCTCATCAACAAGTTGTGGCCCGGTTTGGCTAGTCCGGGCACGCTTGTTTCGGCGAGAGGCAGAAGGCTGCTGGATGGTAGAGCCACCACGGCCTCGTTGATTGGCCGGTTTGTGGTACCTCGGCTGGGTTTGTTTCGGTGAGCATGGCCCTCAGTCGGCTTTTCTTCGCCATCCTTGTTCAGCAGTTAGTCGCACAAGGACGATTTCGGGCAGGTTGGGTCCGGTTCTGGATCGTCCTCAAGAAGGAAGTGGTCACCTTGCCTTTACGGCGACCGGAAGAGCTGTAGGTCGGTTGGAATTTAGGAGTTTCTCCCAAGATCTCTCCTTGACCTGGAGTGCGGCCCGGAGTACTGGGATGCTGGGATAGTTGTAGTTGAAGATGAGATGAGACTTGTCTGCAAAAGAAAAGAAAGCAAGTGTTAGTCCGGTTCAGAGAGAGAAAAAGCCGAAATATAAAAGAAAAGGAAAACGAAATAGAAACCGAAGTATGTATACCGGGTTCCCCCTTCTTGTAATTTATTCTTCGGCCTGGGATGCGGGCTTCGAGGTCTTCGAATTCCCAGATACCCAGAAGAAGTCGTCATCATTAACGTCTTTATCCGGTGTGTGCTTTATTATCTTTTCTCTACCTCGGCGCACTCTCAAATAGTAGCACCAGCCTTGGTTTTTGGATCCTATTGAGTACTGATGTAGTATCTCGGCCAGACCTAGGTTCAGACCGGTTTGTTGGTTCAAAGCATCTATGCCCATTATTATTCGGTATGTGTTAGTGGATAGTTGGGTTGGGCAAAGTCTAGTCTGCCTAAGAAATTCACATATAAGGGGCTGAACTGGGAATCTGAGTCCGGTCTCGATTATTGACTGGAGGGTGAATGGCACGAAGCCTTCTTTATCCCAGGGGTCTACTCCTTTTTCGGCTAAGGTAAGGTTCACATCGGCTGGAATGTTGAAATCCTTCCGGAATTCGGCCAGACCGCCTGGGGTTTCTACTAAGAACCTATATTTCCCATTTATTGTATAAATTATGAATAAGTTATCTCGGTTGATAGAGAGTGATCGGAAGCTCGGTTGAGCGCAGTAGGTGCTGGCAACCTAAGTCTGCAAGGTGAAAAACAGGGTGTTAAGCACAGATCATCGACCGTGCTATAAAAGCAAATCAAGAACATAAGACTTATTGCGGCTGCAAAGGGAGCTATAGGATTTACTTCGGTTCCAAAAACGTGGAGTTATCTCGGTTCAGCCGGTTGTTCGGTTGACCTCGTTTTAACTAGGCCTTTGTTATTCTGGTTGGGGTCAAGGGGCAGCTTTTAGTTTGGTTTGGAAACTAAAAGCTGGCTTAGCCCTGGGCTTGCCCCGGTCAAGGGGTAGCTTCTAGTTCGGTTTGGAAACTAAAAGCTGGCTTAGCCCCCAGGCATACCTCGGTCAGGGGACGGGATTTTCTAGTTCGGTGCACCTTTGCTTCGGTTAATTGTGAATCATGTGGTGATTTATTGAAGCTACTGAGGTAAGAGCAAGTGCCAGTCCGGTTCCAGTTTTCCTACATTATTGTATATCACGAACAAATTCCTAGTTCGGTTGGATGTGTCCTTTGGATCAAATAGGTGTTCTACTAGTTATTACTTGAAGATTCATGAAGTTTTAGTGTTCTTGCGTAGTTTTTCCAGAAAATATGAAGCTAGCAACTAAAGGATGTTTTGAAAAAACACACAAAGCAAAGCATGGTAAAACAGAGGAATACAGAAGCAAGTTTATGATGCTTACCTGGTAGAGAGACTGAGGATGGAAATGGAAACAACAGCAACAAAAACACGAGCTCAGAAAGTTTGAAAAAATTGAAGAAAGGGAGCTCAGAAACGAGGAAGAGAGAGAGAATAGTAGCAGTATGTGATTCATGGTGAAGTGAAGGTTTTTTTGTTTTGTTTTGATGGTTGAATCAAAAGGCGGGAACTGTTTAAATTTTTCGAAGTACGAGAACGGCGCTACAGCTGGTGAGGAGCAATCTGAATGGGCCACGTGTCAGGAAGGACAATCGATTCAGTTGCTGTAAATTGAAGAGACGTTTTTGACCGGACGTTCTTAGATCGGCTTAAGTATAGCTCGGTTGGATAGGCTAAACAGTTTTTAGCCCGGTTGGAAGGGCTTGAAAGTTGTTAGCTCGGCTGGAATGGCTAACTGGTTTGTTAGCTCGGCTGGAGAGGCTAGAACTCTAGCTCGGTTGTTAAATTAGTAATCCCTATCAAGCTTCGCAGATGGAATTAAGGGGCAATTGAGAGGGTAATTTATATTCATAAATTGGGCCGGGCTAGGTGTTGGGCCGAGATAAGCTCAAGAATGATACCCAGTAGGAAAGGAGAAGTATGGGTAGTTTGGTTGCCGAATGGGCATCCGTAGCTCGGTCATGGCAAGTATCGAGATAGTTCGGTCCAGGATAGTAGACCGGACGTAGAGTCATACCGGTTCTTGTATACTAAGTCGGTTGTATACTGACACCGGTTCGGACTCGTTAGTCCGGCTTGGTCACGCCCTATTTCGGTTGACCTTTCTTATTTTAGTTCGGTCATGGTATTGGAACCGAGGTAAGAGAGGTAAAAGAAAGGTTGGTTGCCCTTTAGTTCGGTTCAAATTCTCTTAGGGATAGCTCGGTCATAGCATGGGGGACCGAGGTAAGAAAGGTGAAGGTAAAGTCCGGACTATGGCTACTTCGGTTGCGAAGGAGCTCGGCCATATTAAAGCCATCTCACTTGGCTTATGAAGTGAGGAGGTGTTGAAGGTAAGCATTATCTTCCGCGAGTATGAATCCAAGGAGGACTCTGCGCAAGGAGGAGTAATCCTAGAAGGACTCTACGCATGGAGAAGTTAGAGTCCTACCAGGATTGTGCCACGTGAAACCTATAAAAGCTCAAACCAATATCACTTTGGAGAGGTAATGCAACTTTACTCCCTGAATTCATAGAGCTTTTGTCTATTTGTCAAGCTTACTGACTTAGGCATCGGAGAGGTTTCCGGCACACACCCGCCGGCTAGCTACGTGTGTATTTTCAGGTGGTTGAACGACGTCGTACGGAGGAGCGCAGACTTGGTCAACAGGATTATACGAGAAGGCGTATTTCTTCCCGTACATTCCTTATAAAATGTGCATTTCACTGTCTTTGTGCTCCTTTATATAAGGTAACACAACTATGAATTTCTATGGCGAAATATCTATAATATGCAAAGGTATGATTGAAATTTAATCTTTAATTAATTCTCTCTGTTTTCAGGTTACCCTCCCCGATTTTTTCTTGGCAGATCAGTTCACTAGCCAGGTTAGACATTTCGCTTATACCATCAAAACGAGACCAGTTACTCTTTCAAAATTAGCTTGTATCACAGTCCATTCACATTCCAAGCATACATTTACTCCTAATTTTTCAGAAAAACTATGTAACAGATATGGCTAATCTGTTTCAGGTGCAGGCATTGAGATCTTTAGAATTTTACGTCTGCTATTACGGTTGGGAAGACTTCAAGAGGAGATCAAACAAGTGCAACCAAAGTGATACTTTTAAGAATTTCTGCATCGTCGTTTCAGTTATTCCATATTGGCTACGCTCGCTTCAGGTATGTTTATGTTAACTAACACTTAGCGCTCACAAATGACACTAATTTGTTGTTAGCCTCTCTGTCCTGCTAGATATGCACCTGTGTACACATCTTGGCATGCAACAATGACATAGCATCTTTTCTTTTGGCATTACAATATACTCGACCCTAATGTTACAGTGCCTACGACGCTTGTTTGAAGAGGGAAATTATATGCATGCACTTAACACACTCAAGTACTTCTCAACAACTGTGGCCATCGTAATGAGAACGGGAAATGATCAAAAGTGGGGAAAGATTTGGAAGATCATGGCCGGATCAAGTTCAGCTGTTGCAACACTCGCTAGCACGTATTGGGACATCGCCATAGACTGGGGACTTCTGCGAAGGAATTCTAGAAACCTGTGGTTAAGGGACAAGCTTCTTATATCAAACAAAAGTGTATACTTTGTAGCAATAGTAAGTACCAGAATAAGAGTTATTGAGATTGCATTTTTGTTTTTACTAAAAGTATGTGTGACATGAAAATTGCAGGTACTGGATGTGATGCTAAGACTTGCTTGGATGCAATCAGTTCTAGGATTTTATGAAGCACCATTCCTGCATAGAACAGCTGTGATTGCAATTGTAGCTTGTTTGGAGATCATTTGTAGGGGTATATAGAATTTCTTCAGGTATGTATGTTTTAGATTTCTGTTCCTTCATAATATAGACCAGAAACAATGGCAAGCCAACATTGATGGCTATAAATTCAATAAAAAAAGACAATAAACTCATTATAAAAAAAAAAACCAACAAAACTTGACAAAAACTGGCCGACTCATCTTCCCAAGAATTCAACTGTTCAGTTCATCGAACATTTCACAAGAATGACTTTTCATGATTATATTTGGATTATGTTTTTTCTGATCAGATTGGAGAACGAGCACTTGAACAATGTTGGGAAATATCGGGCATTCAAGTCAGTACCCTTACCTTTCAACTAAGAGAAGCGCACATCATAACTATTTATTGTACAGAACAGGGAGGATTGGTTTGTTATTATTCTTTGGTCGGTAACTGTATATGAATGAGTATGAGAGAACTACAGAACGAAGACAAACATAAACAAGAAAGTTTCAATACTTAAGATCGAAAGTGTACCAAATGCAAAAGAAAAAAGAAGTTTCTATATGCAGCCAAGAACAATTGACCAGACAATGCAGCCGATAAGTATGTCACAGTAAAATCAGAAGACTCGGCATCACTTATCACCATTGTTGAATGCAGTCCACAATCGAGAGGACAAATGGTTCTCCATACTTGACAGTAGTTTCCATCACCATGAATTGCTCACTTTCTTCGTAAAGAATATACAACAGAAATGCTCAGAACTGAACGGCATTAAAATTTAAAAAGATGTGGAATGAAGATGAGCAAAAACTCATTGCTACAACACTTTGAAGTTCATTTCTCATTGTACGCGCTAGTTGTTAAACTCAAAAACAAGAAACCACACATCACAGAAAGAAAACAGACATATTATTACTAGGATTGTTCAACTGACAAACCTAGTAAAGTGAAGGAGAACATTTAGTGAGCACATACCCAAAATATAACAACATAAAAAGGAAAACAACGGTGCAGGTGAACCACTCTATATGGTCTCCAGAGCCTGAAGAATATCAGCCTTCACGTCTTCAAAGTCTTCAACTCCAAAGCTGAAGCGAACCAAATTGTCCATGATCCCATACTTAGCCCTATCAGATTGGCTTAGATCCCTGCTCAAATGCATGACAAAACACATTATCTTCTAGCACCATGTACAGTAGTAACAAATAGGCATATCGTGTTTATCTGAATTGGACAAATTATAATTTTGTCCAACATTTTCTTTTTAGACATTGCATAAAACAAGCCATAGTTATGAGAAATTAAAATTACTTGTCAAAAAAAAGTCTAAAGAAAATTAAAATTGTACAACCACCAATTTAGAGAAGTTACTACCTAGACATTTTAACTATGCTTCCAGGGGAATTTGTCCCCATAAACAGATGAGATATATTCACTTACTATACGATGAGGAAGTGAAGAGAACATACCAGTAAGACATTATTGCTGGCTGATCCACAATGCTTTCACAGCCACCAAAGGATGGGGCAATATATGGGATTTTCAAAGCATCAACAAACTTCGCAGTAGTCAATAAGTCTCCATCGACCTGAAATGAATAATAATATAGCAATAAACCTTCAGCAAAATGCAGAAATAAACCAAAATACAATCAGAAGACTAGAAAAATAACTATCAGCCAGTTGCTCATCAAAGCTGTTATCCATACCGACCTCAAAACTAACCACACCACCAAAACCAGTCATTTGCCGCTTGGCAATATGATGCTCTGGATGACTTGGCAAGCCCGGATAATAAACGTGTTTCACCTGTAAATCATGATGACAATGATAACAATGGTAATAATAAATGGCATAAGCAGCGTCATGGCAATAGAATGAAAACCAACAGGAAAACAAATGGGACTGAAAAGAAGCTAGAAGAAGAAAAATTTTGCTTCTTATTGGTTGTTGTAGTTCGGGTGTTTGGGATAAAAGTGAGTGACGGGAATGGAATTCAAGGCAGTTTAAGTACCTTAGGATGTGCCTCTAAAATCTCGGCCATCCTCAATGCCGTTAAATTTTGCTGCTGTACACGAAGATGCAGTGTCTTCATGCCTCGGATGATCAGATACGCGGCATTCTGATAATGGAAAGGCCCTTTATTATGATACAAGCTCATGTTGCAAAGTAAGATTCAAAAGTGAAATAATTCAAGCATGGTAAAACCCCAAAAACATTTTGTTTGGTTCAGAGACCAAATTATATGACTGACAGTGAACAAGTCTTTCGTGTTAGTGGATTGGAAATTACATTGCATTTCCTTAGTGGTATAAACTTATGAAGGTGGTGCACAATAATATTATGTAACAAGACTCATCAACCAAGAATTCCTAAAAGGTCTAACAAAAAATTTAAAATTAAAATAAAGAAAATAAGAAAGATAACTCACAGGGTTGAGAGCACCACCCAGAATATGATGCAAGTTACGAATGACTGAAATTAACTTCTCCGAACCGCTGATGCAACCTGCAAGGACCTACAACAGAATAATACTTAATTTTGTTTAATGGTTTAACGTTAGTAATCCTTTAACAAACTAGATTCACAAAGACAGTAACATACGTCATTGTGTCCTGCAATGAATTTTGTTGCAGAGTGCAAAACAATGTCAGCCCCAAGAGCAAGGGCCTTCTGGTTGAGAGGTGTTGCAAATGTTCCATCTATGCAGACAAGTGCTCCTTTATCGTGGCAAAGTTTTGAAACCAATTCAATGTCAACACATCTCAGGAATGGATTGGTTGGGGACTCAGTGAAGAAAAGAGTAACCTGCATCCAATAATAATGTCAATCTATTCAAGAAAACCTGATTCTGCCTTATATGATGACTACCAATGGAAACTTGAAGGAAACAAGCTAACCGCTTCCTTCAATACTCACTTTATTTTTATCCAGTGCAGATTCAAGGGCTCCAATATCTGCAGGGTCAATCACAGTGGCCTGCAGTTCAATTGTGGAAGAAAATCAGGAATAAGCGTAAAAATTAGAAAGTACAGAACAGCAATCCTTTGGATTCAACCAAAGCACCAACACAATTATCAGGGTGAGTTTGCCATCGTTTTTTAACATGATATTGAATTTTCTCATCTATAACCTTGAATTCCACAAAAAGAAAGGGAGAGACATTTAAAAAACTTTTATCCATAAGTATCTCACAGATCTGAAATTGATCCTTTTTTTTTTTTTTGACAAGCAAAATTGGTCCTTGATCTGAAGACATGCAATCAACAGTGTGGAAACAGTCCCAATAAGAGGAAACCATACCTTGATCCCCATTTTGGGAAGGATAGTTTCAATAAATATCCGAGTCTTCCTATAACAATCAGTCGTCGTCACAATATGCCCACCAGCTGGTACCAATGCCAACAACATGACAGTACTGGCACACATTCCAGATGCCATTAACAAGGTTGATTCAGCTCCCTCAAGCGCGCTGTCTCAATTAGAAAAAATACATGGCCTCAAATGCATTCAATGGTACAAGTGCTACAAGGAGAAAATAATTAAATAAAAATGAATACAGACCTTATCTTCTCCTCTGCAACCACTGTCGTTGGATTTCCATAACGTCCATATTCAAAACTTGCACGGCGTTTCTCCTACCAAATAGATCAAAGAACTAATTCAATATACCAAATTAATCCCACGTTGCAGGCAAAGAGTCATTGTTATCATGTTAAACATGCAACACAATTGATCAAGCAATTATCAAATGAACTCGCTACAATCTGGCAAGGGTGAAGGTGATACACCTGCTATATCAAGCAAAGTTTTTAAAGGCGAATGCGTACTTTAAGGCGTTTTACCTCTCATGAGGCGAGGCGTAAGCCTCAGGGCGTTGAGGCGTAAGCATTTCAAATTTCAAATTTTAATATTTACTGAATAAATTAAATATTTTTAAATAGTTAAAAAAATAAAAACAAAATTAAATATAAATATGTAAATACTTTTCGCTTTCATGCGTTGAACATTTTACTGCATAGAAGGAAGTTTTCCTTCACTGAAAGAGAAATTGATATTCTTAACTTCAGTGATTAAGCTTCTCACTTGACCATTAACTGTGTTTTTCTTGATTGATCATTTACTTAATTTTTCCTGTATAATATAGTTGTAAAAATAGATTCTTTTTAATTTTTTATGTTTAAACAATCTAATAGACTAAGTTTAACAAATGCCCAAGGCAACTTCTGCATGTGCATACTCCTTACATGCTTATGCGCAAAAAGCGTAAAAAGCGCACTTAAGACGCATGTTTCAAACTATGATGCGCAAGCCTTTGGGGAGTAATGCCTAAAAATCAAAGCCTTGATGCGTTTTACCTTAGCCTCAAGGCGAGGCGAGCATCGAGGCGAGCCTCAAGAAAGCCTTTTAAAACTCTGATATCAAGTGAGCCTCTACAAGCTTGGAGCTCTTTACTTAAAGAAGAGATTAACAAAGTGTCAAAATTGAAGTATAAAATAGGTTCCCATAAGATTGAAAACCTAGTAGATGGTATGTACAATATTCCTGTTGAGATCTCAAAAAAAGGCTTTTCTCATTGAAAAAATGCCTTGGTTGGATACTTCATTGATAAAAGAATCTCTTTCCATTATGTGAAAACTTGGGCAGAGAAACTTTGGGAAAATTTGCTTGAGGATGTTGTCTCCATTGATAATGGGTTTTTTTATTTTTAAAGTTAAAAGTGAAGAGGCTATGGAAAAAATTTTAGAAGATGGCCCCTATTACGTTGGGGCTAGATTGATTGTTGTTAAAAAATGACAACTTGGACTAAAACTAATAAAGTGTGAATTTTCGAGTATGCCGTTGTGGGTGAAGTTGTATAATATTCCTTTGGAGCTTTGGACTGAAGAGGCTTTGGGTTACATTGCTAGTATCATTGGTACGCCTCTTTATTTGGATGAGCCTACGTTCAAGAGAAGCAAACATAAGTTTGCGAGAGAATATGTATTGAAGTGCCAAATCTTGGTTATGGTGATCCGTATAAGATTCAAGTTGAGGTTCTATAGAAGCCTCAAAGGTGTGATGTTTGTAAGACTTTTGGTCATACCATTAATTTGTGCCCTCAAAAGTCAAAGACTTTGAACCCTCCATCTTCCAAACAAGAGTGGAGAGTCAAGGACTAAAATACAAATTCCGACTAAATGGGAAGTGGTGAAGAAAAAGGGGAGAGATGGTGGGCAAGGTTCAACGACAGTGATAAACAGAGAGAGACAGAGACAGAGACAGAGTCTTCCACCCTCTCAACATCTAATGCCTTTGATGCCCTTGAATCGGGTGATATGGGAGAGTTAGGGAATAAAAAATTAAATCAAGAGTCGTTGTGCCAAACGAAGAGCCTAAATAGAGAGAGTCCATCTCCAAGTAACCCCAGTAATGAAGAGACTACAAAAGAAGATAACCGAAGAAAACTTAAAGCGAAATTTCATAACTTGAAGAGTGCTAGAGAGAAGTTTTGAATCCTTCTTGTTATGTATGTTGTGCTTGTCTTCTATAGACTTAGTTTGTTTCTTTTGAGGGAGTAGTTTGTTTTTATTTATGTTTGTTCCCCTACAAAAGATGTGTATTGATATATCTTTCTTTTTTTCTTTTTTTTTTTGTTATAATATGACTTACCTATCCAAAAAAAAACAAGGCTCTCTCGAAAGGTTTAGTTGGTGTAGAGCAATAACAACATTTAATGCCAAACTAGCAAATACAACCATGATGCATACCTTAAAATCAATGAGCTCAGAAGTTTTCTTGAAGAAGTAAGCAGATGTATTAACTACTGGAGTAGTTATCGCATCAGTAACTATCCCGCGACCTAACCTTTCACCTGAGATTGAGAAATGCAAAATCAATCCATGCGTAATCACATACTAAATAATCATAGATGTTGCAAAGAAACTAGTCATGTGGGGGTATTATTATTCAAACTCGAACTGACACATAAAAAGACTTTGAACATAATCCATTTATGTACGATAATTACATTATAAAACATCAGAAACCCCTTTATTCCAAGGCTGAAACATCAATTGATTTTGTCTAATGCAATAGAATGGATTCTTAACAGAATGAACCATCACAATTCACAATCAACCAATCAATAAGACAAAAAATAAAAATAAAAATCAAAGATATACAAATGTAAATACGCGACATATAGATATACAGAAACGTACCGGCGTGAACTGCAATGCTCCCATCGGAGCTCAAAAACGAATACGGCTTCTCGTCAATCAAACCGTCAATCTGTACACTAGTATCATTACAACAAACATTATCAACCACCACCACCGCCTCCTCCTCATCTCCGGTCGAAATCTCAACAGGAGAGAGAGCGGCGGCGGAGGAGAAACCAGACGCAGACTGATTGTTGGACCACGAAGCCGCGACTACCTGAGCGACGCCGATGTTGCTGCAATTCCTCCGAGCCTTGATGCTAAGCTGCCTGACAAAGTTGGGAGGGAACCTGAAGATCAGAGAAGAAAGACCGGAGGCCTCGAACGATCCGCGACTCTCCCCAAGCCTGGAGAATCGGCCGGAGCTCTGGTTCTCAGGGCGAGGGATGCCGGAGAAGTCGGGATCTGAACGGCACTGAAAGGACGGGAAAACCCTAGCATAGCTGGAGACGGCCATTGGGAGGGTAGAAACCGTAATTTTGTTGTGGCGCCGCCTTCTCTGAAAATAAGAAAGAAGTTCAAAGAGAACTCTCACAAAGTCCGAAATTACGCGCGCTGGCTTTGTGTCTATTTATAGTGTGGCCCAATAGATTCGCTAATTCGCCCAACTAGGGTTAATTTTTTTTGTTTTTTTTACCATGGTTAGATGGTTAGATTTATTTTAGGTTAAGCCGGGTTAATTGGGATTCTGTTGTCAACGTGGAGGACAGGCTGGCGTTAGTTACGAAACTAATTGGAATTCGGATCCTCGGTGGTCCTTTCCTGCCGTGCATTTCTGTCGCCCTCCAACATGACGTCGTCTTGGAGGTTTTTTTTTTTTTCTTCTTCTTCTCACTGATAACTTTCTCTCTCTCTCTCTCTCTCTCAGTCGGTTCTCAATGACCGAGTCATGGGAGGGGGCTCAGAAAGCTATCGTCACAGCCTCTTTTGGAATGGAGAGAGGAGAGAGATTGTCCTTAAAGAAGAAAGACCCAAAAAGAGGGTTCGTGACTCACTGTACTGTATCACCACCATGAGAGCTAAGGTACAGAGCTAAATCAAAACCCTTTTGACCTCTGTTTGTTCGATTCGATTCTCAGTTGACACACTATTTTTTTTGTTTTTGTGATTTTAGTGGAAGTAGAAGAAGAAGCGTATGAGGAGGTTAAAGAGAAAGCGTCAAAAGATGAGGTAGCGATCGAAGTAACAATCGATGATGGACCTTCGCAATTACGTCTATGGCTCTCTCTATGTCGTCAATTTTTTTTTCGTTATTTAGGGTTTTTGGCATTTTGACAGATATATTTGCACTTGATGTATGAATAGATAGTTCAAATTTTACGACTTTGGCTTTATTGAATATCAAGCTTTATTGATACCACTTGGGTTTGGTATTATTGTTTTGGGTTCTTTGTTATATGATCAATTGAATGCCTTTCGCCATTGCTTTTCACTGTCTTCATCTTTGTTTGCTTTGTTTCCATTCTTGAATTGTTAGATCATAATGTGTTTTGAAGATGAATGGAGCTATTGCGTCTTAAATGGGCTTGGTAATGGCCAATTGCTGTGTTCTGCTTGATTACACTACTTTCATGTATTGTGGGTATGTTTCAGAACAAAAAGATACAGAGGATTTAGGTGTTCAGGATCTGAAATACGAGATTTTTTAGTATCTTTAATTGTGGTGAAGAAGCATTAAGGCTTTAAAGTGATCTCTGGTTTGCCCTCTCTCGGTGTGTGGTGCAAGTTTATGTTTTTTTGTCTCTTGTTCCCACGGAAGTGAGGTTATTGGGTTAATCATATAATGGCAAACAGTTTATTTGGGTTTGTGTTACTCATTCTTGTGAATCTTATCTACAATTCTTACACAGACTAATTGCAATGATGGCTCATTATGGGTCTTTGGATTGATAATGGTTGTTCTAATATGTTTTTTTTGCCTTGTGTTCTAATTGTGATTTGGGGGATAATGAGGTGAGGGGATTTGGAAGCCGGTGGAGATGTTGAGGTGAGGGGATTCGGAGATGGCGACGGCAGCGATAGATTTCATGGATTGGACGGGCATGAGGGTGCCAAAGAGGAGACCGGTGGAGATGTTGTAGAGGGAGGTGAAGATGAGAGTGGTGAGGTCGCCGACGGAGCCCCCGAGTTCGGACCAGATCGTGGTTTTGAGGCGGAGGTTGGTGGCGCATGGGAGAGTAGTTTGGGTCGAGGCAGTAGTGCCACCGTGAAAGAGCGAAGAGAGGGGTGGTTCGGGTCGATGATTGTTGCTCCTCTCTCCGATTCAATTTGCAATCTAAAATGAGGAGAGAGAGAGAGAGAGAGAGAGAGGAAGAAAAAGAAGAAGAAGAAAAGAAGAAGAAGAAAAGAAAAAAAAAAAAAAAAAACCCTCCAAAATGACGTCGTTTTGGAGGGCGACAGGAATGGGCTGCAGGGGAGTGCGACGGAGGATCCGAATTCAACTAATTGCATACCAAGAGAAAAATTATAAAAAGATATACGTTTTATTTTTATTACGTAAAATATTTAATAATTAGGGATAGGCACCGTGAACAATTTTTGTTTGATGCCACACGTGTTACGAAATTCAATTATAAATCAATTTAAAATGACAATATCACTCTAATTTAAAATTTCACATAAAACAGGAACAAAAGATATAAAGAAAATTGAAATAAATAACTAATAAATTTCAAATTTTTTTATTTCCTAACAAATTTATCATAAATGTAGGCTTCCTACCTCATTCACATAATTGGGGTGATGCCTTCAAGAGTTCCCACCTCATTCTCTAACATATTTTCAAAATCAGCCCTGTTTAAGAAATAGTTTAAATCAATCTAATAAAACATCAAATATCAATATGAATAGTTCAAATCTTCCAAACTTTTTCACAGTTTCAACTAACTACTTATAAATAAATGAAATAAATCTAACCCAAGTTACTTTAAAGACTAACCTTATTGTTAATACCAGAATATCATGAATGGTGCAACAAACCCAAGCTAATTTCATCAACTAACTGTATTGGAAAGTCAGAGGTCCTAAAGTCAAGTATGAATTCAGAAACAAACCATGAAAATTCATAACCATGATAGGGGAGGAGGGAGAACTAAAGTCAAGTATATAAAAATTAAGAGGCAATAATACTATAACATCCTCCTTCAACCAACTAATAAATTATTCATGCACAATAGATACTAAATTTTCACAAAAATCCATGTCAAGCATATGTAACTTTCACCAAAATATGCAAAGATACTAAATTTAGTGAATTTTCAAGGGCATTTTACTGTCCACACTCAATAACCGTCCATAAGGTCCAATCTTTTACGTTGATAAGAGACTTTAAAAAAATATTAGAAATTCAATGAAGTACATATTAGTAGGAAGCTTTACAAAAGTGGTTAACATCAAGGATATACTTTACAAAATATTTGTCAACTTTACAAAAGTACTTCGCGGCCTCTAAAGCGCTTAGACACCTTCAAACTTGTTCTCCATCACATTCTGAAATGTCTATGTATCAACTTCTGTGTACTTATCCAGTGAGGAGCATGCACAACAATTTAATATTTAAAAAACAATAACATTAGCATATTGAAACAATATGAAAAATAGATATTGAAACAATATGGACCAAGGATACCTTATTACAATTTCATCGGAGCAATGTAGTCTTATTTATCCTCTTGAGCTCTATAGCTTTTTCAATCCAATCCTACAAAAGTTTGACTTTATCATAATTTAAACACAATTTTAATTAAAATACACTTTCAATTTATTTACCTTCTTTCATCATTTGTGTTCTTTTTTAAACTTTAGTTACTTCCCTCTTCTATTTGGAAAATTTTATATATCTTTGTAAAAGATCCTTTATAATTTTTTAAGGATGCATAATTTAGTTTGAAAATCATTAAAAGCACCATGCCCATCTTCACAAACTTTACAGTAAAAAAGAAAATTATAGAGAGATTATGCATGCTCCAAAATATCACATTCCCCCCATGATTTTCTTTACACATGTTCCAAAACAAACTTGAAAAGAACCATACATTTGTGTATTTTTTATTCCCTTTCTTAAGTAGTTTTCCTTTCCTTTTCCTTTAAACTTCTCATTTTCCTTCGCCTTTGCTTTGCCTTTGCCTTTAAAAAAATAAGCAAAAATTATTAAGAAAAAAATATGAGAAGCAAATAAATTTGATTAGTGGGCTTACCTCACGAACACAGAGGACATTGAAGTCCCGTTCATTATGGATCACAACACTGACATTTTCTGTTTTGAAGAAACTGAACCTGTATATATATAGAAATGCATTTGAAAGGTCAAAGAAAAATTATATTAAGGAATGAAGATTAAATTAAAAATGAGTATAAAGATCTAATATTATTGTTTCCTCTGCATATCATTCACTTGTAAAAAATAATACAAAAGCATTTGATTATGAGAAAAATTATAAATAATAAGTAAGAAATTAAGTCTCGATTCATAAACTATAAAGTAAACATACATAACAAAAAATATGAATGTTGTCCATGATATGAACTAAAATGAACTCCAAGGATGTTGAAGAGGTTGAAACACCAGAGACTTGTAGTGAAGAAATAACTCATTTAGTAGTGCTATAAATAGATTAGGTTTAAATATCAATGGGTTATACAATGACTATTTGATTACTTAATTGTGTTATAATTTAAGTACAATAGGCTATTTCTTTCTCACTATAATTCTAATTTTTAACAATCAAATAAAAACAAAAGATTATAGAACATTACTTTGCAAAATAACCCAAATCATTTATCAGAACACTACTCATATTTGAAACACTTCAATCTCATTGATACTTTATTTGATTCACTGGAATGAGGTAAATGATAATTCCCATTGCAATGAATTTTTCATTATTCTTTTAGTCAACCAAATATGAGAAGTCCAAGGAATCTTTGCACTTTATTACAGTGAACCAAAAACTACCTTAGAGTTTCACATGACATTTTATTCCAGAAGATTAAAACATAGAGGAAAGGAAAATAGGGGAAAGAAACTCAATCAAACTGCCAAATAAATAGTATGGAAGTAAACAACATTTTCCTTTCCTCTAATCAATCATTAATTTGAAGACACTGCAAGTCCAAATTCTGAGCTAATCTAAATATGCAAAATTCCTTTCAATCTAGTGATGTTGTACATACAGTTGGTTGTTGGATGAGTTTTGGTCCAAAGTCTGCCACTTTTGGCACTAATTTTTTTGGCCAGGCACATCTTGTAGGAGAGAGGTTACATTGCAAGAAGAAAACGTTACATATGAAAAGACTATATCCAATTGCCAGAATAAAATATAGGAGATGTAGAAAAAAGCAAATCTATTTAGAACTAAGTTCCAAGTTAGAGTTAAAGGCCCAAAATTTATTTTTGAAGTGTTTTTTTTTTTTTTTTTTCATTTTTTGTTTTCAGGTAAGAAAGGTACTTTAGATTGTAATTAATTCTATCATCGAGGCATTGTTTGAACATAAGTTGTCTAAATTAGCAATTAACTGAACTCTACAAAGAGTTAAACCCACCCAAGCGTGGCTAAACAACCAACAAAGTTAAACTCTAAACAACCAACAAATAATTTATTCAAATCAAACTCAACCACCCCAACCTCACAATTCCAGAAGCTATGAAATTTTCCTCTATTTTTTTTTTTCAATAATCAAACACCCAGAAAAGTCACACAAAAAAAAAAAAAAATTGTAATGATAGGAAAAATCCAAAAACCAACAAATTTGACTATAGCAAATTTGACTATCCAAACCTATAAACAACAATTCTTATTTAGCAAAGTTGAGAGCTCTATCCGCTAAACAACAATTTCCATCAACACATAAAACATATGTTAAAAAACTTAAATCCCATCCCATATCCCAAAAATGTATGATTTTCTAAGATGAGAAAATAACGAAGAAAAACAACCCATTTCCATTATTCATTCATAATCAACAATGATTCAAGATACAACTATAACCTACTCAATCCATTTCAAAAGCATAACAACAAACTAAGCATCACTGTAACAATATAATATATATATATATATATATTTTAAAAAAAAGGTTAAATGTAACAATCAATCTTCAAAACAAACTAAAATAGATATGTAACAACATAAAATGAAATGAAATGAAATGATGGGTGTTGAAGGTGGGGGTGGAGAGAGGGCTTCGAGCGAGGGAATTACATATCAGAGCCGTTGGGGTGGGGAGTGGTTTTTTGGCTAAATGTAATATAAGATTTTGTATTTTCTTACGTCTTCATTTTGGTTTTCCCCTTTGGCTTGACATACTTTCAACTTGGAGCACGAAACTCATCATTTTTGCAATATGCATTCATCAGACTGGACCAAACAGTTGCATATAGTTCTCTAGTTGTGTGTAAACTTGGTGGTCTATCCATTTCTTCAAAAACCAATGTTTTTGACTTAAGGTTATATTAGTTGCTAAAATCAGAGAGCTTAAGTTTTGCTATTTTAAATACATACTTGGGTTTTCTATAACCAAATACAATTAAAAAATAATATAAGCAAAAAGCCACAACTATATAAGAAGCCAAAAGGCAAGACAATCCATGTCAATATCACAATCCAATTTACCGGATTAATAAGTGATACTGATTAATTGAAAGTAGAAAAATGAAAGAAAAAAATAGGGGAAAAACAACCCATCATTGGATTATTAATAGGAAAAACAGCCCCAAAATGTATGATTTCCTGATTAATCCCTAAAATCAAACCATTTCAATTATAACTTGCTTAATACAATTATAAACTACTTAATACATTCATAATCAAAAGCATGAACAACAAAATGATTCAAAAATTATAACCTGCTTAATACAGATTTATGGATAAATAATTCAAAAGCATGAATAACAACAATGTAACAATCAACAACAACAACATTATAACATGCTTAACACAATCCACAATGGAATTAAATTGTTTAAAAGGTAGTTTAAAAGAATTAAATTGGAATTATATTTAAATGAAAAAAAAGAAAGATATAAAATTATATTTCATTCATATTTTACTCACTTTTTTTCTTTTACCTTTCCAAATCTCTACCTAAAACCATGATTCAATACCCTTAATAGATTCATACAAAAGAACTGTTGTACTGAACTTTATAGCTAATCCATAGATTGCATTTTCTGAAACAAAACCAAGAAAATCTATAGTAGGGATGAGCACTACAACATTTTCTTAGTTTAGTGACATTTGAAAGTGCCACAAAACTATTCTTCTAATGACATTTTTTGGTCTTGTGGCATTTTGAACAAGTGTCACTTCTATCGGTACCACGGTAGATACGAGTGCCACGGTAGATACTTGCAAGTGTCACTGCACCATCATGGCTAAAAACTTTCAATGACATTTTAATGTCATGGTAGATATTATTTGTGGCACTATCAAGTGCCATTAAAAAAAGAGTTAATGACACTTATAAGTGTCATTACACCATCAAGACTAAAACCTTTCAGTAACACTTTAATGTCATGGTAGGCACTATTCATGACGCTATCAAGTGCCATTCGTGACGATAATTCATTGTAGAACAATTTGATCTGCTCTTGCGGAGACTCGAACCGCCAACCTCCCGCACCATAAACCTTATACACCACACTCTTCCCACTACACCTCTATAGCACCACATGATTATATCTATATTAATATGTATAAACATAATTATTTTATTGAACATAATTTATGTAAAATAAACTATTTACTACCAAAATAAAAAAAGACCACTTTTGGCTATTAATTATTTTTTAGTTGCTAAAAAACTTAACTTTTGTCGATCAAAATCAGATTTGGTCGCCGAAAGATGCACTTTCAGCTACCAAAATTTTGGTCACCAAAAAATTTTATTCCCGCCTTAGGATTTTAGTTCTCCCGTGCTAAAAATGACCACTTTTGGCGACTAAACTTATTTTTTAGTCGCCAATTGTAGACTTTTGGCTACTAAAATTTTTTTTGGCACCAAAAAGCTTTACTTTTGGCTACTAAAATTTTTTAGTCGGTAAAACCCATATAATCAGCGACCAAACTTATTTTTAATCGCCAATTGTAGACTTTTGGCTACTAAATTTTTTTAGTCGCCAAAAAGCTTTACTTTGGGCTTCTAAAAATTTTTTAGTCACTAAAACTCATATAATCAGCGACCAAACTTAGTTTTAGTAGCCAATTGTAGACTTTTGGCTACTAAAATTGTTTAGTCGCCAAAAAACTTTACTTTTGGCAACTAATGTTGTTTTGGTCGCTGAAAGCTATACTTTCAGCGACCAAATTTTTTTGGTCTGGAAATTTAGTCGCCGAATATGCTTTTTCCTATAGTGTATATTGAGTTTAATTCATTTATTTTTAATCATTTACTGCATTTTAAAATTTTAGAAAATATATTGGCATTTTTTGTTTTTTCAAAAATGTCATTATAAGCTTGGAAAGTTTTTGGCTTAGTGGCATTTCTCAAAATGCTATAAAATATTTGTTTATGACACTTTTCACCTAAGTGTCATAAAAAGTAATTTGCACCTACCTAGTGTCCTGACTTTTTTAAAAAAATGCCATTGCAACTAAAGTTTAGTGGCATCTGTTGATAAATGTCACGAACATAATTTTTTGTGTCATTATTTTATAAAATGCCATAAAATTGATGTGACATTTCTTTATTGAAATACCACTAGAGCCTTATATGTTTTGTGGTTCTGTGGTATTTTTCTAAAACATTTAATGCCAATTTTTATTTTTGTGGCATTTTCTAGAAACATGCTATTAGTGTAGTGTCACTAAAGTGTAAATTTGTTGTAGTGACATTTTTTTGTAGTGAAATGACACTTTTTTTAATTGAAATGCCACTAGAGCCTTGTATGTTTGTGGCTCTATGACATTTTTCTAAAAAATGCCACCAAATATTCTTTTTGTGACATTTTTTAAGAACATGCCACTAGTATGGTGTCACTAAAATATGTTTTTGTTGTAGTGTTGTGACACTTGTTCATTGAAATGTCACTAGAGCCTTTTATGTTTGTCGTTTTGTGGCATTTTTCAAAAACGTGCCACTAAATATCATTTTTGTGGCATTTTCTAAAAATATGTCACTAGTGTAGTGCACTAAAGTATGTTTTTGTTGTAGTTTTGTGACACTTGTTCATTGAAATGTCACTAGAGCCTTTTATGGTTGTCATTTTGTGGCATTTTTAAAAAATGTGCCACTAAATATCATTTTTTGTGGCATTTTCTAAAAATATGCCACTAGTGTAGTGCCACTAAAGTATGTTTTTGTTGTAGTGGAGGTTGCCAATTAAAGCAAGGTTTCAATTTAAAAATGGTTGATCAGTCATACACTCAAATACTTTGATTAAGGCAAGAAAGTGATGTCCTCAATTTTGATTATGTTCACAAATTAAACTTCCAACTCAGTTATTGCTCAATCACTCATCTTGGATATCTAAACAAAGATATCTAAACAAAAATCAAAATTAAGCCTAACAAAGCTATCTAAACAAAAATCACAAATTGAACTTGCAACTCAATTATTGTTCAATTACACAGGTTATCTACTCAATGCTCTATCTAAGCATCCCTTCAAGAAGATGGCAAACAACCATATTGTGAATGTCTATTTGCTCCGATTTCCATTGGCCTTCTAGCCAAAGCAGAGAAGAAGAATGGTGTTTTCTATCTAACAAACTTGCTTTGCCAACTAAGCAAACTCAAGAGTAATTTTATATAATGCTGCAGCTAATAGATTGTAGTCTAAATTCGAAAAGTTTTCTTTACTTCTTTTCACTACTCTATAAGTTCACCAACTAAGCAGACTCAAAAGTAATTTACACGGTGGGACATGATTTTAGAAGAGAAGAGACAGGAAAAAAAAAAAAAAAGAACTTGCAACAAATCTTATTACTAAGTAAAGAACTCACGTTATGTAAGACCTGGAGCACATCTTATTACTATTATTTGTAATTATTTATGAAACAAACAATAAAAACCAATACGGTGGATACAAGCCAAACTGTAAAAAAAAAAATGTAGTGAATCAAACCAGAATATTCACATTAAAATGTACTAATAAAAAATTGTCCATGCCTACAACACTACTGATATTTCTAGTGACTTGTAGGAAAAATTAATTATCTCATGGTAGATACTGAAAATTTTAGGTGTATCATGTACAGACACTAAAACTTCTTGGTTCAAAAGATTGGTATTACTTAAATTGGTTTTCTTCTATAAATTAAAATTAAACAAAACTAAGATGAGCAATATAGAATAGGGATGAGGTTGCCAATTAAAATTTTATTCAAGTCTAAGCATATGCCCAAAAAAAACCACAAAAAAACACAAAAACAAAAACAAAAAAAGGAATCTCAGTCAGGAGTTTAATTTTTTAATTTAGAAATTGTTGATCAGTCATGCACTCAGATACTTTGAATAAGGCAAGAAAGTGATGTCCTCAACTTTGATAATGTTCAAAAATTAAGCTTGCAACTCAATTATTGTTCAATCACTTTTCTTGGACAATGATGGATAAACAAAAATGATGACAAGTTATCTAACAAAGATATACATAACAAAGAAAAACGCAAGAATGGTGATTACACAGGTTATATACTCTATACACTCTAACTAATCATCCCTTCAAAAAGATGGATGGCAAACAACCATATTATGATTGTCTATTTGCTTTAGTTTCCATTGGCCTTCTAGCCAAAGCAGAGGAGAACAAACCTACTTTGCCTTGTTCACCAACTAATAGATTGTAGTTTAAATCATAAAAAGAGACATGAAACTATATAAATCATGAAACCATATAAGTTCACCAACAGTTTTTTTTACTTCTTTTACACGGCAGGACGTGATTTTTAAGGAAAAAGAGACCAGAGAGAGAGAGAGAGAGATGAGGTAATTGAGACCATATAAAACGTCTTAACCATGAATAACAACAAATAATGCCAATCCCCAAAGATATCTTAATGGCACTTCCAAACACAATCAGACTCCAATCAAAATTGAGTGAATTCTTGTAACAAAGTTAATCATTTCAAGAACTTGACACGTCTTAATCCAAGAAATTATTCATGAAACGAACACAAACACAACCCTTTATTGTCTAAGAAATTGAGTGAAGCATCTTATTTCTTCTTTCTTTTTTCTTTTTTTTGTAATTATTCATGAAACAAAACTGTATAAGAAAAAATGTAGTGAAATCAAGCTATAACGAAACTGCAAAATCATTTCACCAAATTAAGCTCACTACCAGAATTGTGCAACTAAATAAGAAAAGACAAGATAAAATTGTGCAACAATACATACCAAAAAAAAATAAAAGACGGGATAGAAGAGCCCTTTATTGGTTTTGTTTCCTATGGTAAAACAACCCTTTTTGTTTTCACTAAATCAACTATTTCCTAGGTTTCTTGCCAAATAGGATAGAAGATTTTTCAAACCCTTAGAAATACAAACACAAACACAACCCTTTATTGCCCAAAACTGTCCGATTTGTTGATTAATTCCCAAAAACTATCTGATTTATTGATTAATCCCCAAAAACTGTCTTGATTAATCCATTTCATGAGATAAGAGAAAACAACTCAGAAAATTTCCATAAATGATTAAAAAACATGAAGAGAGTGAAAGTGCGGGGACTGAGACCTTGTGGGGAAGAGAGAGGTGTTACCTGAATACGACGACAACCATCGAATCAACAAAAAGCCGGTGAAGCAACGAAGAATCGGTAAAGCAATGAAGAGCCACCAAAGCAGTGATGATGAATGGGTTCGAATACAACCACTATGGCAAAGAAAGAGAGAGAAACAATGTTGATGAAATGGGTTTTGGGCAGTGAAGGGAGAGTGAAATGGGTTTGAAATGTTTTCAACTTTCAAGCTATATCCAACGATGAAGATAAAAAGACAGTGAATCTGAGAGGAACAATCTCAACCTTTAAATCCATAAGATAGATGTTCTATCCGAATTCAAACCCATTTCAATTAAACTAATATAGAACAATAAAACTCTCAACAACCAATTCCAAAGACTTTTGCTTGAACAGTATGATATTATGAAGGGCCTATTCGTGAATTATATAATTTAAGGGCCAATTTGTTGAAATAGAAAAATGAAATGTGATTTAGATTTAAACGAGACAAAAAAAAAAAAAAAAATTTGTTGATAATTGTAAGAAAAAATTAATAAACTAGACTTATAAATTTGATTTTCATAAACCCAATTTGATTTTAATAAACCAGACTTATAAATTTGATTCTTGCTCCCCCTACTCCAATTTGATTTTAATAAACCCAAACAATGATCAATCTCAAACCGTAAACATCAAACACAATGTTTCAATCACAAACTGGACAATGTTTCAATCACAAATTGGACAATGTTTCAATGTTTCACCGAATCAATGTTTCAATCACAAATTGGACAAACCTGTTGATTATTGAAATTAAAGATTATTGATTATTGAAATTAAAGATTAGAGTAAAGATATCCAAAGATAGAACAAATAACCAACAAAGTATAAATACTAAAGAAAAATCCCAAGTTTGCTCACTTGAATAGTATGTATACCAAATTATTCCTCTGTTGAACACCCTTGTTCCCTTTTGCAACGGCTCCGTCGTCAATATTCAAGGGGGTTCGGGCTGCCACTGTTGGGATAGCGGAGAGATGAAGAGAGTAATAGGGGGTTTGGGGTTCGGTCGCCGGCAAGGGTTGGGCGGAATGGGCTCCGATGGAGGTAGAGAGAGAGAGAGGGGGTGCCATCATCAATATTCAAGGTTGTTTAGGACTGCCACTGTTGATGAAGATTGCGATGGTGGAGAAAGGGAGGGAGGGAGGAAGAGAAAAGATGAAGAGAAGGAACAGGCTCCGATGGGGGGAGAGAGAGAGAGAGAAAGAGAGGGTGTGTGTGTTTTCAAAATTTGAAATCATCAGAAAGAGATAAATTGGAGAGACAAATGGGAGTGTGAGAGAGAGAGAGAGAGAAAGAGAGAAGAGAGAGAGAGGGTGTGTGTTGAAAATGAGAGAGACAAATGGGAGTGAGATATTTTGAGCCCTTAGATTAAATCAATCTAATGGTCTAAATTTTGACACGGGGACAGAAGTCACATCAAGATTCAAAATTCTGAGCTATTTTATTATATAGATTTAGAAGGGAATTGCATGCAAGTGAAAAGCGAAGAAAAAAATTATCAACATATAGAAGTATAAGTGTGTTTATAGTGGAGTGTAAATAAAAAATTATGAAAGTGCAATGTCGCTTGCACCCCTATGTGTTAATTATTTTTTTTTCCCTTTTCTCACTTGCATATAATTTCCTATAATTTATTTAAATTTTTTAATATTGTTTGAAAACTTATTTGGTAATTTCATTATTTTTATAAATTTATTTTAAAGATTAAATTTATTAAAAATGCACAATTACTTTCATAAAAAGAACTAGAGGGATTTCAAATCAAAATAAGTGATTTTCTAGAAGCTTAAGTGATTTTTAGAGGCTTAAGAGTATCTATATCAGTCTTGTCAAACTTATTTCTAGACCAAAATATAGAGCAAAAATAGAAAAATCAAGTTTTAGGAGCTTCCATCAATCTCGCTACATATTTGTAAAATTTGTGATTGTTCTAGTACATCTCTTGATATAGTGATATATTGTTTTGATATGTTCGATGTGTGGGGTGGTGTGTATTGGTTCAAGGGTTGGGTTGGGAGTATTTGGTTTTGGTTATTAATTGAATGTCAAATGTGAACCACGTCGTAGGATGACAATTGTACATTAGGACCTGAATGATCGTATTACGATGCATGTTACATTTAATGTGTAACGTTAATCCACTTACACCATGTAGCAGATGCCATTTTTGTGTTTGTTCAGTTGTATATGTGTTTGAATGTGTATCGTATCTTTGTTGTAATCAGTGTTTACATACATGTCACTGTACGTTGCGCAAAATTAGTGGGGATATAGGTTTGTAATTGAATGTGGATTGAATCCCATTATTTGATGTCGAAGTTACCCTGGGTTGTGGGTGATGGTGGTTTAATACATGGGTTGGGTTAGGATGTCACATGTTACATTTAGAAGGTTATATTATTCATAATTTAACAGTGAAGTATTGGAATGTCACGTTGGGTTTGGGATGAGAAGCATATAAGAATGTCACGATAGGTTTGGGATGTTACATGTTACATTTACGTTGGGTTTGGGATGAGAAGCATATAAGAATGTCATGTCGAGTTTAGGAATGTTGCATTGGGTTTGGGATGTGACATGTTACATTTAGTTTTGAATTTCAAATTTCCAACTATATATGAATATGATCACAATCTATGGTAACATTTGATTTCTCATATATGCTATTGCCATTAATCAAGTTATTTTGAATTTTAGAAATATATGGGAATGTCACGTTGGGTTTGAGATCGTCACATTGGGTTTAGGATATTACATATTACATTTACATTTTGAATTTCAAATTTCCAATCATATAGATATGATCACAATCTATGGTAAAATTAGACTTTCCATATATGGTATTACCATTAATTATATTATTTTGAATTTCAAATTTCTAACCATATAGATGCTATCACAATCTATGGTAATATTGAATTTCTCATATATGATATTGCTATTAATTAAGTTATTTTGAATTTCAAATTTCTAACCATAGAGAAATTATCACAATCTATGGTAATATTGAATTTCCCATATATGGTATTATCATTAATCGGGTTATTAATTAATTAAGATTGGAGGTAGATGTGTCCACAAAAAAATCACAGGACCTTTTGGGCATGCTTGATTGACAGGATTAGAGTATGAAATTGAGATTATTAATTCGTAGGCCCAATAATTCTATGTTTGTTTTGAAATGTTGTTTCAGGATTATTAATCCAATAGATAATCAATCCAACAAATTTGTAGGATTATTAGTAATGGGGTAGGGATGAGATTATATATCCTGAGTTGAGAAATAAAATAAAAAGACTATTTTACCCTTAACTAACAATTAAAACACTTATTATTTTTATATATTTATATTTTAGAAGGCTAAAAATAATTTGTAAAAATTTTAATTTTTTTTTGATATTTATTTTATCAAATTAGTTTATATTTAAAAAAATTAAAAAACAAACCAAACATGGCCTTTGTATTTTGTATTTTGCTTTTATTTATTTACTTATAATTTTTTTTTAAAACCACGTTTATGAAGAAATTTTGATAAAGTAAAGATTGTGAAAAAATATTGATTGAAGGTAAGATTGAAAAAGAAGACAAATATAGTTGTAATCCTACATTCATATGTTTTCTTATCCAATACAAATTAAACAATGGACAAAGGGATAATTTATCATACTAATCCGATTGGATAGTGAATACTATACTAATTTAATGGAATTATTAATACCTTCACTATTAGTCTTATAAATCAAACATGGCCATTGGATTTTAAATTTTTTCATAAGATCATATCTTGTATAAGTTTTCCAAATAGTACTTATAAATAATTTACTCTTTTAACAACACAAAATGAATATTTTATAAAATTTAATTTTAGAATAGAGAGTCTGATGTAAGTGTACATACAAAAAAAATTAGATAAAATAAAAAAAGTAACTTTTTGAAATTAATTTAACTTAAAATTTGTTGAGCTTGATACTGATGCTCTAGCCACTTGGGTTATCTCATTGTGCCGTTTTGGAAAGGGCCATAAAAAGCCACGCTTTTTTATCATTTTCCAAAAACGCAAGTGGCCAAAAACGTAACAAATTTGGTTTGGGAAGAGCAAAAAACGCAAGTGTGAAATTACAAATTAGGCCCTATGACAAAAAAATAAAAAAATAAAATTCTTATGTTAAGTAAGGGTATTTTGGTCATTTTAATTTGATTTGACACCATAAATAAATATTAAACTAAAAAGCTAAAAGCTAACTTTTTACCCACTTGTCAAAACACCCCATTATCTCGTTAATAATTACTCTTATTATTTGGTAAAATGTAGATAAATAACCAATTAAAATAATACAATTGGTCAAATTATTTTTTTCAATGACAGGTAAATTACCTAATTAAAGTATATCTTCTAATGATGGTTAGTAGTTGTCATTTACACTCCAACTAAAAAAATAATCACTCTATTTGGTTTCTATTTCCACAATTTACTTTTTAAAAAAATTTATCTTTTTGTTTTTCGTATTTATTTTTTATTTTTACTGATTTTTTTAATATTTTAAGTAATTTTTTTTTTATTTTTAGACACACCTAACATCAATAAACTTAAGAAGTATAATATTTGTAAAAAAAAAAATCTATAAAAAACTCACTAAATACCAAAAATACAAAAATAAAAATAAAAATTTGGTACATTTTTCATATTTTTGTATATTTATTAATTTTTTAAAATATTTTTCACAAATATTTTACTATTTAGATACATCGAAGTAAGGTGTATCTAAAAAAATAAAAAAATTGCTTAAAATTTTAAAAATATTCACTAAAAATAAAAAAACAAAAAAAAAATAAAAAAACATAATTTTCAGAAAATTGAAATCAAACACACTGAATAATTGTGTTAATCATGTGGTTTAAATTTGATGATATCTAAAATATGATGGAATAATTTGTCATTTTTAAATATACATATTTTATATTATTTGACACAAAATATTATCTGTTTAAAATATATATTATATGATATATTTGTTATAAATATTTTTTAAATAGAAGTTATTGTGCTATATTTGATTTTACGAAAATATTTTAGAAAATTTATTATTCACGTGTTGAAAAATCATATTGGTCCTTATTTATCTTTTGACAAATTTGATATTGATTGGTTTTTTTTTTTTTTGACAAAATTGATATACCCATATGGGTGGTGGGTCATTTTTTACTAAAGTGTATTTAAAATATTTAAAAAAATTTAAAATGAGTATATATTTTTAGATATGATATGAATATTATTTAAAGTGATTTTATTATGTACACAAATATTTTAATAGAAAAAGTTACTGTGTGATCAAATATTTTAATAGAAAAGTTACTGTACAATCACAGTGTACCATTTCTGTGAGAAGTTTGAAAATTTACTCTTAACTATTTATCGAAAGCGACCTTTGGCTATATTTTTCCACTCTCTGGCTGCAAAATTTGAAAAGGAAAATTGGTCCGTTGCTCCGTGTGTCAAAAGCATCAAATTCGGCATAAGGAGCGTCTCTCCTCCAACGCATATGAGTGTCTCTTCTCTCCCTCCAAACGGATATAATTTTATGATATATGAGGAGTATTTTGGTTGGAGAAAAATAAATAGTAAAGAAGTGAAGAAGAGAAAAATCTGTGATATTGAAACATTCTCAAATATTGTATCGTGTTTTATTGAGTTATATTTTCTGTGAGAAAATTTATTGAGAGTTTGAACAAAATTGTAAAAGGTTTTTTTTTTTTTTATTTTTTTATTTTATATATCTCTTATTCATATTATTCTTGTAAAAAGAGAGAGCTTTTGTGAGTGATTTTTTGAGATAAAATCACTTGGATTAGGTGTGACTAGGCATCGGATTCTAAATTAGTCGGAGTGATCAGGATTAATCATTTGTTGTAAAGGTTCACTAGCACCTATGAAGTTAGTGGTGTAATTACTATTTGAAAAATAGTGGAGAAATTTCCGAGAGAGGATACTTGGGAAGTGGATGTACCCAGGGTGCCAAACCATTATAAATCGATGTGTTTAATTTCTCTTTTCTTTGCTCATTTTATTTCATTATTTTATTTTATATTATTAAACATATTTATTTATTATTTGAATTAATTTTTAATTTAACAAATTATTTAGAAATCCAATTTATCCCCTCTTAAATTGCCAACTTAGAATAACAAATTGTCAAATACAGTTCTTATTTAAGGAGAAAAGAAAAATAAGAAAAGACCAATATAAAAGACAAGTCATCCACCAATTATAAAAATATCCACTTCTAAATATATATTTTTTACTAGTATTTGTTTAGAACTAGGCTGTCGGCTCAATTATTTTATGAAAATTGAGGCCTTAATTGACCTAACCCAACGTCTCTGTCATTTAGCCATCCTTCCATTAATAACATTAGCAAAAGTTCTTGTTCTTTGTTCTTGTAATCAATCTTTCAAATGAAATCAACCCGAGTGTGGGGACATAAATTTTGAATGACGACGTGTGATTGAGGTGTCATCGAAATGTCAATCGGGGTGTCACATGTCCTGATCATGATGCTGAGATGATCTCGGCTAAGCCGAGGTTATCTGCGAGAATACCGAAATCCGGGATAAGCGGATAAGGGACAAGAGTCTTAGAATGGGAAAAGACTTCAGTTTGGGTAAAGATAAGACTCTTAGAGAGTTTATCCTAATCCTACTGGGAGTCCAAAATCAGCAGTAATCCTAAGTCCATTAGAGTTAGGCTTCTGTTGGGACTAGGATTGTGTTGACTATAAAAGGGAGGCACCCCATGGGTCTAAGGTATGTCTTTTATGCTTTGTATATTGGTTATCTTTGAGAGATATTTTACTGACTTGATTGTCGGAGTGCCCCCGAGTGGACGAACCAGCGCGAGATTCTTATCTTTCTGTGACAGGTTGTTTGGGCTTAATCTATTGTGCCAGTTCCCCTTTTTAATTGTGTGGTCAAAAATCAACACCTACACCAAGGGTTCGTGGTGCAGTTTGGGGGTGTAGGGGTGCATGCTTTATAGATTATTGGTTCAATATTTCACTAGTACTATTAGTGCTTTTGGATTACCCCTGTAAGTTCTACTTGAAATTTGTTCGATTCACATAAAAATGACATTTTGTATGAATCAAAATGTATATAAGTTAATCCGGACATCCAATTATTAAAAGACACCCATTCAAATAAGATAAACAATTCATTTTCGTAAAATTGAATGAAACCAATAAAAATCTGGTACACAACCATACTTGCAAGATAGTGACATGGTTAGCATTATTGGGGTTGGGTGTTAGCTAGCAATGGCCGCACTTGATAATTAGGTTGGGTTTGATTTATGAATTAAAAAAAAAAAATTAAAAATAAAAGAGAAAAAATAAGTAAAATATGAATAAAATATAATTATATTTTATTTATATTTTAAATATTTTTTTTTTCATTTCTAAATTTATGAACAACATACAACTTTAGAGAGAATCGATAAAACTTAAAATTTGTGGTGGCCATTTATTTATTTATTTTTGACAATGACATTATATGCTCTAAAGGAAAAGATATTCTTACGTATAAAGTTTATTATAAATATAATACAAGAGTGACATTTATACAAGTAATAGTGAATTTGATAGATTTTTTTTTTATTTTAAATTGATAGATTCACAATGATGTCACATCATTTTGTAAATTTATTTATTTTCGTATAATGATGTCATATCATTTTATTTTTGTATGATAGTAATTTGAATCACTTGTTAAGCTGTTACTTGGAACTACAATTTAATGTATTTAATGTGATTATTGTGGTAACAAAAACCATTTGATTTTTCAATTTAGTTGTTAGCACTATATTAAAAATATACACGAGTGTATTACTAGTAAAATACTTTATATAGATTGAGTATTAATATAAAAACAAAAATTTTAGGAAAAATTCCCAATAAGTCATACTTTATTTTTTTTCATAAAAGTTCATGAATAAATCATCTCACTATGTGGTAATAAGATTTAATGAGATTTTTTTTCTCCATAAATTTATAGAATTTTAATTCAAAATGAAGTGGTAATCTTGGGTTTTATCACTTTTTTTTTTTTTTTTTAAATCCAATGTGAGATATTTCAAAATTGATATTACCACATCATTCTGATATAAAAATTCGTGTAATTTTTTTTTTTCTTTTTGTGTATCGCTTTCCTTATAGATTTGAAAATAAATATATAAATGGAAAAAAATGAAAAGTGAAAATAATTATATATTTTTATTTATTTATTTTTAATCTCCTTTCTTCACCAAATTTGTTACAAATTGAAGATCCAAAACCTTAATGGGCTGCCGACCGCAAACTGTGCCAACCACAAGATCCGTAAAGATTTTTTTTTGAATCCGTAAAGATTTAGACCATAGGATAGGAGTTGTTTGTCGAACACTTGAAAAGCCATTTCGTTTTTGTGGTCCAAGCAGGAAAGTTGGTCATGAACCAAACACTTTTTAAATAAATATTAGGAGAATGATATATACGTTTATTTTTTAAAGTCATTTTTAGATCTAATGAAATTGAATTAATATGGTTGATTAATAATTAGAAAATATATGAGAAAAGTGTCATTTTAGATATCTTAATTGATTGCATATTACTAAATTTGAAAATTAAGTCTAATTTTTAGATTTGTATAGCAATACTCTAAATATTATCTTACTTTATTTTTTTCTTGTGGGAAAATATATATTGAGTGCAATTTTTGAAAAATAAATACATATTAATGATAAAGTTGATAACCATTAAAATATTAAATCATATTTTTTTTTCTATGAATGTGTAACGGTGGTATTACATGTATTAATTAGTGTACCAATAATAATTATAATATTATTATCAATCTCACTCATTAATTACATTATAATATAAAAAATTTCTTAAATTATGACACATTATCAATTAATACACTAATTAATATATAGAACATCTTTCATCTGTAAATACTTTACGTAATTATTCTTTTTCTTTTTTCTTAAAACGACAGATTATTTATTGTTCTTTGAAATATGTGAGAAGGTGCATGAATCTTTACATTAATAGTCGTCACATGATGGGATTTGGGAATTTGAAATATTTTAGCATAAATTACAAATCAACGAGATAAGTGTTGTTGAAATGGGTGAGAGGTAACAGTGAATTTGTTATAAAAAAAAAATAAAAAACAATGAAAACGTTGGAACGTGTGAATGCGTGAATACAAAGTTAAAAAGATACCATTTGGGAACAAGATTTAAATTATGTTAGAAAGAATATTTAATTTAAAAAAATAATTACATTAATAATAAATTTGTAAATATTAAAAAATTAAGTCATAAATTTCTCCATAAATATGTAAATATTTTTCAAAAGGATCATTAATGTGTAATTTCTCTAATATTTTATTTAACAACTTGATTTGTTTGTCTAAAAAAAATAAAAAATTCAGTCAAGAAAAAAATTCAGAAAGAAAAAGTCCAGACGAGGGAGAGAGAAGACGGAGATGGAAATGGAAAGGGAGGCGGCAGACTGATCAACAGTAAGGCTACTTTTGGTCAATGGTCTCTGAGGTTCATTAAAATAAGAAAAATGTTTTGGAGCTCTAATTTTTGAGCTCTAAAGGGAGCTCTAATGAGTTGGCAGTGGGCTCTATCCATAGTGATATGATGTTTTGGTCTTGGTTTGTTTTTAGGGGGATGTACCAATAAATTCCAAATTAATAACTTATGCACTGTTTAGTTCTAAAAGTTTTCTTATAGACTGAAAGGTCCCATTACAATGTTAATAACATCAGATACAATGTTAATAACATCAGAGTCATGTTACAAACATTAGATTTCAAACATCTAATGTTCATCAAATTTCAATAATGTTTGAAAATATAAGATGAAAAACATCTAATGTTCATCAGATTTCAATAAATTTTGAAATTATAGAATGAAACATCAGATCATTTACATCATTTACATCATGCTGATGTAAAAATGGGACTAAATGGAGTATAAAAAAACTTTTAGGACTAAATGGTTCAACGTTTCAAAAACTAGGACTTATGGGTAAATTTTCCTGTTTTTATTTTATTTTTTGTATTCATTGCCATGTTATTAGTGCTCTATTAGAGCACCAAAATTAGTGGTATGAATCATTGCTGTTAAAATAATTCAAATCTATCATCTATACTATATATTAGTAAAAGAGGGTTTTTAACCCCAAGATCTGTGGGAGCTCCAATCTCTTAATCCTAATTTTCTAATTTTTTGATTTAAAAAAAAAAAAAACCTCAGCATTTATTGACTTCTTCAAACCCAATCTCAGCATTTATTCACTTCTCCCAACCCAACCTCAGCATTTATTGACTTTTTCCAACCCACAATCCCTTTTGACTTCTCTCATAATTATTGCAACATTCTTTTCAATTTCTCCCATAAACTATGGTTACACACAAAAATAAAACATAAAAAAGATAAAAATTCAGCTATAGATCTCAAAAAGATATAATATCTAAATTTGAATTATGATTTAATAATATAATTATGTAATTTTTTTTATGTATATCTATAAAAATTTTAAATCACTTAATGGGACAAATTAATCAATTTTCCAAAATTATTGATTTTTAATTTACAAAATAGATTAAAAAAAACTACTGACTGATTTATTTATTTAATAACAAAAATATTTCATAATTTCTCTCTCCTAATCTATACTATATATTAAGCAAAAAGGGGTTTTTAGCCCCAAGGCCTGTGGGAACTCCAATCTCCTAATCCTAATTTTCTAATTTTTTGATTTAAAAAAAAAAAAACCTCAGCATTTATTGACTTCTCCAAACCCAATCTCAGCATTTATTCACTTCTCCCAACCCAACCTCAGCATTTATTGACTTTTCCCAACCCACAATCCCTTTTGACTTCTCTCATAATTATTGCAACATCTTTTTCAATTTCTCCCATAAACTATTGTTACACACAAAAATAAAACATAAAAAAGATAAAAATTTAGCTATAGATCTCAAAAAGATATAATATCTAAATTTGAATTATGATTCAATAATATAATTATGTATTTTTTTTATGTATATCTATCAAAATTTTAAATCACTTAATGGGACAAATTAATCAAATTTGCAAAATTATTGATTTTTAATTTACAAAATAGATTAAAAAAAACTACTGACTGATTTATTTATTTATAACAAAAATATTTTATAATCTCTCTCTCCTAATCTCTCTCACAATTTTCAAAAAAAAAAAATATTAAAACTTGCATTCATTTTCTCTTCCCCAAAAAATCAGATAGGAGCTCCAATCTCCTAATCCTAATTTTCTAATTTTTTGATTTAAAAAAAAAAAAAATTCAGCATTTATTCACTTCTCCCAATCCAATCTCAGCATTTATTGACTTTTCCCAACCCACAATCCCTTTTGACTTCTCTCATAATTATTGCAACACCCTTTTCAATTTCTCCCCATACACTATGGTTACACACAATTTTTTTTAAAAAATATAGAATTTAGTTATAGATCTCAAAAGATATAACATCTAAATTTGAATTGTGATTTAATAATATAATTATGTATTTTTTTTTTATGTATATCTATCAAAATTTTAAATTACTTAATGGGACAATTAATCAATTTTTAAATTATTGATTTTTAATTTACAAAATAGATTAAAAAAAAACTATTGACTGATTTATTTATTTAATAACAAAATATTTCATAATCTCTCCCTCCTAATCTCTCTCACAAATTTTAAAAAAAAATATTAAAACTTGCATTCATTTTCTCTTCCCAAAAAAATCAGATAATATTTTCTATTAAAATTGTAGATATCTACCTATATTTTATATATTATATTATAACATAACAAAAAAAACTAAAAAAAAAAATATTTAAAGTTTATCTAAATAAACTTTAAATCAATAAAACTCACATGTCTATCACATATTTAACTCACATCATAATTTACCTAAATAATAATAATTAAAAATAAATAGAAACCACAGATAAATTAAATTATTTAAAAAAAGATACCTACAACTCCATCTTAAATAATTGAAAAAAAAAAACCCCGAATAGAAACCACACAAAAATAAAAATAAAAATAAAAAGATATATCTATCTATCTATCTATATCTATACTATATATTAAACAAAAGAGGGTTTTTAACCCCCAAGGCCTATGGAAGCTTCAATATTCGAATATGAATTTTTTAAATTTTTTATTAGAAAAAAAAAACTCAATATTTATTGATTTGGTCAAAATCCCTTGATTAGCATTTATTAACTTTTTTCAATCCATATATCTTTCCACATACCTGCAATTATTGATTTGGTCAAAATCCCCTAATCAGCATTTAAAATCCCCTTATACAAATAATTATAGATACAATTCATGTATAGTTACTGCAGTACCCTTTTCAATTTCCCCCATACACTATAGTTAGTGATAAAAAAAAAATCTTAAAAAACATAATTTATATATTAAAAAAATCTAAAACAAATATAAATATCTATAATTATCCCGTGCATAGCACGGGTGATAGGCTAGTATATATTAAGCAAAAGAAAGTTTTAACCCCAAATTTTGTGGGAGTTACAATCTCATAATCTAAATTTCTTAATTTTTAATTTTTTTTTTAAAAAAACCTTAGCATTTATTAACTTCTCCAACCTCTAAGTCTTACCCTCATAATAACACTTTAATGCATTAAGAACAAGTATAAAAAAAATTCTTTGAAATCCAACACATATGAATTCATTGAAAAGCTCCAACACATATGATTATTATCCCTCATAATAACACTTTAATGTATTAAGAACAAGCATAAAAAAATTTCTTGAAAAATCCAACACATATGATTATTATCAAAATATTAAATTTTAATATAATATAATAAAAAAAAGAAGACATTTAATTCCTTAAAAAGTCCAACACATATGATTATTATCAAAATATTAAAGTTTAATATAATATAAAAAAGGAAAAAAAAAAGACATTTAAAGAAAAAAAAAAGACATTTAAAAATCGCAATCACATATATAGATAATTGTAAATATATTAAGAAAAATGGGTTTCTAAACCCCAAGCCTTGTGAGAGCTCCAATCTCTCAATCTTAATTTTCTAAATTTTTGGTTTAAAAAAAAAAAAAACCTCAGCATTTATTGATTTGGTCAAAATCCCCTAATCAGCATTTATTAACTTTTTCCAATCCACATGCCTGCATTTATTGATTTGGTTAAAATCCCTGATTAGTATTTAAAATCCCTTCATACAAATAATTATAGATACAGTCCGTATATAGTTACTGCAGCAGCCTTTTTAATTTCTCCTGTACACTATGATTAGTGATAAGATTGTTAAATTATTTTTATAAAAATCTTAAAAAACATAATTTATATATTAAAAAAAATTTAAAAAATATATAAATATCTATAATTATCCCGTACATAGTACGGGTGATAGGCTAGTATTCATTAGAGTTAAAAATCTTATTTTTCTAGAGAAGTCAATTAAAATAAACTTCATTTTGGTATTCGATATGGGTCGTTAAAAATCTACGGGTGAGAATAAGTGGAATGGGGAGAAGTATTATGACATGAATCAAAATGTCAAACAATATTCAAGAATGGTTGAAGTACCCCCAGTTTAAATATAAACTAATTTAGAAATGCGTGAAAGTTCGAATGTGCAGAGCTCGAATGGCTCGAATGGTATGCAAAATATTACCTTACCGGTAAGAGAATACAAAAAACTTCTAAAACGACGTCGTTTTGAGATTTCGAGTTATTCGAGCCATTGATATTTCGAGCTACGTAACAGAGTTGAAACTAATGTTATTGGGCATAATTATTCTGTTTGTAATGAAACTGTTCTAACTCTTTAGCAAAGAGTCTTTACACAATCTTGCTCTTTGTTTACAAGCGCAATCTCCATATATGCACAAATGATACTCCATTTCATGTGTCTTATTTGCATTATTTTTCTTATTTGTGATAGATATGGAATCAATGAAGGAAATATTTACTAAGTTGCCTTTGGACGAGAAAGTGTAAGAGAAATGCCATGTACTCTAAATATTCTATCAAACTTCTCACATGGGGTGAGATTCACACAAATCCACTTGTGTGTGGTCCCACACCTATATAAGAGGTTTGATAGAATATTTGGAATTCTTAATATAACTCAAAGTGTAAATGAGTTTTTTGGTAAATTTTTACGTTTGAGTTTGTTGGTTTCATGGTGTTAAGAATCTTAAGATGCAAAAAGAAGATGCAACTCATTCACTATAGAGAATATGCCATTGGGAATTCGAATTTTAAACACTAATAATCGGTTAAAAATTCATCTATAACAACTTTATAGTCATACATTTCATTCAAATATTGTAGATTTATCATCCACGATGAATCCTTATTATCCATATAAAATTGCCTTTAAATTGACAATAAAATTAAATTAAATTTCTTGTAAAAGTATCACATAACAGAAAATTAAGTCCAACCATTTGAATCAATTTTTTTTGTATTTTGTATTTTCAATTGGCATCTAATCTCTCTAAAAATTTTATCTTGCCTCTTTGTATGCTCTATTTGTAATTTTGGTTCTATTAATTTAATGTTAGTTTATGATATACACAAAGATTTTTGAGTTTTCAATAGTAGTAATGTAATTTTTAAAGGGTTATGGGATGGAAAAATGTGTTGCAATCCGAATATGACTTAAAGTAGTTTATTCGTTTTGGAATAAAACACTTATAAAGATTAATTTATATGACATATTATGTAAAATTATTATGAATTTAATTTATGAATTTTTCCATGAAAAACAATAAGATTTATGACAATCAATACATGTAGAGAGGGACGATAAAGAAGATGTGATAGGATAGGATAGGAAGAGATTCATTTCCGATATACCCAAAAAAAGATAGGATAGGAAGAGATATAATAAAGTTTCAGAAACAATGGTAGGTGGGCACCATCCTTCGAAAGAGATTTTATATTATTTTTCAATTTTAAAAGAGTTCCAAAACTACTTTTAATTAGAATAATTTATGTTAGTCTTATTTTTTTAGAAGGAATAACAATTCAGTGGTTGGTTGTTTGTAAAAAAACAAAATCAAATTAATAATAAACTTTAAAAAATTTAATAATTATAATTATAATTATTTTCATAAAACAAGGATTATTTTTCAAAAAATACACTGATTAGTTATTTTTTTCTTATATTTTTTATGAAAACTTGCAAATGCGCATACGGTTAGGATTTGTTTTAACTGCGGAAGATCAACCATATCCAATTTACTAACCTTTTTTATATAAAAGAAATAAGAATAAATTACACTTTTTTTCTTTTTTAAGAATAAATATTTGATATTTCTTGAACAAAAAAATTACCATCTTCTAAATATCTACAATAAACTTGATACATATATATCTCTAGATCATTCGTCATAAATTATTTTTTAAATTTAAATTTTGTAATTTATTTTCTATCACTGTCCCATCTTATTTGTGGGCTTTATTATCCATTACTGATTTTATTATAGACTTTATTGAGTAGAAGCCCACATGATGGTTGACCCAACAAATCAACCCACCCATCTTACTTGTGGGCTTCATTATCAATGACTGATTTTATTATGGACTATATATATTGACTACAAGCCCACATGATGGTTGACCCAACAAATCAACCCTTCCATCTCATATGGGGAATTTACCATACATGCTGTCTCTGTAGGTTTAATATTTTTCTTTGGACAATGTCCTAGTTATCATATTTGTGCCATTATGATCAATATGGATTTTCTTGAACTCCAATGGCTTAGTTTTTTTTTTTTAAACTGGTTTAGTTGTCAATCACACTTGTGATTTAATGATACATAAACTTTATAGATGTATTAGTTACTGCTACGAACTCTGCCTTATTTTATGAAAAGAACAACACAAAATATATAGTTTAAGATATGGTGTTAAAGGATTGAGCTTGAGGAATTTAGATCACATGAATTTACTCTATAATCACTTATTGGTTTGCCCTTTGTAAAAGTATTGTCTACTATGGCATAATCTAACAATTGGTTTCATCAATTTATTATTTTTAGTTAATTCTAGATTTGATACCAATGTTAAATGCATAACTTAATTCTCACTTGAAAATATTATCTCTTATGGTCATAGCTCTCACCTGAAAATGTTGTCTACTATAGTCCAACCTAACATCACAAGTTTGTTCTTTTGAACTCTAACTCAGGAGGCATCTACAAATGAAAAGTATAATATGCCATCCCATAAATCAGTTATGAGCATTGTTTTTAGGCCTCGTTTGGGAACAGACTAATTTAATAACTTTTTAGCTATTTGGCTAAAATATGAGCTAAAAAAAACTAGTATGTTTGGGATGACTTTTTGACTTTTTACAAAAAGATGTGCAAAAAAGTAGAGAGTAAAGAGAATCTTTAACTTTTTGGTATGAGTTGTTGACTTTTGACTTTTTTAATAATTTTTTAACTTTTTGACTAAATGGGCTGATTCCAAACGAGGCCTATGTGAAATATCAACATTGAGTGATGTAATTTTTAAATAGCAATTTCATGGCACAAAAACCAACACAAAAAAAAATCGTAAAATACTTGCATGGCTGTGAACTAATTTTCAGTTTTTGTATTTTAGGTAGTTTTTTAATTTTGTACTAAAAGACATGTAAAAATAGAGAAAATAGGTGATTTTTTGCCTATTTTAAGTGCGTTCAAAACTGACCAAGTTTGCTTAAAATCCGTATTAAAATTACCTTGTAATGGTGCTGATTTTTTGTTTTGTTTTGTTTTATTTTTATTTTTTTTTAAAAAAAAGAACAGCCACCAAAATGATATGATACCCGCTTTTTTGTAAATAAAATATTTCCTGATGGATTAATGATTTTAAAGTGATAAGTCCATAGCTAAACACATTGTTTATATACATTTTTTATTTGTAAATTATTACCTTTAAAAGAATTTAGAATAAAAAATAACTTCAAATTTGTTGCCTGTCCTCCAAAGATAAATGAACATATATATATATACACAAGCAATTAAAATTGAAGGTACAAAACAAAGTGATGAATGGTGCAGTGAAATTTATCGCAACAAGGACCTGGAACTTACATTCAGTTTAATTTAATGTAGGTACAACACAAAGTCTACTGACCACGTTCCACAATAGTAAACCTAGTCCCACACTATGCATATTAAAGACCCCATGTGACATTAATTAATATATCCAATATTGAAGGATATTAATGCCCAATGTACCCAAATCCCAAAAAAAAAAAAAAAAAAATTGTTTCTTGTCACTTTGCTATGCAAAACTTTGTCATGCAGAGCCTGGGCTCATAACACACTCTTGACTATTAATACAATAAATCTCACTTAAATTTTATTAATATTCAATAATGTTAAATAAATATGATAAATTAAACATTAAAGATTAATTCACATCGTATGATGGTTAGAGGACTTGAGAAAGATGGGCAGGATCTTGGGACAGAGATTCCACTCCCAAAAGATATGGATGCAAAAGTGATGGGTGGTTGGCAAGAACTGTTTTTTTTTTTTTTATAATATTTTTTATTTAAACAAAAAAATTTAATTGTTACCATGATATTTATTCTATTCTGTAGTTATTGGATGTAATAAAATTTCGAGAGAAATTGTTCGCTAGTAAAGTCGGCAATTCATGCATAAGTGTCCATTTACACCGTCGGTTTTCGCCAGTCTTTTACATTTTTATCTCTTAAATTTATTTCTCTTAATGGGGCTTGCCATAGTCTTTGGAGCACTTTTTCATAAATCTCTTTTCACTTATTTATATTTTATTTAATTTATATTATTTTTTTATATGCCGATAAATTTTATGGGTGACATAATTATCAAAATACCCCTAATAATATTCACATTTACAATATGAATGTTCCGTGATATGAATGTTTACATTGTCAGTGTGAATATTCACATTGTAAAATATAAATGTTCACATCACTAAATTACTAACTATTCAAAAAATATTTGTAAGGGTAGAAATGTCTATAAAATATTTTAAATATGAGAATTAGAATTTTATAGATTAAATGTTCAAATAATAAGACTTATTGAAATATAAGAATATCTTATGAACTAATTGAGATATAAATACTTTAAAAAAAAAATTCAAATAAATCTCCCAGTTATTATTATGCGAGTTAAATAAATCTTGGAGGCCGAAACAAGTACTAGCTACTACCTTACATTACATTGAAGCTCCAAGAGACCAAATATTAAATTTCCATATATTTTTTGAAAAGTAATTCATAAATAACTAATTTTTTTTTTACATAAAATTTATATAGAATAATGTGATAATGATATTTTTAAAATTATATTATATAATAATCAAAATGGAAAGACCACAAATATTTTTTTGGGCCTTAAGGTTACGTTTGTTTGGTGGATTTAGTTGGATGAGATTGTTAGTAAAAAGATGGTTAGTAAAGAGAATATTAATGTAGGGATTATTAGTGAAGATTAAACAAAAGTATATTTGTTTTGACGATAGTGTAGGAGATGGTTAGTGATAGGATTCTTAAATTATTTTTATACAAAATAAATAAAAAATAAAATAGACTAAAACAATATTAAACAAACCGGCGCACTCGGTAAAAAATAAAAATATATATTTTTTTATTTTTTTAATATAATAGATTCAATCCACTCAATATTTTTCTAATTTCACCCAAAACTCAACCAAACTAATTTCACTACTAAAGAGGATTACTAAACCCCTTATACTATCAATCTCCCCTCTCAAATCATCACTAACCATACTGTAGGCGAAACCCACCACCATAGCAATCCAATCCGGGCCCCGTGCCGGTAAACAAACCTGACCTAAACTCTTAAGTGCTGTTTCGGAGGGATCTACGGGTCATTTTATAGATGTTTCAGAAGTCGCCTTTATATAGAAGTTGTCCATATTTTGCAATGTTCAATGACTAGTTAAATCTTGAACTATATATTAATTTTGTAAAATTTTGTGACAAATTTTACAAGGTTTAAGTTAATTTTAATTTTAATTTTTATGTATTTATCATGATGAGACTCACATTTAGTATTTATATTTAGTTTAACAGATCGAGTTATATATTATTCTTAAGAATTTTTTAAAATTTTCATTAAAAAAAACAACTACAATGTAATCCAATACCAAATTGACAAAACAAAAAACATTTCATGGTTGATTGTGATTAATCAAAGAGCTAAATAAATCTAAGAGTATCTCCATATTAGGGAAAATATATGATTCCCCACAAGTAAATCAATCAATGAGAATAACAACTAATGCGGAAAAATTAAATCAAAAGCAACACAAGAATTTTACGTAGTTCCCTCAATGTGAGGTACGTCCACGGGATCGAAATCCGATTCCATTATCAACCAAATAAGTTTCCAAATGATTACAAACGAGACACGAATGATCTCACAAACCACCCTTAGGTGAATTCCAAATAATTACAAATAAACAAAGAGGAAAGACCTCACCAAATAGATGAACCAAAATCTTCAGAAACCAAAGTTGTAGAAGACTCAAAATAATAAATCAATTGGGTCCCACACTCTAATAAGGAGGTATACCCAACAATTCTCCCCCTACTTAGGTGGAGATATCAACCATACCCGCCAAAGTTCAACACTTGAAATGTTTGTCCCTCGACAAAGTCTTGGTCAATATATCTGAAAATTATCATCTGTGTGAACCTTTTCGAGATGCAACAATTTCGAATCTAACACATCACGAATCCAATGGTATCTTACATCAATGTATTTCGATCTCGAATGAAAAGTAGAATTTTTACTCAATAAATAGCACTTTGACTATCACAATAAAGCACCATACTTTTTTTTTGTTTCAACCCACTCTTGCAAAATTTCTTCAACTAAACTTTCTTTGCAAGCTTCCGTAATGGCAATAAATTCAGCTTCGGTAGTTGAGAGAGAGCAACACATTTTTGTTATTTAGATTGCCATGCACAGCTCCCCCTGCAAAAGTCATCAAAATACCCCGAAGTAGATTTCCTAGAATCAACATCACCAGCCATGTCAGAATCTGTGAACCCATCAAGCATCGGCTTACCATCCCCAAAACACAAACACACCTTCGAAGTCCCTCGAAGATATCTTAGAATCCATTTTACGCAGCCCAATGTTCTTTACCCGGATTAGAGAGAAAACGACTCACCATACCAACAGCGTGAGCAATATCCAGCCTAGTACAAACCATGGCGTACATCAAAGAACCAACTGCTGAAGCATAAGGAATTTTCAACATCTCTTCTTTGTCTTTCTCACTTGTAGGACATTGATTCGAACTAAGCCTGAAGTGACCCGCAAGTGGACAACCAACCGGCTTTGCTTTATCCATGTTGAACCTCTCAAGAACTTTCTCAATGTAGCTTTCTTGAGACAACTAAATTAGCCATTCTTTACGATCACGAATAATTTTCATACCAAGTATTTGCTTTGCCGGTTCCAAATTTTTCATAGCAAAAGATTTACTCAACTCTAACTTCAACTTGTTAATCATGGTAGAATCTTGACCCACAATTAACATGTCATCAACATAAAGCAAAAGAATAATAAATTTACCATCCGAATTTTTTTCACAAACACACAATGGTTCGAAGTGGTTTTAGAAAAACCATTATTCATCATGAAAGAGTCAAATTTTTTGTACCATTGCCGCGGGGCTTGCTTGAGACCATACAAACTTTTCTTTAATTTGCAAACAAATTTCTCTTTCCCTTTCTCCACAAAACCTTCTAGTTGCTCCATGTAAATTTCTTTTTCAAGATCACCGTGAAGAAATGCGGTCTTGACATCAAGTTGTTCAACTTCAAGGTTCATACTTGCAGCCACGCCAAGTACAACCCGAATAGAAGACATCTTCACAACCGGCGAAAAAATCTCATCAAAGTCAATACCTTTTTTTTGCCCAAAGCCTTTCACAACAAGACATGCTTTGTTCCTCAGATTCTTACTATCATTCTTCAATTTGAAAACTAACTTATTTTTCAGAATTTTTCTCCCTTGAGGCAACTTCAATAAATCATAAGTGTGATTTTCAAGTAAGGAATTCATCTCCTCTTCCATTGTCTTTTTCCAATCATCTTTCTTTGTATGCTCAATTGCTTCTTGGTAGCTCTCGAGCTCCCCTTAATCGGAAATCAACACAAATTCATCAGGAGGATACTTTCTTGAAGGTTGTCTATCCCTTGTAGATTTTCTCAACTCAAGTTGTGGTAGCTATTCTTGAGTTGGATGCTCTTCCTCAATTTTAGGCTCAACTTCATTAGGATTAACATCATCCTCCACATCTTCAATAGGTGGCTGCACATCTCCCCAATTTTCATCATCAACTGAAGATGAAGGAGATGGATCTATGTCAATGAGATCACTAATTTTTTGCTCCGGTTGATCACCTTTGCCAAAGTCTTCAATTGTTTGGCCTTCAAGAAACACAACATCACGGCTTCGAATAACTTTCTTGTCGTCTGGATTCCACAATCTATAACCAAACTCATCACGCCCATAACCAAGAAAAATGCATTGTCTTGACTTGCTATCAAGCTTGGACCTCACATCCTTTGGAATATGAACAAAAGCTCGGCAACCAAACACTCTCAAATGGTCATAAGACACATATTTACCGGTCCAAACTCTTTCTGGAATATCACCATTCAAATGATAGAAAGGACACAAATTGATCACATCAACCGCTGTCTTCATTGCCTCACCCCAAAAAGATCTTGGCAATTTAGCTTGTGAAAGCAAACACCTTATTTTTTCCACAATGGTGCGGTTCATCCTCTCGACAACGCCATTTTGTTGAGGGGTCTTCATAACTGTCTTTTGGTGCCGAATACCTTGGCTGCGACAATATTCATCAAATGGCCCAATGTATTCATCACCATTGTCTAATTGGATGCACTTCAATTTCTGCCCTGTTTCTCTTTCAACCATGGCCTAAAAATGCTTAAATACTTCTAGAACTTGATCTTTAGCTTTAGTAGAAAGCCCAAACTTTCCTTGAATAATCATCAATGAAAGTGAAAAAAAATAAAGTGCACCACTATGTGTTCTAACTTTTAAAGGACCACAAACATCCGAACGAATCAACTCCAAAACATTTTCTTTTCTAGAAGCAACATTTTTATGAAAAGAAACTCTATGTTGTTTACCCGCCAAACAATGAACACAAGTTTTAAGATGTGTACCTTTCAAACCGGGTAAAAGCTCTTTCTTGAACAAAACTTGCAGCCCCTTTTCACTCATGTGCCCAAGTCGCTTATGCCACAATTCAGTAGAAGTATCATCTTCAAGTGCATTGACAATACCTTTACAAATTTTTCCTTGCATTGAATAAAGTGTATGAGTCTTCTTGCACTTAGCCACCACCAAAGAACCCTTTGTGAGCTTCCATATTCCATCACCAAATTTGTTGTTGAAGCCTTCATCATCTAGCTTCTCAGTAGAGATCAAAGTGAGGCGAATGTCGGGAACATGCCTCACATCTTTAAGCAACAACTTGCAGCCTAAATTTGTTTCCAAGCAAACATCACTCATGCCAATAATCTTAGACAAACCTTCATTACCCATTCGAACAGAACCATAATTTCCTTTGGCGTAGGTAGTGAAAAAATCAACTCGAGAAGTCACATGAAAAGAAGCACCAGAATCAATCACCCAATTGCTCTCTTGGCTCACAAAATTGATACAATCATTTTCACAAACAACCATGAGATCATCGGTAGTAACTGCTGTTGTGTCTTCTTACTTCTTATCCACACTTTTGTCATGCATTTTCTCCTTGTTCTTGAGCTTTCAGCATTCTCGCTTCATGTGCCCTTTCTCATGGCAATAATAGCACTCAATGCCTTTCTTTGAAAAAGAGCCATCTCTTGATTTGTCACGGCTTTGATCACGACCATGAGGAGTCTTACTCCTCTCCCTTGTTTTGTTTCGGCCTCTCACAACAAATGCTTCTGAATGAGAGGAACCCGTTGATTTTCTTCTAGTTTCTTCATTCAACAAGCTATTAGTGACTTGGTCCATTGTGACAACTCCATCGGGCGCTGAATTACTAACTGTCACAACTAAAGTCTCCCAACTTTCGGGCAAAGAACTAAGTAGCATCAAAGCCTGCAACTCATCATCAAAAATAATTTTCATAGAAGCAAGTTGGTTAACAATACTCTTTATTTCATTCAGATGTTCCGGAATAAGGCTGTCCTCTTTATATTTTAAATTAACCAACTTACGAAACAGAAAAACTTTATTTGTGGTTGATTTCCTATCATAAAGGCCTTCTAATTTTTTCCATAAATCACGTGCTAAAGTTTCAGTAGCAATATGATGAAACACACTGTAACAACCCAGATTTTTAATTATTCTGTAAAATTTATACTAATATTGTTTAATCACAGTTAAGAAAATATATAATTTATTTTGTATTATTATGTGTAATTTTGTAAAATAATATAATTAGTTTAAGCTAATAAGATAACTATAAATCTAAAAGGATTTGTCACGACCCAAACCCGCCCCTATGGGTTTAGCACCGTAACCGGCCAGTAATCCGAGATTACCGAAGGCCTGCTTAACAGTAAAACAGTATAACAGAGTACAGGGGCATGACGGAAGCCAATACAGTAAATAAACAATGTCCAATGAGCTGTGACAGTCTGTATGCCAAAAAGATTTTTCATACATTTATACAGTATAGTACAAAACAGTATGCATACCATATACAACCAGTCAGAAACAGGGACTTAATCCCTGAGTAACAGTATAGTGCAAACGTTCAGTCTATACAGTAAGTAAAGCAGTACAGTCTAAACAGTATTACAAAACAGTCCAAGACAGACGGGGAATTAAAAACACCCCTAGCCATAGCATGGCAAACTCGAAACCTCGCAGTGAGGCACTTAAGCTGGCTTAACAAAACTGGGGTCACCCCGACGCTCCTAGCTGCGGTCTGGTGCCTGAACACCTACATATATATATGAGCAGTGAGCTAAAGCCCAGTGAATAACATAAAGCGTAAAGAGGTTTAGAATGAATGTCCTTACAGTAATGAAAACAGTTCATTTCAATCAGTATAACAGTTGTTCAGTATAGTAAACAGTCATATGTGGTACATCCATTAGCATAACAGTAACAGTAGGTCTTAAAAGACCGAACAGTAATGATGGCCATCAGTCAGTAAACAGTAGTGGTTCCACGAGGAAACCGACAGAGATCTCTGTAACAGTAACAGTAAACAGTAGGTGCTAAGGATGACATAGTACAATTCAGAAATAAAGGACATACATTCATTCCGTAATCAATATCAGTTCAGTAAACAGTTCAGTTCAGTATTCAAAAGATAATCAGTTTGAACATATCTTTACACAATTGTTACTCACAGAGTTCTGGGCTACAGTGAACTAGAGCGTCTCCTCAGAAAGCCAACCCAACCACAGTTTACAGATTGAACACACACACTAAACTACACAGTTGGGAAAGATAATAACTTAATCCCTAATTTGCCTCGGTGTGGTTCTACATCTATATCCTCTTTAAGATGCCTTAAATATGCCCTAGGAATGCCTAGGATGGAAAGAGGATGCAACGATGCACTTTTGAATACTTTACAAAATTTTCAGAAAATAGGGGTCTCGCTCGAGCGGACATGCAGACAAAGGAGCTCCGCTCGAGCGTCAATTCCTTCGCTCGAGCGGACTGTGTGCTACAGTAAAAATGCTGGATGCTCCAATTTTACGCTCGATGGATGCTCGACCTTCGCTCGAGCGTAAGACACAAGTCCTCGCTCGAGCGTGAGTTTCCTTGCTCGAGCGGAACTGTGAACACATGCAAAGTACTGGATGCTCGCATTCCCCGCTCGAGCGTAACTTTCCTCGCTCGAGCGGAGGGTAGAATCACAGAGTGTACGCTCGAGCGTGGACTTCCTCGCTCGAGCGTAGGCTCAAAATCTGGAAATTCCAGATTTGAGTCCCAAGCTCAAAATCAAGTTTAAAGACCAAATTTTTGATCCTCTTGGGCTAAAAACCTGGAAAACACTTATAAACACCTAATATTACATGTTTCAAAGATCAATTTGATAAATCAAGGCCCAAGGGTGTTTCAATTAAATCCATTTTTAAGCCCAATTTTTCATGAACATGCTCCAAACATGACATGCATGAATTTCAAACCAAAATGAAGCTTCAAAGCTTGCTCACTTGAGCTCATTCCTTCAAAACATTGTGAAAACATGGATTATGGTCAAAAGATGGACATGCATGCAAGATTTCATGCTATAATTCAACATGCATGCATGAACTAAGCTATAATTCAACAATCCAAGGCTAAATCATGTCTTAGCTCTACAATTTTGGCATGAATCATGCAAGAATCACTTCAAAACATAAACAAGAAGCAATGAATCTACCTCAAGTCTCCAATTATGAGTCAATGATGCTATCAACCTTCAATTCTTCCAAGATTCAAGCTAATTCTACAATTTGAGCTCAATTCTCACTCTCTCTCCCTCTATGGCCGGTGGTGAGCTCAAAATGAGCTGATGAAGTGTTGTATAATGCAAGACCAAGTCTTGGGCAAGGTATGGTGTAGTGGTCCACTAGATGGCAATTTCGTAATTAAGTCAAACAATGCAATTAAACTTACTTTAATCAAATTTAATCGTACCTAATCACATTTTAATTAAATACACCATAAAATCACCTAAATTCCACTAATCATGGAACATAAATCAATTTGGGTTCGGCCGCCGATAAGGCCTTCAATTTACAGTTTAAACATAGAAACACGAACAGATAGTTAAATACTCAAACAGATAAGCATGCAATTAAACAGATACAGGCAGCCAATTCAGTTCAGATCTCAGTCAGTTGGTTCAGTATTCCAATCAATTCAATTATCAGTCTTAATTAGTCTTAATTTAGCAGTAATCGGTAATTAATCAGTCATTAATCGGTAAACAGTATGAGGGTTGTTACAGGATTTGAATCCAAATCTGAGGAGGATTTGACATGGACACGTGAAGGGAAATGGTTCGGCCTGCCTCCTTATAAATGGAGAGGAGAGCAAGATCAAAGAGGAAAAGAAAAGGGAAAGAAAGGAGAAAGAAAAGAGAAAATGAAGAAAAAAATAAGGGAAGTCGAAAGAGTCTTTGATAGTGGAAAGAAAGAGTGAGGTATTAAAGTTAAGGTGAGTTATATTATACCTTGAGTCACTATAATAAATTTTACGTATGTTTTGACTTACCAAAATCTGTTTTACACAAGTTATGTTTTATTAGTATATTAATAAAAGTTATATTTTATAAAGGTTTCAGTTACGTGGTTTTATTTCTGAACCCTATTTGCTTAAAAGGAAACCCATGGATATGTTTGTTTGTATTTTAAAGAATATTTGACTATGACCTTATAAACAATTATTTTGTAAGTACCACCACGGAGTCCACGCTTTGGGGGACTTAAATAACCATTGGCATCTGTTTGACCACTTTGTGGTCCTCTGTTTGTCATGGATCCATTGACCTCTGTTCTGTGCGGAGCAAAGTGCTACACTATTGTGGGAGCCACCTCTAGAATCCGTACGAGCCACCTCTTGAATCCGTACCTCTGTTTTGTGCGGAGCAAAGTACTGTGCGGAGCTAAGTGCTACACTATTGTGGCAGCCACTTCCAGAATCCGTACGAGCCACCTCTTGAATTCGTACCTCTGTTCTGTTCTGTTCAGTACCGTGGTTATGGTCATTTACTTACATAATTTATGTATTTCAGTTTCTGCCACTTAAATGATTTGTTTACCAAATTACCGTGGTTATGGTTATTTATTTACATAATCTCAGTTTTGCTACTTAAAAGATTATTTGTTCCGACTAAGTTATCTTAAATGTTTTGGCCTAACTAACTATCTATAGTTATTTCGCGTCCCTTATACTCTTGGTATAATATTTCTCACTCTGCCATGTGCTTATAGTTGTTTACCAATTTTCAGGAAACAATGCACTTCAGAAATAGCTTTTTGGAATGTCGGGTTGCGAAATAGACGCACACACAGTATTTTTATGATATTTCTCTATGTAAATATCGACATTTTTTGTTAGTAAATTTTGTAATAAAAATAGAAGCTCCGATGATTATTTTGGTACCCTTATTTAAATTTTGCTTCCTGCGCGTTTATTGATTTGTTTAAGAATTGGCCGGAGGTAACCTCAGTTACTGGCCATCACGATACTTAACCCCTGGGTATGGGGAGCGGGTCGTGACACACACTGTCATCAATCCATTGACGGATAACACCAACGGCTTTTCGATTAAGCCTATACCATTCATCATCTTTCATACCCTCGGGCTTGCCACTATCACCCTCAATAGGTCCATACAAATCTTTACAAAATAATAGGTCCTCCATTTTAGTTTTTCAAGTTACTCAATTGCTTCCATTGAAGCTAGACATACGACCCACATTCCCTTCCATTGATTTACACAAATAAATAAACCCAAATAAACCGTAAGCTCTGATACCAGTTGTTAGGGAAAATATATGATTTCCCACAAGTAAATCAATCAATGGGAATAAAAACTAATGCGGAAAAATTAAATCAAAAGTAACACAAGAATTTTACGTGATTCCCTCAATGTGAGGTACGTCCATGGGATCGAAATTCAATTCCACTATCAACCAAATAAGTTTTCAAACGATTACAAAACGAGACACGAATGGTCTCACAAACTACCCTTAGGTGAATTCCAAATAATCACAAATAAACAAAGAGGAAAGACCTCACCAAATAGCTGAACCAAAATCTTCAGAAACCAAAATTGTAGAAAACCCAAAATAATGAACCAAAACAACTTCAAATCAATCCAACCGAAGATGCACTGGGACAATGTTAAAAATAGCCAAACCTTGAAATCAATCAAATCTTCCAATTAATAGAGAACAAAGCCACACTCAAACCAAACCACACTGAAGATTGAATTAATTTGTAGCTGCTGCTGCTGCTGCTGCGCTTTACACCGGGACAAACAAAGACAATCTATATTATTAAATTTTGGGCTTTTTTATTAAAACCTTAATTGTAACCAAATTGAATTAGGTCTCCACAAATTAGATATAATATATAAAAATATATTATAACCAATACCAAACCAAATTAAACTCTATTAATAAACCAATTGGTTCCACATGTTGGAAATGGTTTGGAAAAATTCTGGGCAAACCATACTTTTTTCCTAATTTTGGTCTAATTTTTAGGTAGGATTCGAGCGTCGATTTTGGTGGGTCAAAGTGGTAACGCGTTCTATGCCGCGTTGTGATTCACGTGGTATATTTGGTTGCTCAAAACCATTACCGAGTGAATGAGAAATTGAAGCCAAAGTATGCTCCATGGAAATGGAGTTTTGGTGAAAAATCCTTAAAGGTTTGAATAAGGCTTGTCCCACATTGATTTGGTGGGAAGTTTTGAATAGATTTATAAGGCATGAGATTGGAACTTGGGGTGTGCCCCAAGGGGTACGCAAGTGTTTTAGAGAGGGAGGTTATGGGCAAAATATGCTAAACCCATTGGACCCAAAAATCACCACACGCGCACGCGCCGCCGTCCGATCGGTCGGGCTTGTCTGGCCTAATACCTATCTTTTTGGGCAAAAAACATTTGAATTTAATTTAATTTAATTTTTTTTTGGTAAAATAAAATCCTGAATTCAAATTAATTCCGGAAATAAACTGGTTCGGTTTTACTGTACACCCAAATAGGGCCCTTCCCATTTTTATCTGTTTGAATTATGAACCCAACATATTCAAATCTGTTTAAATTCAAAACCAAACAGGTTTCATATCTGTTCAAACAGGTTTACACCTGTTTAATTCAAAACCTGCAGCCACCAATCCATCTATAAATAGGACAACCCTCATTTGGATTTTGCAACTCTAATTTTCGTCATTCATAATTCTACAAACATTCTCTTCATATTGCTGTATTATTTTCTTCTGTGAGAGAGTATAAACACTTAGTGTGTTCGTTAGGCAAACAATTTGTAGTGCTGCTATTGTTTGTAGTTGATCATTTCATCCTGGGAGATAGACGTCCACATTCTGAAAGCACCGTGGAGAGGACGAATCTGTCTTAAAAACACAGTATCAAACACTGGACTTGATCAGAATAATATTCAACATATTAATCAAGTAAGTTATTTATTTATTTTCTGTTTTATTATTATTTATTTCAATCAGATTTTAATTTTGTTTAGGTAACAAAATAAAATCTGTTTTTATTTATTTAATTCTATTTCAAGTTTGATTTTTTGTAATCAAACATTTTTCTCTCATTTCCTTTATTTCTTTTTATTCTAGTTGTTGTTTAGTACACAACAGAATTTAATCTATTTAAATACAGTGAAGATTGTCAAATAATCTTAAAACAGATTCCATTTTGGTATCTTTATTATATTTAATTTTCTGTAATTTCATAAAGAAATATTCTGGTTGGAAAAACAAATAGTGATTTATGCTATTTGACAGATAGTAGTAATACTGTCTTTTTTCTTTGAAACTAGTAGTAATATACTGGTCTCATTAACAATTGCAGAATATTAATTTGTGTAACAGAAAATTATTGTGGTATTTTATTTTTCTAGTTTTAGTAACAAGGAAAATAAAATTATTTTGTGTAATAATTTATTTTCTGGTTTTAGTAACTAGAAAATTAATTTGTGGTTTGTTTTTCTGATTTTTGTAATCAGATATTATTTCGGTATTTTATTTTCTAGTTTTAGTAACTAGGAAATTAATTTTGTTAATTTATCATACTTCATCGTGAGTATACATGGAAGTATTTGATTCTGGAGTTAAATATTTGTTTTACAAACTAATTTCATTTTTATTACGAAGAAACCTTTGTGGCAAGTTTATTTTCTTTATTGGTTTACTGATTCATTCTTTAATTTCTGTGTATGGATCCGTAGTCGTGAATAGTTTCTGCACATGGGTCGGAAAATATATATATATATATATATATATTCACAAGAACATTTTAATGTGTATATAATTAGTTTATTTATGTACAAATCAAACTGATTAAATGAAGGTATGTTTTGTTATTTTTGGAGTTTAAAATTCAAAACGCGTTGAATTTTATTTATGGGTTGAGAATCTTTTTATTTCATGATGCAAGTTATGGGATCATGCATGATTAATTTATTTTGTTAATTCATTATTTTTAGTTGATGCGTTTGATATGCATGTATTGATATCAACTCAAGTTATTTCTTAAAAAAAATAATTTCACGTGATTTGGAATGATAAATTAATATGTTGACTTTGTACATAAGCAGATTAACTTGAGTATTTCTAATCAATTATGAATGGGTGTTTAAACACCAGAGAAATTTAAATATGAAGATGTACGTAGTTATATCGTTCCATTTAATTGGAAGTAAATTTAAGAAATCTTTTATGTTGATTATTAGTTTGTTTTGAATTTGTGACATGAGATGTCGTTAATTATTATTTTACTTGCGTAGTAGAATTTGTTAAATCATAAACCATTATATTAATATGGAGTGTATCTCTTGCATTAGATGAGATAATATAATTTTTTTGTCACAAATATTTGATTGTATCTCTTACAATCAAATGGGTTTTTTTTGAATTGTTTGATTCTTTAGGCAAAATTTTTGTTAGGATATGATTTTGTCAAAATATTAATTCTGATTTGTGTAGTCATAATTATTTTGGGTTTTTCATTTGAAATTAATGAATCATGATTTGAAATTTATGAATCAAGCACATCATAGACAACAAGTGATGGATGTTATATTTTGATTTATATTAGAAGTGATAGGGGTGGTGAATATGATGCACCATTAAATGAATTTTGTGCACAACATGGCATTATTCACCAAACTACAGCACCCTATTCTTCTCAGCAAAATGGAATTGCTGAAAGAAAGAATAGAACCCTTAAAGAAATGATGAATGCCATGTTATTAAGTTCAGGCTTACCACAGAACTTGTGGGGGGAAGCAATATTGTCTACTAATTATGTTCTTAACAGAATACCCTATAAGAAAACCAACAGCACTCCTTATGAATTGTGGAAAGATCGACCGCCTTCCTACAAATACTTTAAAGTGTAAGGGTGTTTGGCAAAAGTTGAAGTTCCTGTTCCTAAAAAGACTAAGATTGGACAAAAAACAGTAGATTGTGTGTTTATTGGTTATGCTCAGAATAGTAGTGCATATCGGTTTCTGACTTATAAATCAGAAATACTTGATATAAATGTGAACACTATTATAGAGTCAAGGAATGCTGTGTTTTTTGTACATGTCTTTCCTTACAAGAAAGGACATGAATTAAGTTCACAGAAAAGAACTTATGATTGTACACGAAGTCAAGAGACTAATGACAATCAAACACAAGAGATTAGTAATGGTCTAAACCAATAAGATTTATCTGATGATGAACTAAGACGAAGTAAGAGAACGAGAACATCAAAATCCTTTGGTCCAGATTTTCTGACATACCTGTTAGAAAATGAACCTCAAAGCTTTAAAGCAGCAATGACAGGTTCTGAAGCACCTTTGTGAAAAGAGGCTGTTAATAATGAAATTAAATCCATCATGCAAAATCATACTTGGGAATTGGTGGATCTTTCACCAAGTTCTAAACCTCTTGGATATAAGTGGATATTCAAGAGAAAAATGAAAGCAGATGGTTCAATTGACAAGTATAAAGCAAGACTTGTAGTAAAAGGTTACAGACAAAAGGAAGATCTGGACTATTTTGACACATATTCCCCTGTGACAAGAATAACATCCATTCGCATGCTTATTTCTATAGCCGCGTTGCTTAATTTAGAAATATATCAAATGGATGTTAAGACAGCTTTCTTAAATGGTGACCTAAATGAAGAGATCTATATGGAGCAACCCGAAGGGTTTGTAGTGTTGGGGCAAGAAAAGAAGGTTTGTTGGCTTGTAAAGTCTCTTTATGAATTAAAACAAGCACCTAAGCAATGGCATGAAAAATTTGATCATGCAATGCTTACTAATGGGTTTAAGATAAACGAATGTGACAAATGCGTCTATGTTAAAAACACTAACCAAGGATATGTTATAGTTTGTCTTTATGTGGGTGACATGCTTATTATTGGAAGCAGTCAAAACATGATCAAATCAACTAAGCAAATGCTTAATAAAAGATTTGATATGAAAGATATAGGGGTCGCAGATGTTATATTAGGAATGAAAATTACTAAAACATCTGACGAATATGCATTATCTCAATCTCATTATATTGACAAAATTCTTGGTAAATTTATCAAGGATGATTTGAATGTAGCTAGGACACCTGTAGACATTAGTCTTTATTTATCGAAAAATAAAGGTGGTGCAGTGTCTCAGTTAAAATACTCCCAAATCATTGGAAGCCTAATGTACCTAATGAATTGTACTCATCTTGATATAGCTTATGCTATCAGTAAATTGAGTAGGTACACTAGTAACCCCGGAGAAGACCATTGGAAGGTGATCATTCAGGTTCTTAGATATCTAAGATTTACTAGTGATCATGGTTTGAACTTTACTCGATATCCAGCAGTACTCGAAGGTTATTGTGATGCCAATTGGATATCGAATACTAAAGATTCAAAATCCACTAGTGGATATGTCTTTACTCTGGGAGGCGCTGCTGTTTCTTGGAAATCCACGAAACAAACTTACATCGCACGATCCACAATGGAATCCGAGTTCATTGCTTTAGACAAAGCAGGAGAAGAAGCAGAATGGCTTCGTCACTTCTTAGAAGACATTCCAATGTGTATAACGGTAAGTCACGACATATTCGTCGTCGACATAACACCGTTAGGCAATTGTTGTCAAATAGAATAATCTCAATAGATTATATAAAATCTAAAGAGAATATTGCGGATCTGTTAACAAAAGGTTTGACAAAAGAGCTAGTGTATAGTTCATTGAAGGGGATGGGTTTAAAGCCTATTACATAAGAGTCGTCATAATGGTAACCCTACTTATATGACTGGAGATCCCAAGAACTAAGTTCAAAGGGACAACTAAGTTATGTATGGCTCGCCAGAAATCACTAAAGGATTTAAATTCCCTACCCATTCCTATGGTGAGAGTGATATCTGCAACATGTGTTGTCTGCAGGGGCATAAGGATAAGCTTTGTTTTTAATGATTACTTATATCTTGATTTAGGAATAAAATCAAGACGAGTATAAGGAGATATTCACAATAAGAATCATCTATATGAGTGTCGAACTGGGGCCGGTTCTATGAGAATGAAAGATGCTAAATTCTCTAGAAACACTCATGAAAACCAGGAGCGTTCAAGGCCAAAATGAACACAACAGTGAGAACCACGATGTGTTAGAAGATATTTTGTGTGAAATCTATTGTCTTGGCTTACACAAATTGCTGAACCATTCAAGGCATCGCGTCCATTGGTTAGCCAGTAAGTCCGATAGGTTATCACTAGGGAAGGTTCAAGGCCGAAAGCTACCTATCCTGATGCAAGATATTTTCGACTTATACTCTTTCGATAAAGTCTGCATATTGTTGCATTTCCGTTGTCATCAAATTCCATTCATGTGAGGAATTGTTGGAAATGGTTTGGAAAAATTCTGGGTAAACCAGAATTTTTTCCTAATTTTGGTCTAATTTTTAAGTAGGATATGAGCGTCGATTTTGGCGAGTCAAAGTGGTAACGCGTTCTATGCCGCGTTGTGATTCACGTGGTATATTTGGTTGCTCAAAACCATTACCGAGTGAATGGGAAATTGAAGCCAAAGTATGTTCCATGGAAATTGCGTTTTGGTGAAAAATCCTTAAAGGTTTGAATAAGGCTTGTCCCACATTGATTTGGTGGGAAGTTTTGAATGGGTTTATAAGGCATGAGACTGGAACTTGGGGTGTGTCCCAAGGGGTACCCAAGTGTTTTAGAAAGGGAGGTTATGGGCAAAATATGCTAGACCCATTGGACCCAAAAATCACTAAACGCGCGCGTCGCCGTCCGTCTGTCCGGCTGGTCGGGCGGGCTGGGTTGGGCTTGGGCGCGGGTGCTTGGTGTAAGGTTGGGCTTGTCTGGCTCAATACCTATCTTTTTGGGCAAAAAACATTTGAATTTAATTTAAATTTTTTTTTGGTAAAATAAAATCCTAAATTCAAATTAATTCTGGAAATAAACTGGTCTGGTTTTATTGTACACCCAAACAGGGCCCTTCCCGTTTTTATCTGTTTGAATTATGAACCCAACATATTCAAATCTGTTTAAATTCAAAACCAAACAGGTTTGCACCTGTTTAACAACCATGCTACATACACCCAGTGAGTCAGCACCCCCAGCACCCCCAGTGCTAGGTGGCGTGCTGCCACTGGCCAAAATCAAAAAAAAAATAAATAAATAAAGAAAACTGTTTTTTTTTCACCAATCCCGGACTGCCACCTCACTGGGGGTTGACCCCCAGTGGGTGTATCCTGCATTTTTCCCTGTTTAATTCAAAACCTTCAGCCACCAATCCATCTATAAATAGGACAGCCCTCATTTGGATTTTGCAACTCTAATTTTCGTCCTTCATAATTCTACAAATATTCTCTTCATATTGCTGCATTATTTTCTTCTGTGAGAGAGTATAAACACTTAGTGTGTTCGTTAGGCAAACAATTTGTAGTGTTGTTATTGTTTGTAGTTGATCATTTCATCCTGGGAGATAGATGTCCACATTCTGAAAGCACCGTGGAGAAGACGAATCTGTCTTAAAAACACAGTGTCAAACACTGGACTTGATCAGAATAATATTCAACATATTAACAAGTAAGTTATTTATTTATTTTCTGTTTTATTATTATTTATTTAAATCAGATTTTAATTTTGTTTTGGTAACAAAATAAAATCTGTTTTTATTTATTTAATTCTATTTCAAGTTTGATTTTTTGTAATCAAACATTTTTCTCTCCTTTCCTTTATTTCTTTTTATTCTAGTTGTTGTTTAGTACACAACAGAATTTAATCTAATTAAATACAGTGAAGATTATCCAACACCACACTCCAATAAGGAGGTATACCCAACACTCCATTTAAATCTTCAAAATTTGATGTGTCAAATTTCTTTTTGAAGACTTGGATGACAATTTGGCAAATGTCAATTTGACATAGAAACTCTCCATTCGATATGTTAAATTTATTATTCAATTATTTTTAGAAAATAAAATTATTTTATTTAGTGGACTCAACATTTGACATCAATATGGAATATGTCAAATTTGATATATTGACTTCATGTCAAATACTAATTTAGTATTTAACATATTGAGTGAAATTAATATTTAATGTTAAAATATAACTATTAAAGTTACACATCAAATTTAAAATATCGAATGAAAGTACTCTAATAAATCAATTGAATATGCTGTTAAAAGTCTAATTTATTAGTAGTTGTGAGGCACGAACAACTTTCACGACATAGATGTAACGTAGACTTTGACTGAAAGCGTGGTCCATGCATGACTGGTTGGTCTATAACATAACATGCATGATTACTTAATTTCGAGAATTTTGTCAATGTCTTTATCAAAAAAATTAATTCCAAAAAATTTGCACCAGACACGTGGAGGCCATTTCAGCCATCCACATCACCTCCATCAATTTTTTTTCGAAGAAATATCACAACAGTGAGATTTTGAAAAAAAAAAATTATAAATATTAATAATTACAGGATTAATTACACTGACACCTCTGAAATTTTTGTTTAACATAAATTTTCTTCTTTTATTTGAAAAATTACATTCTCCTCTCTGAGATTTGTAATCTCATTACAAATTGTCATTGAATTGCTGATATCATATCCTAAAATTTTCTAAATGACCATTTTATTTTTTTTCCTACCATTTCTTCTTTTTATTATCATGATTACATTCTATAACTTTTGATTATTAAATTTTACTTAAACATATTCTTATTGAGTGATGATATACAAACATAAATTTTATAAAAAAATTTCAAACACAATGATATAACTTAAGGGTGACCTTTCACTATAAAACAAAACACCTATAAATATGATTTATATTTATAACATCACTATCACAATATTTTTATGATATTTTTTGTCACCAAGGATCCTCTAGAGTGTTTTTTTCCTAAAGTTTCCTAAAGTGGTGTATTGTGTGGTTGAGATTTAATGCTGAAAAATTGATGTGACTTGTCATTAAATCTCAACCACACAATGCACCACTCTAGGAAACTTTAGAAAAAAAAAACTTTAGAGGATCCTTACTCATTTTTTGTATAAATTTTTATATATGAATAGAAATTTTCATTTTTATTTCCATAATTATTTTTCTTTCTCGTCTATTCACCCACATTTATTACAGTATTACTAAATATTGTTATTCACATTTATTACAATATTACTGATTTTTTGTATTGTTATATTTTCTTATATTTGGTGAATTTAAAAAAATACAAAATATTATACTTCTTAAATACATCTAGATTAGGTATATCTAAAAAATTTTAAAAAAATTATTTAAAATATTAAAAAAAATTCAGTAAAAATAAAAAAAATAAGAAAAATAAAAAAATTTATTTTTTGTGTGAATTAAACCAAAGAAGATAATTGTTATTTCTTTTGAAATGATATAAACAAAATATCAATATTATTTTATTATTTTATATGTACAAATACTAAGGAGTAAATATGTCATTTTAATCTGACAAGAATAAGTGTAATTTTTCAAATGTAAAAAAGAAATTTATATTAAATAGAAACTTTAAAGGTGTCAGTGTAATTTATTCATAATTATAATAATAATTTTTTTCCTAACATTATAAACCTTTTCTTTTCCCTCACTCGGGGGAAAGAAAAAAAATTGTAGATAGAATAACAAATCGATCAATTTTTAGAATAGAAGTCAAAATATGAACAGGTGATGGGGGACCGTCTTGGAAAAAAAATATTGTGGCAGGATTCATTATTTGTTAGTGTGCTTCATCTGCAGGCAAAAGTAAAAGCGACCTTTCTTTTGTTGGTCCTCTCCAAACCAATTGAATTGAATTATATGATAGTGACAATACCCAAACGTGCTTACTTATCTGTATTGTGTAATTATGTTAGATTAAAAATTTTAAAATTATTACTCTTAAATTTATTTTTAGTGATTCAGATAATTGCAGATCAATCAATTAATTAAGAATCAATCCCTTATTATGGAGGTAAATTTAGAAATGATGTTTTAAAAACCTCTAAGATTAACGGAAAAATGCTTGGGACCTCTAATTAGAGGTACCACTAATGATGTGGCAGTGGGTCCCACCACTGCCACAACCAATCCTGTGTCTTGATTTTTTTATTTTTTTTTTCTTCCTTTTCCACCTCATTAGAGGTGTGTTTAGAGGTGTGTTTTTAGAGGTCTCTAGCATTGTTGAAGATTAACGCTTAAAAATCTACACGCTGAAAAAGTGTACTTCAATGTATGAGTTTGTAACATGATTTTGTTGATATGTGTATGCGCTATGTTTCATTTTAGTACTTGATATTTGAATTATGTTAATTTGATTTTTTAACTTATTCAATTTGTATTTAAATGGTTTCTAACATTCTCTCTATCTAAAATATCCATTCTTCTGTTATAAAATTTAGATGAAAACAGTGTTAGGGACTATTTAAATGTCAATTGAATAAGTTGATAAATAAATTGATACAATTGAGTTTTTTTAACGTGTGTTCTTAGAACACATTAAACAGGCTTAAATAATTGTACATTTTTCATGTAGTCACTTTTCTGTAAATATACAATTTTTTTCCCAACAATTTCTTACCAAAAGCTTAATTGATTATTGGTAATAGTTGTCACATTAAGCCATACGATGTTAATTAATTGATGTTATCTTCAAAGCATGACTCAAAAGGTCTTAATATGTAGTAGAAATTATTATGGTTGACTAAGAACCCCATAAGTTTCATGCATCATATTGCAATTGCAACATATATTACAAATTAAATGATGCCATATTCCTATAATGAACATTTATGTTGTGTTTGGTTGAGGGATTTGGAAAGAGAAATAGAAAAGGTAGGTGAAATGTGAAAAAAAATATACCTATATTTCACATAGTTTCACACATCTTTTCCTTTTCCCTTTCCAAATTCCTCCCCAAATTCCCCAACCAAACACAGCATAAAATAATGTTTAATTATAACAATGCTACGATTGCATCATTTTAACAACAAATTTTGAGGAAAGAAAAATCAAAGAAAACAATCAATGACATTATTATGATATAGAAGTGTCTTGAGAAATTGATAAAAAGTTAGCTTTTTAGTTTTTTTAGTTTATTTTATCTTTTTATAAGTAAAAAATATGAGAGGTAATGTGATCCAAAATAGATAAAAAGCTAAAGACGCCTTTTTATTTTCTTCCCAAAAGACCCCATAATAATTGCTAGGGTCTTTAGGCATGGCATGATAAAAAGTTAGAATAATGCTAGTCCATAATGGTCCCTATGAAGATGATACATTTCTTAATACTATATACATTAATTAATGTACTAACTAGTGTATTAATTAATGATGTGACATAATTTAAGAAATTTTTGATATTTGTAATTTGTATAATGAGTGGGGTCAATAATAATGACATAATTAGTGTTGGTATACTAGTTAGTACACTAAGCCTTGATTTGGCAAACCATTTGGGCTAAATAATCACAAAAAGACCAACAACAAAAAAATCAAAAAAGTCAAAAAGCCAACAAAAAGTTTGTCATTCCAAAGCTAAAAAGCCAAAAAAAGCAAATAAGAAAACCAAATAAACAAAAAAATCTCAGGCTAAAAAAGACAAAAAAGTCAAAAAGCTAATTAAAAAGTCATTGCCAAACGACTCTTATTAGTACATGTAGCACTACCAATCTCTAAATTAAGTAGAGAAAATGAGTGACATAAGTATTTTGGTGGTGCTACAGACACCAATTAGTATACTAACTAGTGTACCAACTAGTGTTATGATATTATTACTGACCTCATTTATTATACAAATTATAAATATTCAAAACTTCTAAAATGATACTATATCATCTATTAATACACTAATTAATATATTAATTGATACATATAGTATTATTCTAAGTATTTCCATGCACCACCGACTAAATGTTGCTTCAAATATTAATGCTAACCTCTCATTAAGGACGCAATTATTGATTTGAGCCTGTTTTCACATATTCAAACATAATTCATTATTTATTTTTAAAACTATGTGTTTCGATTTTAAATAAAATAATCACAAAATGGCCACATGATTTGTACGGCAATATACGGCGCTTTTATTATTATTTTTCTTTATATAATTTTCTTCGAAACATGAAACCAATCACAAATATCCAATTACATAGACAATGAAGCAGTAATACAAACCAAGTGACATATAATATTTTTGTTTTAATCATGTTTAGCAATATTGACAAATATACTACCAAAACACATACAAAGTCAGTGTCCCTTGAATTTTTATTTTTTATTGTATTTAATTCAACTTTAGATTACATTGCAGTTATTATTTCCATTTCAATTATTTGGCAACCAAGCAAGGATCAAAATAGTTTTAAAAATAAATAAATAAATAAAAATAAAAAATTGTTGATAAATTAGAAATATTATGGAAGAAAAGAATTACAAATTTAGGAGTTATTTGAGATGATCTAAATAAGTACATTTTTTGTCTTTTTACGAAAAGATGTGCAGAAAAGTAGAGAAGTGAATTTGTAATTCTTTTCTCCCATAATATTTCTAATTTATGGGCACACTTGAGGAAACAAACACTAGGCAAAATTTATGTACTCCTTCTAAGTAAGAATGCGACATGAAACCAACAACAATAAAGCCTGTCATAGATGCATCTCTTACTGGACATGCGTATATATAAAGTTTCAACAATTAATGCTACTCAAATTTATCCAGAAAAATATTCTTATAATTTGATATTTATGGTCCTCAAAAAAAAAATTAAAAAAATGATATTTATGGATAAAATTCATTATGATTTCGACCTCATAAATTTTACAATCGAGATAGTTTTTGGGGCAAGTATCATTTCTAATAAAGTTACTATTACAAAAAGAATTACATAGTATGGGCATAGCTTCATTTCTTTTGCTACTCTTTGTTTAGGTCTAGTTGTTGCAAACAATTTGAATCTTCACTACAACAAAATGCACTTTTGGTGACTAAAAAAAATTTAGTCGCCATAAGTAATAGAATTGGCTATCAAAATTTTTTTTACTCAGCAAAAGTACAATATTTAGTTACTAATTTTTTTTAGCCGGAGTATATTAATTATTAGCGACCAAAAAAAAATTTAGTCACTAAAAATGCCACAATTGGCTACTAAAAAATGTTTTAGTCGCTGTATGATTAGTTTTGACTACTAAAATTAATTAGTCGCCAAATAAAAATTTATTTTTTATCTTTGGCGACCAAAAATTTGGTCTCCAAAAGTGTGTTTTCAGCGACTAAAAAATGTTTTAGTCGCTGTATAATTAATTTTAGCTACTAAAATTATTTAGTCGCCGAATGTAAAACAAAAATTTACTTTTTATCTTTGGCAACCAAAAATTTGGTCGCCAAAAGTGTGTTTTCAGCAACTAAAAAATGTTTTAGTCATTGTATGATTAGTTTTAACTACCAAAATTATTTAGTCACCGAATGTAAAATAAAAATTTACTTTTTATCTCTGGCGACCAAACGTTTTGTAGCCAAAAGTGTGTTTTCAGCAACAAAAAAATGTTTTAGTCGCCAAAGAACCAAAATAGTTGGAGGGAGATATTTTAAATTTTGGAGGGTTTATAAAATTAATTAGCGACTAAAAAATTTTTGGTCACTAATTGTGTAAAATGATATATATTTTCAGCGCCTCTCTCTCTCTATTTTCACCCTCTCTCTCTCTCTCTCTCTCTCTTCTCTTCACTTATGGTGGATCTCTCTCATCACCCATAATCTTCTTCAAGGTGTTGAAGTACAGAGAAAGAGATGGGTATTGTGTTCACCACCATTGAAGAGAAAGAGATGGGTGTTGTGTTCACCACCCATAATCTTCTTCAACATCAGTCTACTACCATAGCAACTCTGCGACTGTCTACCACCATTGAAGAGGAAGATCAGTAAACAGCAAAAACCTAATGCAGCATCGACACCCGTAGCTCAACTTTTCGTGCCCCATTTCGGAAGACGAATAAGCCCTACAGTATCGGACTCTCGTGGTTCTGAATCTGATCTCACAAGTGCAATGTGAAATAGATAAATACCAAAGAGTTCAAATCCGACAAATCTTACAGAAAATCGATTTTGAATCAAAATGTCAAAAATGGACTACTTTGCCAGATACAAAGTCGCCACCTAAATATTTTTGAGAAATTTAAGAAACTCATGACTCGTGTCAAAGGCCACGTGTTCGTCATCACTAAGATTGTCTCAGCTCGAGAACTTAGGTATGAGAGGGGAATGTCATGAATTGAGCACCCTCGCTCGCCCGATCAAAGATCGGCCTCTACTAATCATGATATGAATCTTATTTACATTATATACTTTTGTTCCAATTTTATTAGGCTAACATTACTATGTGATGCGCACACACACAAGTATAGACTAAATTTGCAAGAATTGGAACACTTGATTCACGTTTGTTTGCAAAATTGTTTCGAATATATACCACTTGAAAAAGTGATCGCATAAAAATATTACTCAAATTATTCCAATTCAAGCAACTAGCCTCCAGCCACAGGCATTCAAACAGTTTATCTCTCAAGCACTTAGCCTCATGACAAGCATGCTAGACATGGCAACAATCACACACATACGATATGCTAAAGTGAGTAAAGGCATACGTAGTACTCCAAGCCAAAATAGTGATAGAGTTAGAATAATACATGATCCTAACTTATGCAATATGACTAATGCAATACATGCGATATGCAATCTAAATAGGCTCAGCTATTAGCATAGCATATGAAACAATTTGTTAGCATGCGGTCTAAGCACGTATTCAAAGAAATATTTAAGCTAACAATGCAAGTTTAGAATGATGAACCGAGCCTCAATGTATGCAATACAAGTAGATGCAAGGCATGAAAGATGCTAAACAAAACATGATGCCCTAAACTAACTATCATAAGCTAGTAAATAAAAGGGAGAAAGACGTGGGGTTGGAAGATATACATATCATTACAACATTGCACCCTCACGAAGGAGAATCCGAATGAACTAACTAGCTAACTAATTAAAGCTAAACTAATTAAGTAATTATTACAAACCCAAATGAAGCTGACTATTCTAGTTAGTTATTACAATATCAAATTAATTAACTATTCTAGATAATTAATTATTACAAGACAAATTTAGCCAACTGATTAATTACAAAACGAAGTAATCAAATTAATTGCTCTAATTACTCCTCCTCGGGAAACGAAGAATGTTCATGCATGCACGAACTTTCCACCTGAAAAAAGCCACTATTTCTGCTACTGAATGCCTCTGTTGCACAGTAGAACATTTGCACTGATTTCTACCTCCAAACCAACTCTGTGCTGCTTCAAAAGTACACTACTGGATTTTGCACTGGTGGCCAGCAGAGGGCTTGCCGTCCACTGATGATGGCCCGCCGGCCACTGATGACTAGACTTTCCTGTTGCAACAGGGAGCAAATAGAGCAGAGACAAGATATTCTCAAGGGTTTGTTTGTACAATTTACCCATCCTTATCATTTGAACAGCTCAAAGGAGCAGTAAGTTTGATTCACAAACCACCAATGGATACAATTTCATTACATGATGGCTTATGAATCAAGTATGCAAGTTCAATGAATGCAACAAAACAAGACTCTCAAAACCACCTCCCTATCATGAAAGATCAAGGGAAGTAGTTTGACAATGAATCTTGAACCGTGTTCATCACTAATAAGTATGAAACGACTCAAGACTCAAGAGTTCAATTAATGTCCGATTGAACCCTAACAAAATTATTATCTTGCACCTTTTTTTATTCACCAATTTTATTACTCCATTTTAATTATCTCTCAATTCTTTAATCAATTAAGTCTATAAGTGAATTTAAGTCCTCTAATGGAAAGAGGGTTCAAACCAAGTGTTGCTTTGGGCATGAAAGAGACATCATACCGTTGGTAATGAACTCCCAAAGGGATTAAACCATTAAGCATGACACCTCAATCTCATGCTTAAACAAACAAATAATTTCAAACTACTTTCAAAGCGAAGAAAAACCAAGAAAGGAGGAAGGTTACAGAGGTGATTAAAGGTGAGAACAAGTAAGAAAAGTACTAAATAAATGCAATCAACCCAAATAAGGTGGTGTCTAAGGCCTAAAACACCAAACGTATGAGGACAATTACACTACAAGCATGCAATATAAGGCTCAAATGCAATGGACACTTAAAAATAGTCCTAAAACAGTGCTAAATAAGTCCTAAAACATGTTGGAATTAAGACAAAAATAGCTAGAATAATAAGTTAAAACATAAAGCTATGTAAGCTAGTGAACAAGACACAAGGAGGAAAGGCTAACCTCTCTAATTTTGGACTTTAAAAAGTGTTTTTAACCACTGAAATTCAGTATTTAAAAGCTCAAAAAAAGGTGACAACAAGGTGGGAAACACAAGGGTAAAGGCCTTGGAAGCTATGTAGAAGGAATGGTGAGCCACCCCTTCACCCTTATTGGTCTTAAACCACAAGTTTCAGCCCAAAAATAGTACAAAAATGTGTTGCAATGAAGACAAACTAGCTAAAATAATAAGCTAAAACATGGAGCAATTTAAGCTAGTAAACAAGCCAAAGGAGGGGTGGTTAACCCTTCCATTTTTAGGACTTCAAAATCACTTTTTTTAGCCTCTGAAAACCTTTAAAAATCAGTAGTAAAAAGCTCAAAAAATGTCACGACCCAAACCCGGTACCCAAAGGCTCAACGTCGTAACAAGATAAAAATAAAATAATTCAAATAATTTTGTAGTCGCAGCGCAAACGGATAAATTAAATAAAATAATTGGGTACCAACTGCTTATTTAAAAGGAAACAAAACATAGTCATTTGAACTTTATTGTATTACAAGAATTTAAAACAAAACAGACAGAAATAAAAAAAAAAAAAAAGATTTAAAAAAACAACACAGCGATTTAATTTCCATATTGATCCCGCTAAACCTCGTCACCTGAAAGGGTAACAGCTATAAGCACATGGCAGAGTGAGAAATATTATACTGTGAGTATAGGGGTACAAAATAGCCATGGATAGTTATTTAAGCTAAAATATTTACACAATTTGAGTTGAATACACAAATAAATTAAGTGGCATAAATAGAAATAAATCACTATAACCACGGTACAGAACAGGGGTCACTAAAGTGACAATCACTACAGGGGTCAATGGATCCATGACAAACAGGGGACCACAAAGTGGTCAAACGGGGGCCAATGGTTATTTAAGTCCCCCAAGGCATGGGACTCCCGTAGTGGTACTTACAGAAAATAATTGTTTATAAGATTTATTGCCAAATAATCTCTAAATTTAAACAAACATATCCATGGGTTTTAATTTAAGCAAATAAAGTTCAGAAAATAATCAACGTAATTGAAACATTAACCTAACCATAAACATAAATTATATCAAATAAGTTGTGGTAACTCAAAACATTCGTAATATATATTATGGTAACTTAAGACATGTAGAAACGTATTATAGTAACTCAAGGTATAATAAAACTCACCTTAAAATTGACCTTTAGCTTTTAATTTTGTTACTACAACTCCAGCTATACCCTCATTCTTCGAAGCTACACTGGAACACTATGAATAAGCCTCAGAATTCTTTGAAGTTCACTGAAGAGAGTCCCCTCTATTTATAGTTGAATTTGCATGGAGTGTGTGCATGATGGAATGACGCGTAGCCATGCCGTGTGTCACCTGGCCCATCGATTCCTTTCCCCGGATTTACGCCCCCGATTTGGCTAATTCCTATATTGAAGAATTTATTTATTTATTTATTTATTATGTTATTTCAAATTTAAAAAGTTATAATTCTTAAAATTACTTATGATTATACATTAGGTTCACATCTAAAAATCTCACTACCCAATTATAAAACGTCACTTACTACTTTCTAAATTATTCAACGTGTGGTGTAATTTATTTCCTTAACAATTTAATCGATAAATTCCAAATTTTATGCATCTATTTATTATTATTTTTATTTATTGATTTATTTATTTTTGATTGCAATATTAAAATTAAAAAGAAAATTCGGGTGTCACAAAAAAAGTTAATGAAGAGATGGAAACACAAGTGTAAAGGCTTGGAGAACAAGGTTCAAAGAAGGGTGATTACCCCCTCTACCTTTAATAACCTTAAACCACAAGCTTCAGCCCATAAAAACAGTTAAAAACAGTTCAAAATCAACAAGAAAAGATAGAAAAGAAATAGTGCAAAGGAGCTAGTAGTTATACCTCTTGAAGAGGAATAACACTTTTGTTCATAAACCAACAAGTTCTCACTCTCAAGGGCTAAAATTTGGACTCAATAATCTTAGCAATGAGAGCTCCAATATTGGTTTAGGAAGTGTTTGGGTAAGGTGTGTGTGTTGTAAGATAGAGATAGAGAGAGAATTTCAAGAATTGGAACTTTTGGAAATTTTTTCAACCTTAAACCATTAAGGAATGTCTGGTATATATAGAAAAACAACGCCTCAAGTCGAAAATATCATGCCTAGAACAGCTGGAGCTTTTGGGGGACAGCCGGCCAAAAATATCTGTGTTTTTCACCAATGGCCAGCAGGCCAGAAGTGTGAATTGCCGGCCATAAATGGTGGTCTACTGGCTACCAATAGTGGCCTGCCGGCCACAGAAAATTAGCTTTTAGGCCTGACTTCAAATGGGCATATCTCCTTCATCCGGACTTAGTTTTAGATCATTCTTGAGTTTAAATTGAAGCCCCAGAAGTCTACTTTCCAATGGAGGTGGCCTCACTTATAAATTCTAAGTGTACAAAAAGATATGCCTATTTTAGTGAAGGTTGCTCATTTCTCTCTTAACCGGATTGATGCCTAACTTTAAACGGCCATATCTCTCTCATCCGGACTCGGCTTTAAGAGATTCTTGAGTCTAAATTGAATCTCCGGAAATTCTAATTTCTAATGGTGGTGGCCTCACAACTAAAGTCTAAGTGTATAAAGAGATAGGCCTGATTTAGGGAAGGCTGCTTAGTTCTCTCTTAACGGTTTGATACCCAACTTCTTCCCTAACTAGTTTTTTTCACTCTCCTCCAATTTTCTTCAACTCTAAACCTATAAATAAAGAGGTTTTAGAGATTTTTCAAAGAGTTCACCTCTCTTCCATTTATTTCCACTTTGTCCTTGCTGGGTTTACCGAAAAGTGCAACATTTAACGAAATGCGGGCCTCGGAACATCGTAGAAACATTTTCAAAAATATTTTGAAAGAGAGGGTTTTAAGGTCTAAAATAATTTTGGTTAAAATGGGGTGTAAGGTTGGGATTTCGAAGCTCTTCTTGCTGAAGAAATCGAACATTTGTACAACATAACTTTCATCATCGAATGATCAACCTGAGGCGCCTAAGTCTTAAGGGCGGTTAAAAATGGAGTGTCTATACACCCACCCTCGCTCTTCGCTGCCAACGCTGAATTTCCCAAATCAAAGGTATTTTTCTTCAGTTCTTTGTACTCTGAATTCCCTAATCAAAACTTTTTTGGACTTGTAATTCAGTAATGATTAAATTGTATTATTGTATATGTACATACATAGATTGATGAGATATATATCTATGATGGGTTGACCTTCAAAATGTACTGAGTCAAACCGGATACCGAGTCAATCCAATTTGTGTTTCTAAGATTTGGGTTTGGGTTTGTGATTTTCATTAACTGGGTTATGACTCTCATTCGAAGCTCAAACTTGAGCAACGATGGAGTTCAAATAAGAAAAGAAAAAATAGAAGAAGAAAAGAAAAAGCAAAGGAAGTGGTCTAATTTTTGTTCCATTGTGTTTACTTGATGGGAAATTGTCTTTGCTTCTCTGTTTTTGAGTTTGGTTTGTGCTGATACATGTGTGGTTTGCCATGAATTTCTGCTGCTTGTTGCATCTTTTGCTCACCAACTGTTTGATGCAATGCCTAAATGAAAAATTCACCACAGACCAATTACAACATGTTGGAATTTCTGGACAGCCATCATTTTAATGGTCTTAGGTGTTCAATTGTAGGCCATGAGGTAGATTTTTCTTGGGTATCAATGGGCTAGGGTTTTGAGGGCTGAATATCTTTGTTCGGGGTTGTAAATAGAACTACAACAATAGTAATTCGCAGGCTCTATGATGTAGGATCATTTATTTTTATCACCAAATTAAGGTTTTAATTTTAGGTTTGGCTTATAGATGATTGAGATAGGGATTTGGGATACAACTTATGGTTTATAAGGGCTAAATAGTGAGTTTAACGTTTTAAAATCAAATGTGACAAGCAGCTCTGTAAATGCAACGACACTTTAAGAAAATAAAAAAGTGAAAGCAAAAGAGGAGAAGAAAACAAGTGAAGCATAAACAGTCGCACTTGGGGTATTAGGTACTCGCACATAAGAAATATGCATCACACATCCGCAAGTAGTTGGCAACATAATTCTTATTCATTTAAATCGTTCAAAATAGGCCAACTCTGTTCTCTCTGCTACTGCAACCAATCCGAAGGTAAAATAGTATAATCTTCATCTTCACACACAATTTGTTGAGATTTTCTATCATTTTTTTTAGCTTCACACAAACACACACACATATATATCTATATAACAAAACAACTCTGTTGATGGGATATCTATCCTAGATGGCAATAGATTTAAAGGTTGAGATTACTTTCAGATTTTCTGTCTTTTTATTTTCACTGTTGGATATAGCTTGAAAGTTGAAAACCCATTGCATACCCATTTCACTCTTCCTTCACTGCCCAAAACCCACATTCTCTTTGATTACTACTTAGTTCTTCGCATTTTGTAGAACAATCTTTGTTTTATTTCCCATTTATCGATTAATTCGTGATCGAGTAGAGAGAGTTTTGTTCCACTAATTGTTTTGCTTAATCATTCTTTTTCATTTATATTCACTTGTGTCGTTCATCAATAAGCTTATTGAGTTTATGGGATTTGCTAAAACATTTTTTAGGATCAAATTTGGGTAAGCTTATTACTTGGGTAATTATCTTTATTATTCTATCCTGTCTTTTAGCAGTAACATCATTGTACTCTGATTTGTTGCTCCAATTTTGCTGCTTCAAAGTACTTTTGATTTGCAAGTGTATATAATATTATAGCCTATGGAAATTAATTTTGAAAGATTGAGTTACTAATCTGAAAAGCTTACTCTGTTGTAGTTGTTTTGACCATTACACATTGGTATAATCAATTAGAAGTTGAATATTATGATAGAATGATGTCCAGTTTTCACCACAGACCTTCCCCACCATGAGAAAAAAATAAAATAGAAAACATTGCAGGTCTTAAGATAACATATATCTTTGTAAATTTTGAGTTACTTTAGGAATAACGTTGTGCTAAGTTTTGGAATTAATATTGTCAATATTGAAATTTATGTCTAATTGTGATTTTATTTGGGTTTTTGGTTTATATACATTTTATTTATAAAGAAACTATAAATTGCAAATGTTTTTTTCCCTTTCCCGTCTCTATCACATTTGTTTTAATCCCCATTGGAATAAAAGCTAACAAAATCATAGTGTAGTGCTTTTGTTGTCCCATTGTTCTTCTTATATGTGAGCTCATTTTTTTCAAAATATGATTCAATTGGTATGAGAAAATATGTGTGCTCATTTTTTATCAAGTGCTTTAGAGGAGATAGTAAAAGTATATGATTCAAGTGCTTTACCGAATGTTAATTGGGGAGTCTAATTCATTTTTGTTCAACAACTGTCTTAGTGTTCATTTTATTTGCAATTTTCTACCTATAAGGGTGTGTTTTGTGTGATTGATCTGTTTGATTAGCAATAGCCGTTTTATTTTTTACCAAATGTTACCAAAACAGTGAGATCAGAGGAACCAAATAATAAGTTTCACCATAGATTAATCTCCTTCCTTTCATTTGGGTGATATTACTGATTTAGCTTCTTAATTTTTTATTGGTACATAATTTTTTGTCTAATTATATTATCTAGTAGTATTTCTACAAAAATTATTAGGGTTTGGAAGGGATAGAATAGCCATAAAACAGACCCAACAAAGCCAAAATGAACATAGATCCATCAAAGCCAAAATGGAGAAGTTAATACACAATATTGAGCCAAGATATAAAAAAGAGGCCAAATACAAACCCACTTTTCCAATAAGAAGTTTTTTTTTTTTTTTTTTTTTCTTCTGTCTGTCAAACACATTACACACTCAAAACAGTAACTCATTTCTCTCCCCATAATACAAACCCAATTCGTAAATGGTTCAAGCAAATCCATTTTAACAATGAGCTAATTTTATACAAAAATTAAAAACCAAGTACCCAGAAATTCAATGTGAAAATTACCATAAAATTCTTACATTACAATTGCAAAACACCTTAAAAAATTAAAATATGTTTCATAACTTAAGTTTTAATATGCTATTGACCATATCAAATGAATAAATAACTTCCAGGATAGAATTATGGTTGAATTAACCAAATTCAGGTCTTCACAATGTAAACAACTAAAACTAAAATAACCTGATTAATGAACCAACTTTTGACAAAGGACCCAAAATATATAGATAACACAAATTGGGATAGATGATTTGCACTAATTTACCCAACATAAAAAACACAAGATTCATGTATAAATTAGATTTGAAAAATTCAGCGGTACAATTTACCATTGCCAATGCCAAAGGATTATTTATTTAATTATTATTATTTAAAATACAGATTTGGATTTATGTGCAGTCCAAATAACCAATTCGGATCTCCTGCACTCTAAACAATTACATAAACTAACGAACATCAAAATTTAAACACCCAGAGAGCAAAATAATAAAATTGACAGGGAAGAACTAATCTAACTTGAAAGCAACAACAAAAAAAAAAAAAAAAAATAGGAATCCCAATTCAATTCCAATCAAATCAAACCTACAAATAGCAAGAAGATCGACATCCATGTCTTAAGATAAACCAATCATATATTCTTAGTGTAATTAACATTGCAAAGCAAATCGAGATCTATGTGATACAATCAAAAGCAAATCAATTTATATGCAATCACATACAAGAAGCAATCAATGAATATGAATATGAATAGGGATAGCGTATAAGCGACCCTCGAGAAATAGTGGCCTTTGAAAAATGACCGTTACTGAGATACTCAGAGATGGAGAACAAAAAACCGATCATGGGTGCTCGACAGAAGAAAAGGATCACCTGATTCGAAGCATTAAGAAAATTAAGAGTAACGTTGACCCTGAAGATGAAACCATGGTTGAAAGCGCAACAATCGATAAGGAATTAGGGGAGGAGTTACTCAACCCTAATCAATGGTTGTCATTACGAATCAGGAGAAATCTTCTCCTACTGAAAGGAACTCAGATGATGTAACGGTGGAAATACTGGGGCTGTAAAAGGTTCCACGTCCTTCAAGCAAGCATTAATGCGATCGCATTTCAATGAGAATGGTAATGAAAAGAATTTTGATCATGATGTAGAGGTGTTATCATCTGATGATGAAGAAACAGATACGATAAAGTCATCTGAGGCAGAAGATGAGGAAATGGAAGAGGAGGAGGAGAAATGGGATCCCTAAGGTTAAACTACCAGCAACTCTTTTGAAAAAGATTAGGGAGCCATGGAAGAAATGTTTGATTGTGAGGTTATTGGGGAAAACCATCGGCTACAAACTCTTTATGATAAAAATGACAGGTTTGGGTCTCCAAGCTGATTTCGAAGCTTTGGATATAGGGAATGGCTTTTTTCAGTCAAATTTGATTTGATGCATGATTATACCAAAGTCTTCGCTAGCGTCCATGGATAGTGATGGATCACTATGTAACAGTGAGAAAATGGCAACCTGATTTCAAGTCCAATGAAGCCGAAGAAGATACCACAGCGATATGGGTAAGGTTTCCTACCTTATCTATCGAGTACTATAATGAAAAAGCCTCTTCCATATAGCAAAAGTGCTAGGAGTCCCACTAAAGATATATATCAATACTGCGATGGCCGCTCGAGGGAAATATGCTTGTGTTTGTGTGGAAATGGACCTCCGAAAGCCATTGATCTCCCAAATATCTATAGGTAAACATGTTTACGGTGTTGAATATGAATACCTGTACTCATTTTGTTTTTCTTGTGACAGGGTCAGGCACTGGAGGGAGATTTGCAGTGATAGACCAGTGCCGAAGGTTACAAAATTAACTCAAGGGACGATTGGAGAAAACAATCAAGGACAACAAGAACAACAAAGAGATAAACCTAAACTTTCATCAGTAGCACATGGTGGTGAGTCTACTCATGAAAAGTATGGGCCATGGATGATTGTATCCAAACATAGAAGGCCGACAAGAGCCCAGTCATATACAAAGGGAATAATATGCAACAGAACAACAGATTTGATGCTCTTAATGAAAAAAGTGAGCCAGTTACAAGACACAAAGCCCATATAGGCCGAGGAAGAGGGATTAATGGTAAGGCCCACTTGGAGGCAGGATCCATCCACCACCTTAAGGTACATGAGAGGAGAACTGCATATGACACTGCAGTAGATAAGGATAAGCAAAAAAAGGAGATTAGACTGGGGAAGAAAATTGTCACTGATATGGAGATTTAGTATCAAGGGGCAGCGATTGGGGCATATGAGCAATCTACTAATAGACATCTAATCGTTCAGGCAGCTCCGAACCAAGTAATCCAGAAATCTGAAGTCATCAACCTAACCAAACCTAGCCAACCCAAAAGCTCTATCACAAAATCTCAGGTTCCCCAACATAGAGCTGGCTTCAACAAACCCAAACTTAGAGATCCACCAGACAAATATGGAAGAGGAAGAGGAGAACTATCCTACGGAGAAACACAACATGACCCAGAACAGAGTGATGGTGTGTCTCACACCAGGGAAAGAAGCATATCACCTCGTCACCTCAGATGGTGGAACGAAGAAACAAAGCTAAGAATCTAGGCTTGGTGACCAGTGGATACCAATCAGGAGCTGCATTACATCTCAATGAGCCCGATGAAGTCAATGGCAGAGAATCACCAAGCAATAATAAGGTATCTGGAACTTGATATCCAGAACCCTTACCTAATCATGATATACCCTCCATGGATTTAATGATCTGGAATTGTCGAGGAACAGGCAACAAGAAATTCAAAAGAACTTTGGGAGAGCTAGTCCAAATACATAAACCAGTTTTGGTAGTGCTTATGGAGCCTAAAGTGGAATTTAAAGCCATGGGAATGTACTTCAACTGCATGGGATTTACGGCTTCGACTCATGTGGATCCTATTGGTCGTAGTGGAGGTATTTGGATGATTAGGAATCCTAATGTGGTGAATGTTAGAGTTGTGAAGGCCTGTTCCCAATAGATAACAGTGATAATATCTAGACAAGACTTCCAAGATTCGGTTCTATCAGCAGTTTATGCAAGTCCTAATTCTAACAAGAGAGATGAGTTATGGGAGCAAGTTACAACAATTGCTCAGTCCATGGATAAACCATGGTTAGTTGCTGGTGATTTTAACGATTTCTCCTCCCAAATGAGAAAAGGAGCCTTCAAAGGAGCAACACTCAGAGTATTAATCAAGATCTTAGAAGAAGTAGTAAGTTCAATGACAGACTTAATACATGTAAGCTGATGGATTTAGGTTGTGCAGGTCCACGACTGACATGGTCTAACAATCGGAAAGGTTGGGCCAATACTATGGTTCGTCTGGATAGAGCCTTGTGCAATACTGAATGGCGAATTACATTCCCAGATGAGCTGTCAGAACTTACCCCGCACCTATTCAAACCATTCTCCAATGAAGGTACTCACCCAAGGTAAACCTCCCTTTAACCCTGTTTGTAGACTTTTTAAGTTTATGGCTGCCTGGTTAACCCATGAAAACTTCAAATCTGTAGTTGAAAATAGTTGGACCAATACTACTTCTTCTCTGAGTGAGAAACTTGATAATCTTGCTCAAGTTGCTAGTACTTGGAATAAAGAGATTTTTGGTAATATTTTTAGAAGGAAAAGATGGTTACTTGGGAGGATCGAAGGGATCTAGAAATCCCAAGCTACCAACTATTCCCATAATCTTCACCATCTGGAACTTGAGCTTATTGAGCAATATCATCATGTGTTATATCAAGAAGAACTCTTTTGGTTCCAAAAGTCTAGAGCCAAGTGGTAACTCAAGGTGAAAGAAATACCAAATACTTTCACCTTACTACCTTGGCTAAAAAGAAGAGAAGATTGAGATTCTCAAGAACGAGAATGGGATGTGGGTGGATCAACTTGACCAATTGAAAGCGTTGATCGCCAATTACTTTATCAATCTTTTTGGGTATACCCCTTCCATTTTCTCCACTAATTGGAGTAACCTGGTGAGCTACAAGCTAAACCAGGTTGACAATGCTGCTCTTACTAATGTCATTACCAATGAGGAAGTGTAGAATGCTGTTAAGAATATCAATGCCTTTAAAGCTCCTAGGAGGGATGGGTTTCAGGCTGTGTTTTACCATACTTATTGGCCCATTGATAACCCTGAGAGTGTGAAACAATTTAGGCCTATTAGCCTTTGCAATGTTTCTTATAAAATTATTTCAAAAATCATTGTCAATAGATTGAGGCCCCTCTAAGCAAGATTGTTAGACCTAACCAAAGTAGCTTCATTCCTGGAAGGAATACTAGTGATAATATAATCATTACTCAAGAAATTATTCACTCTCTCAACAAAAAGAAGGGTAAGAAGGGAGGTTTGGTTTTTAAAATTGATTTGGAAAAAGCTTATGATAATCTCTCTTGGGATTTTTTAAAACAAACTTTGGAGGAGTTTAATTTTGGTCATAATTTTATTGAGCTTATTATGTGTTGTGTGACCACTGTTAGTACTGCGGTTATCTGGGATGGTGTCCCTCTTTAGGAATTCACTCCCTCCAGAGGGTTAAGACAAGGGACCCCTTGTCTCTTTACCTGTTTATGCTTTGTCTAGAGAGGTTATCAAATATGATTAGTTTTCAAGCTGATCATAAAGCTTGGAAATGGGTGGAGACTTCCAGAAGAGGGTCCAAACTCACCCATCTTTTCTTTGCTGATGACTTAATGCTTTTTGGGCAATCTACTACATCCAATTGTAGTACTATCATGAAGGTCATAGATGAGTTTTGTGATATTTCTCGTCTGAAAATCAATCATCATAAGTCCAAACTCTTTGTCTCCCCTAACATTGATAGGAGGAGTGCTAAAGAGATGAGTACCAAGTGTGGCATCCCTCTTACTTTGATTTAGGGCGATACTTGGGTGTCCCTATCATCCATGGTAGAGTTAACAGGGGTTTTTTCACCCACATTTTAGAAAAGATGCAAAGGAGGTTGACAGGGTGGAAAGCTCATACTCTATCCATGGTTGGTAGAGCCACTCTAATCCAATCTGTGGCTTTTACTATACCTACCTATGCTATGCAGACTATGCTCTTACCATCTAAGGTTTGCAATGAAATTGACAGTATGAATAGAAACTTTCTCTGGAGGGACACTTCGAAAAGAAGAAAATTCATCTTGTAAATTGGAATGTTGTGTGTAAAATGAAAAAAAAACTGGTGGTCTGAGGATTAAAAAAGCTAGGGATCAGAACCTTGCTTTGATCTCTAAGTTGGGTTGCAACTTGATTAGCCACAGAGACAGTCTGTGGTGTGTGGTTTTGAGACATAAATATTTAAACAATACTTCCTTCTTTGACCAGCAGAAAGGTAGGGATGCTTCATATATTTAGAGAGACATCATGAGCACTAGACCTTTCTTAAGGGAAGCTGTTAAGTGGAACATTAGTGATGGCAAGCCTGTGAATATTTGGAAAGATTGGTGGTGTGGAAACAGTTCCTTTGAGGATACTGTCTCTGGCACTATGCAATCTAATATTACTGATGCCATTCACATTTCCACTCTGAGAGAGTTGCTAGGGGCAGATAGGAATTGGGATGCTATTCTGATTAAAGATAACTTCCCTCACCCACTGGCTACTATTATTCTGGGGACTCCACCCCCTAGAAACAATGGGATGGATACTCCAATTTGGAAGGGATCTCCCGGTGGGGAATTCACTGTTTCCTCTGTGTATGAAATGCTTCAGGACAATGCGGACATGGCAGAGGACTGGTCTTGGGTGTGGAAACTAAGATTACCATAAAACTAAAAGGTTTCTTGTGGACTGTTCTCCATGGAAAACTGCTCACAAATCAAATGAGATTGAAGAGAGGATTGACTGATACTCCCCACTGTTTTAGATGCAATGGGGTTGAGGATATGAATTATTTATTTAGAGAATGTTATATAGCAAAGGAAGTGTGGCTCTCTGTTTTTGATAAACAATGATACATAGATATGATGAGGAGACCTTGGATGGATTGGCTCATAAGGAATGCGAAAAATAAAAATCATTATAATGCACAGCTCTCTTGGTTTACTGTGTTTGTGGTGGCTCTATGGAAAATTTGGAAAAATAGAAATGGATTTGTATTCGAGGAAAATCTGTTAGTAACCAAGAGAGTGCAAAATTTATTTTCGATTACTCTCGAGAAATCCATCAAGCTTTCCTCCAGTTGTACCACAGTCCAGACCCTCATTTAGACTAATCAAATGGTGTTTCCCACCTGTGGGAAGGCTGAAACTAAACACTGATGGCAGCAGGAAAACTGGAGGAGACGGAGGCTTTGGTGGGCTAATCTGGGATGAACAAGGTGCTTGGGTGTGTGGATACTATGGACGTTTGCAACCTGGAACTAGCCTTGAAGCTGAATTATGGGCACTATACAAGGGACTCACCGTGATCCTATAAAAAGGCATGAACAATGTTATCATTGAATCAGATGCAATGCAGGCGGTACAACTGATGAATGAAGAAACAAGGACAACTGCCCTTTCAAGAATCTGGTGGAGGACTTAAGATCTTGCTCCAAGAATGTCAATGCACTATCGAACACGTTTGGAAGGAAGGAAATCTCTGTGCCGATGCCTTGGCGAAGTTTGGAGCTCAACAACCCGAAGATATGTTGGTGGTCAATGAGCCACCAATGGAATTAGAAGTCTTATTATCTCTGATATGATAGGATTGTCTAGGGAACGGGCTTAGCCCTTGTTTTTCCTTTCCATTTTCGTTGTAACCCAAACATATAATATATATATATATATATGTATGAATATGAATGAATGAAAGAAGAGATTTGTGTACCGAATGAGGAGCACTTGTTGGCTTTATTACCATTTTGTCCCTCAATAAACAAGTAGTTTTTTTAATTTTTCTAAAGTTTTGGTATTTGGTTTTTAAGGTTATTCTTATCAATGGGCAATTTCCTGGTCCTAGACTTGATGTTGTCACTAATGACAACTTCATCATCAATGTCATTAATAAGCTGGATACCCCCTTTCTCTTGACATGGTAAGTCTCTTTCATTATCTTTCAATGTATTTGCCCATCTTTAGATTTTGTAGTTGTTCTTTATTGGGCATAAGTTTTGGTATGGTTATCATATGGCTTGATTAACTAATTTTAATTTGGGAAAATATTGGAAAAATGGGAAATGAAGAAACTAATTGCAAATCAATTGGTGGAGTGCAAGTGAGAACTATTCCTAAGGCACGTGTTTTTCACTTGCATCGGGGGTACAAATGTCAAATGTAAAATGTCCAAAATTTTGAGAAATAGTATTGTTAATATTAATGCCTAATTTATTGTTACTTTTGTGCAATTTCTCTTCATTTATGTGGCAGTTAGACTAACACTTGGTCTAATAACAGTAAATTTTTACTTTTAGGAATGGAATTAAGCAGAGGAAGAACTCTTGGCAAGATGGTGTGTTGGACACTAATTGCCCTATCCCTTCTAACTCAAACTTCACTTAAAAGTTCCAAACCAAAAATCAACTTGGAACCTACACATACTTTCCATCGACTGTTATGCATAAAGTTGCTGGACGGTTTGGAGGACTAAATGTATATGCAAGATCTGTGATCCCTGTACCATATCCTGCACCTACAGCGGATTTTACTTTACTTATTGGTGATTGGTACAAGACCAACCATAAGGTAAGAAATCTATATTTTAATGTATATAGATGACACAATTTTGCGTTTACAAGTTCATGTTCTTCATGTTTACTTAAGGATTTTAGTTTTTAGTATATATTTGAAAGTTTTTGAAAATAATGGCATTGGCAGTGTGCATTTGTTAAATAACTAGGAATACGTTATTTTAGATAATGATTGTGTTCTAAAACCAATTCAACAATTTTTTTTAAAGATAATGAAAATATTATCCCAAAGGTTGTCTCCTTTTCTAATACTAGCGAGTCAATTTACTTTGAAATGTGACTACAAGAACGGTGCTTGCATGAAATTTACATGCCTGTCATGCTCTAATTGTTATCAATAAATTATAATTAATTTTCCAAGTATTGATGTTTGCAGGCATTGCAATAATTTTTGGATTTAGGGAAATCTCTTCCCTTTCTGATGGCATCCTTATAAATGGGAAAACTCAATCTACCTTTAGTGGTGATCAAGGTCCGCCCCATCATTTTATTATTGGAAAATGTTTAAACAATTTCTAAGTATTTTAATCCTCCCGAAAAAGAAGAAGAAATATTTGATTAATAATGGTTCACTTTCTTTTGCTTTTCTGGAAAAACCTATATGTTCAGGATTTCAAATGTGGGCTTGTCGACCTCCATTAACTTTTCAAAAGGTCACTATCATTCTCAGGTTTATACAAATATAATGGTTTTTGTATGATTCTCTGTTTTGTATGCAATTATTATTTTAGATTGGAATATACTTAATTTGTATGAAATTTGACATTAAAGTTATTCCTTTTTGGATGGTTGGAAGTGAAATGGATGCAAATTGCGAAATGATTGACAATATATGTATTGTTTTATTTATATACATGGTATAGGTTGCACGGAATACATACAGGTTATGAACAAATTAAAAAAATAAATAAATAATACCATGTTTTTGGCCATTAAATAATTGGTAGCCAAAAAGGAAGTAAATATTTTTAGCAACTAAATAGTTAGTAGCTAAAAAAAATAAATAAATAAAAAATTTTTGGCGACTAAAATTTTAGTAGCCAAATAAAAAAATAGACTTTAGGCGACCAAATTTTTAGTAGCTAAAAAAAAATTATACTTTAGGCGACTAAAACATTTAGTAGCTAAAAAAAATAAGATGAACAAAAAAAAAAATTTGGCTACTAAATAAATAAGTCGTTCTAAATAATTTTAGTTTTGGCGACTAAATGTTTTAGTCGCTGAAAATACGATATTAATTTTTTTGAAAGCTTTTGCCAACTAAAAGATTAGTTGCCAATTTAGCTTATCAACGACTAAAGTTTTTTTTGTCGCCAATACCTTTGCTTTTGGCGGCTAATTGTTTAATCGCCAATTTAGAAGTTTTGGCGACTAAATTTTTTTTAGTTGCCAATACCTTCCCTGACAATCTTCCTGCAACCAAGCCGGCGACCAAACTATTTAGTTGGAGAAACGTTTTAGCAACTAAAATCTAACTTTTGGCGACTAAAAATTTAGTCGCCAAAAGTGCAATTACTTGTAGTGCTTCTGTCATTAAATTGTACAAAAATAATGCTAGGAGTCATGAAAAAAATATCATGATGATGATTATGAAAGATTCTCCACCTTTGGGTTATCCATACAATAAAACACCACACACTAATCAAGGGATAAAAAATCTTTATGATAAATTTCATGATATATTTTTCAGGATTCCTAACATTATTGGTACTTTGTAATTAAATTTGATGTAATGAGTCATACCCGTGACAAATTCGATCCATAACACTGCATAGGCAGCATTGCCATAAATTAAAAGAGTAATGCTATATAAAATTTTCCCATCTTCTGGCCACAGTTTTCATGAAGAGTAATACCAAGTATGATGGAAGAAATATCGTAAAAAAATTTATAAATTTTTTTTATTTTTTGAATTACACACACAATAAAATACTATACAATAATTAAAAGATGAAATATTTCATGATATTTCTTTCATAATATCTAACATTACTCTTTCATGAAACATCATTTGTTATTAGAAACCCTTTTTTAATTTAATTTTTTTTTTTTTAAATTCAAGAGTTACATTTACGTAGAACTTTAACACAGTTATTCCAGCGATTTGGGTTTGCTGGATACAAAGAAGAATGAAATAGTGCAACTGACCAGACTGAGTTGACACTGAGAGCTATTGATAATGCACATATGAGAGAGAAAGAGAAAGAGAGTCTACAATGGTTTTAATAACAAGGGAAGCTTTTCAGTCTGTGTGAGATAGGTTGATGAACATGGACCAACTCACTTTCAGACTATATATATATATGTCTGACATGCTTAGAACATAGGTGAATTTGGGGGTGAAGAATTCACCAAATTAAGAATGCTGTTCCAGTAATTCTTGTTATCTTCATAATAATCACTCCCACTCCCACTTCCACCGCCGCCACTGTCCGACTCTCCGCCTCCCTCGGAGAAACTCCCCTGGTCGCCGGAGTTATTTAGCAACAAGTCAGTGAATCTCTTCATGAAATTCCCACTGTTAATATTCTCATTATTACCATTCCTCACCGACTCCGGACTCCACGAACCTTCCATGAACGAAATCGAATTCTCGATCCCATCTTTGAGCAATTCCGGCAAATGGGTCGAATTGTCAACCCCTTTCCAATCCTCATCACCTTCTTCTTTCAGCATTCCACCTGAATTCCCACCAAACTCAATAAACGCCGCAGCCGAACTCTCTCCGATTCCACCGCCGGAGATCGGCGGAGCATTTTCGGAGAAGCTAAGCGTCGAGGTCGGCGACTCCGAGTCACCACCGAGTCCACCGTCAGTAGGCGTAGTCCACACACTATTCCAAGCTTTTAGTATGTCAAGACACCGCGGTGGCGTAGTTGGCTCCGCAGCCGACTTGATCACCGGAGTTGAGGCAGGTGAGAATTCCGGCGCCGGCGATCCGAGCTGGTGGTGTTGGAGTGAGTTGGAGAGGAGCTTTGATTGTCTGACGAGCCTAGCTTCGGCTTCGAGGCGGGCGCTCTCCCACTGGGCCATGTGGCTAAGATTGGCGGCGTTCTTGGACTGACCGTCACTGGACAAGAGGGCATCGTTCTTGGGCTTGTGGGTCACCGGGTCAATACCCATTTTGGCTAACCTTTTTTTCAGGTGAGTGTTCCAGTAGTTCTTGATCTCGTTGTCTGTTCTTTTGGGCAAGTGAGTTGCTATGGCCGACCACCTGAGAACATGACAACCAATTGGGCATGTAAGGACAGAATTCAACTTCAACAACACAACAAAACCCTAGGAACTATCTATCTGATACATGCAATTTTCAATATAAAAAACAGGGGACTCGTTTTCTAAATACAATAATGCACAAGATCAACACAAAAAAGATGGGATAATTTTTTATGTATATATTTTTTTTATTTCAAAAGTGTCCTTCCTGAGCTAATTTTGTTTTTTAGTATATATATTCTATCGTCTTATATATACTTAAATTTTGAGCTGATTTTGTATTTTAATAGTTGAATATAGGATTCGGATTTATGGAGAGAAAAACAAACGGGTGAAATGAAGAAAATGTTTAACTTATATATTTCATTAACATTTTTTAATCCCGGATCATGGTTTGGAACACATAGCTTGACAGTAATCTCCAGTTCCGAGTGTGAAATTGAACTTAGACCTCTTGCTTGGTAAATGAGTCTAAGACAAATACAAATTTCTACTTTATATTGAAGAAACATAAAATTACTACAATACTTTGCATTATTATAAGAAACCCATGTGATAAATGGGCTTTCATGAATATGGAGAATAAATTTAATTATAGACATAATTGAACGTCAGGTTGTTCAACAGGTTATGCAGAAAGGTAGATACCCTATTTCAAAACTTTGGTCAAAAGGTGTAATATGTGGAGCTACAACAAAGAAACAGAGGACAACAGTTAGTGAGAGTAATTGATCGAATATCCATTTTGAAACTCAGGATCATGACCAAATCTTGTTCAAAAAAACCAAAAAAAAAAAGGGAAAAGGAAACTATGGCTAAATTTAGACAACAAACTGAAACAATGTCAAAAGACTTGGACTTCACCTTTAGCTCTCTTCACCCACTAATCAACAGCATGTTCATATATCAAAGAACAAAAAAATAATGTCAAAATTGAAGATACCATTCAAATAATTGTTGAATTTTATATATCACCTGTTGCCTAAGAGAGCATGGAGTTGAATGATGGTTTGTTCTTCCTGTAAACTGAACTTCCCTCTCTTAATATCAGGCCTCAGATAATTAGTCCATCTCAGTCTGCAGCTCTTGCCACATCTTTGAAGACCTATAATAAAAAGATTATAAAACTCTTGAATATATGAATTTTGTTAGAGAGATAATTGAAAAGGAAGTGAGAATATGAATTTTGTTAGAGAGATAATTGAAAAGGAAGTGAGAAAGTGGAAGTGTAATGAATGATGACCAGCTTTGGAAGGCAAGGCACGCCAACTGCCATGGCCGTGTTCTTCAATGTAGGCCAAGAGCTTCTGATCTTCTTCAGGAGTCCAGGGTCCTTTCTTCAAACCAACCTTGTCACAGCATGGAGTTCGACCCATTTCCAAAGTGAGATCAGCGATGAAGATTTTGGCCTTTTACTACTTATAACACCCCCAATAGGTAGGCGAACAAGACGAGAGAGAGAGAGAGAGAGAGAGAGAGAGAGAGTAAATAGAGAGAGAGATGGGCATAGAAGAAATGTCAGCGACATATGGATAAAGATATTACTCCAGCTTATATCCGCTTAATTAATTTACCTTTTTTATCCTTTTAATTTCTATTAAAATATGTATTTATTTTATTGTGTACTAATTATTTACATTAGTTTTAGGAGTAATACTGGAGATTCTAAATAATCTATTAATTTTTTTATCAAACCTTTATATGGGCGTGGAATCCATACACATGTGAGTTTATGTGGTCTCACACCATGTGAGAGATTTGGTAAAAAACTTGATATATTATTTGGGATTTATGGCATTTTACTTAATTTTTTGGCCTCTCTTAACAAGAGAAGAAAAAAAAAAAAGCAAGCATATTGACTTATTTGGATTATATCACTTTCAACTTTTAACATGTTCTTTTGTAATAAGTTAAAAAATCAATTTATAAGCTACTTTCCAAGTAAGGCCTTAGTTTAATCTTATTTGTAATTATTTTAGAGGTGTAGGCTAATTATATTTTCATCAAACTTTAACGCTGTGTTTGGTTGGGAGATTTGAAAATGAAAAAAAAAGTATGTGAAATTAGGTGAAAGGTATATTTTATTTATATTTCATCTACCTTTTATCTTTTTCTTTCTAAATTACTTCTCAAATCTCTTAATCAAACACAAAATAAGAGAAATAAATGTAAATTATCCTTTTATTTTTGTTTTTTACTGTCAAAATTTTTACTTTTCAAATTTGTTCATATTAGAAAACTTCAATTTTTTTTGAAAATACGATTTTTTCAAAATAAAAATTAATAACTTATTTTCGGTTTTAGTTTTTTTTTTTTTTTTTGGATCTTTTTAGATTGTGTGGTGAGTATGAACCTAAAAAGTAACCCAAAAAATTAATTTTTTTTTTTTTTTTCTGAAGACAAAAAACAAGTTGAATTAAAATAAGCTTTAGAAATCAACTACAAGGAAAACTTGGAACAACTTGTATATTGTTATTTCAAACAATGCTAAATTTATCCCAAAAAAATAATATTTATTCATTTTAGATGTGGTTCATATTTAATTAAATTTAAATTTATATTATATATTGCATATAAGTTTAATGATGTGACAGTGGGTGGAACCTACTGCCATAGCATGTGTTGTGTCTGTGTTTTTTTTTTTTTTTACTTTTTCACCTCATTAATAGTGAATTTAAAGTTACCAAATTAGCGATCTCTACCATTATCTTTAAATCATATATCCCAATTAAGGAGGATGGGCTACCGCGTCTCAATGTTGGTGTGCGGTTAAAAAGTAGAAAAATTAATATGGTACTAGAGAAACTCTTTGATAGCCATAGATAGGTATAGACAGCATATAATTTCATCTGCACTTCTTCACTGTTCCGTATGTATGCCGCCAAACAAGACGCAGCAGCAGCAAAGCATGCATGCAGGCATAGTACACTCTCTTACTGTACACAGTTTAATTGAATTGGAATTGAATTAACCTTCTCACCCATGAGGTCCATGAGATGAGACTATCAAAGTGTCTCTAATCTGTGCTTTCGACTATTCGCTGTCGGCGGGTCCAATGGGCCAGCCATCCATCCATGGTTCGTGGTCCATTCATAGCTTGTTAGTTTTTACTCATAAAAGGGTTTCTTTATTTTTAGGTCACAAACCATGGCTAACCCAAACATTAGGAGTCAATACTAGTAAAAGTCAGCAGGACTAAATAGTGATTGCTTTCTATTTTACTTCAAGTTGTTATTAATCCATTGCCTTCATCCCCAAGTTGCCAAAACACCATGGGCTCACTCACAAGTGTGCTTAATTATCATACTTCTAACTTTTTTTTCTTTCTTTTTTTCGGTTGAATACTTGTCTTGTGTATATGTTTTTAAATTTTTGTCACTATGTTTCAAAATAAACTCAAGCATTGCACCTAAAAATAGAGGAGTTTGGATTTATCAAAATTAAAAATCTCAACTTCACTTGTGAAGTTGAACAATTATCAAATTTATTTTGATAATCTAAATTGTTCTTCTTTTATATGTATACATATATATATATTTTTAATTTATTATATGAGATAAACAATTCACATTATTGATATAATTATATATTAGCCTCACAATACACAAACTTCATTTATAAAATAAGAATTTTACTTTTGAAATTTTCAAAACCATAATTTAGGACTTCATTGACGACACCGACTCGGATAATTTAAAAAAGGAGCAAATGGCTGATTTACTACGGTGGGCCTATGAGCTGGTGGAGAGGTATCCTCTCTGATTTTGATCTGCAAAAAGACAAAAATTGGGGGGCCCATTAGCGAAAGGCTATAATAGAAAAACTAAGGCCTAATGTTTCATTTTTCATTTTTCCATTTTTTTAAGAAACTGAAAATAAAAATTTGTGTGGTATATCATTTATATTTAAAAAAAAAAGTAAATTGATTTCAACATTTTAAAATTTTGAAAATAAAAAAAAAAATATGATTTTGCTTGTTTTCAAAATAAATTTTTACTCACTCCTCCTCTCTCCCACATCCGACCACTATCAACCTCTATCATTACTGATCACCACTTCTAATAAATGATTAGTGCTTTCATTTTTGTTTTCAAAATATATTTGTAAACCAACCAAGTTTTTAAATTTTTTTCTTTCACAAAAAAAAATATATATATTTAACGTTGAACCAAGACCTAAAATAGTGTTTGTGGTGAGGCAAAGCAAAGCAAAGGCCTTGGAAGCACTCCCAAAAGATTGAAGGATTTGGGTTGGTGGGGAAAGGACGATGGGGTCACCCACCTTAAATTCTCTTTGATCATTGCCAGCTCCAGTTTTTTTTTTTTCTTTTTCTTTTTCTTTTTCTTTTAATGGTCCAACATAGCCTTAAATTACCCTATTAAATAATCCCACTAGACTTGTCCATATCTTACTCCTCCACGTGGCTAATTTTTAGTCAATGAAAAAAAAATTAAACATACAGAAAATCTACATCTATAAAATAATTTTATTATTAAAAAATAGGGAGTAGATATTGAATGTCAACAGTTTGTTCATGCTCTTGATTAAAATACAACCCCATTACAAAAGAAATGGTGAATTATAAATATATCTTTTAAGGTTTGATTAAAATATAAATTATTTTTATAATTTTAAAAATAATTTTTATTTTTGAAATTTTTAATTTCAGAATAAATTTTTTTTATTAATAAATTATCAAGTCAATTAATAGTTTTTAATAAATTTTTAATAATATTAAAAATGTATTTTAGTTAATAATTTAAATAATTTTATTATTGTATAAGAGAACAATTATAAATTTCATTTTTTTAATTAATTTTATTAAATAAAAAATTCTAATAAAGAGATATTTATAATTTTTTAAATCATAAAAGATAATCTATATTTTAAATAAATCTCAATTGTATATTTATAATTTATCCTAAATGAAAAATAAAGTTCTTCTTCAGCATTCACGTGTATGTCCCGTGTGGATGCCGCTACAAACGAGTCTAGTACAACTGTACAAAAAAAATAAATAAAAGTGTTTGATTTTGACTATTGCAAATTATTTGAGCTCGAGCACACCTCCAGTCAAATTTAGGATTTGTTTGGTAACGTTTACATTTTTAATTTATATTTATAAAAATTTTATAAATTAGTTTTTATTTATTTTTTGTTTATTTTTAAAAAACACATAAGCTATAAACGCGTTTGGTAATGACAAAATATTTAAAAAAATTTAAAAATATAAAAAAAGTGAGAAATGACAAATGGCGGCGGAAGATGGTGATAGAAATGGTGACGGTGGGTGGTGGGTAGGGTGGTGGGCTAGGTGGTGGCGGGTGGGTGGTGGTGGTGGTGGGTGGGTGGGTGTGGTGACGATGAGGGTGTAGCGAGTGGGGGCAGTGGCAGTGGCGGGTGATGGGTGGCGGATGGTGGGTGGTGGTGGCAGGTGGGTGGGGATAGCGAGTGGTGGTGGGTGGTGGCGGGTGGGTGGGGTGGGGGTGGTGGTGGTGGTGGGTGGGTGACGGTGGCGGGGTGGTAGCAGTGGGTAGTGGTGGGGCGGCGGCAGGTGTGGTGGTGGTGGTGGGGGTAGTGATGGTGGGGGGGATGGGGGGGTGATGATGCGGGTGGGGTGGGTGGTAGCGAGTGGGTGGTGGTAGGTGGGTGGGGGATGGCGGATGGCGGATGAGCGGGTGGTGGTGGTTAGTGTGGTGGGTGGGTGAGGTGGTGGGTGGATATGAGCGGTGGGGGTGGTGGTGGCAGGTGGGTAGTGGGGTAGTGGGGGGTGGGTGGTGGTAGTGGTGGTGGTGGTGGTGGTGGTGTGGTGGATGGTGGGGTGGTGGTGGATGGTGGGGGCAGGGGGGTGGTGGGGGTGGTGGCGGGTGGTGGATGGTGGTGGCAGGTAGGTGGGGGGGCGGTGGATGGTAGTAGCAAGTGGGGGTGGTGGGTGGTGGCGGGTGGATAGCAAGTGAGTGGTGGTGATGGTGGTGGCGCGGCGGCGGTGAGGGGTGGGTGGTGGTGGCGAGTGAGTGGCAGGGGGTGGTGGGTGGTGGTGGGGGTGGGTGGTGGGTGGTGGTGGCAGTGGGTGGTGAGTGGTGGTGGCAGGTGGTGGTAGGGGGTGGGTGGTGGTGGCGAAAGACGGTGGTGGAAAATGGTGGCAGGTGATAACTAGTGTTGGGTGGTAAAAAAAAAAAAAAATTGAAAATTAAAAACGGAAACACATTTTTTGAGTTTACATTTTTTGGCCAAATTTATAAACTGAGACCACTGATTTATAAATCAAAAATTTACCAAATAAGTTTTTATTTGAATTTTTTAAATTTTTGTAAATATAAATAGAAAACTGAAAACGAGTGTTACCAAACGGCACTTAATTGAGTTTGAGTCTAAGGGGTTGTTTGGGATGACCTAAATAAGTGCACTTTTTGTCTTTTTACGAAAAGATGTGCAGAAAAGTAGAAAGGTGATGTGATGGAAAAAAGATAAAAAGATAAAAAGTGTATACTTATTTTGAGTAGCCAAACTTAGCCTAAATTTTTGTTTGAATTAACTCAATTACATAAATAAGTTAAGTTTGAGTTCAAGTTATAAATATATTATATATATATATATATATAAACTGATATGAATATTAAGAGAAAAGAAAAGATTATGAGCAAAATATAAAAAATTCTCATATTATTAAAAGTTCCCTCAATCAAATATGTAGATTCGGAAAAACACAAAGTACAAATAAAAAAAAGAAGTAAAATAAATTAATAAAATTTCAATTGATATTACTAAAAATATAATTAATTTATGTGTATCTTTATATTCATGAGTCTATGTCCATTCGTCTATTCGTGTCAAGGTTGGTTCTATTTGAATTAAACTCAGGCCGCATAATGATTTTTAATTTTTTGGCTAAAATATGTTGTTTTCAAACATCAATTACAAAATAAGCCTAACAATTTGGTTGAAACTTATTTATTTAGCAATTGAATGAACATAATATAGAGTTTTAAACGAACTCAATTAAAATAGATCATGCTGTATTTAGTTGGAAGATTTAAAGAGAAATTTAAAAATAAAAAAATATATATATATCGTTTCACTTATCTTTTCTCTTATTAACAGATGACTATTATGAACAGATGACTATTACGAGAATTTTGAACTATTAAATTTGGAGCTATGAGAGCGATTGCGATTTGAAAATATTGGCCTCCGAGGACAACTGCAAGAAACCTAGCAAGGACACTGACTATAAGTCAATTTAGGTATTGTTTCAATCGAATAAAAAAAAAAAGAAAATTATAGGCTCATTATCAAGTGAGTTCATTAAATATAGCCAGAAAAGGTTTTAATACCTTTAATTATGCTTTTGCAAGTAGGTAGTTATACCTAGCTGTTAGCTAGTTGATGTGGTGAAGTGCTTTCCTTTTTCAGTTATATAATCTCACCTATAATGTAGAACAGTACAATTTTCCAACAAGATTCTTATAAATCTTTGTAGCGACAAGAGAAGTTGTTAATTTGATGAAAAATATTTTATATATAAATAATTTTTGATTAAATTTTTTTTTATTACTAAATACAAATATAATAGATCTATATTTATTAATTTGAGCTTCACTACATTTGTGTCTTAAAATTTAGTATTATAAAAAGAAACAAGTTATTTGAACTTTATTCGTGTTTGATTCATTAAAAATTCATTTTAAATCAACTTATTATATAAACAAAGTAAGTTTGAATATATTTTAAAGTTTATTAAATTTAAATAAACTACCATTTAACTCGATAAACTTATGTGCAATATAAAAAATTTTGTAATTCGAAATGAGCTTGTGGTTGACTTGTTAAAAATTTATTATGTAAACAAATCAAATTTAAAAATATTTTAAAATTTAACTAAACTAAAATAATTTATTATTTAACTCGCCTTGACTCATTTATGATATCTCTATTATGTATATAATTATTTTGGTTTAAAGTAGAGTAGGTTTTTTATTAACAAAATAATGAATTGTAAAAGCTAGACATAAATTTTCTTTAAAAGCCATAATTTATTAAATATGTGCATCAGAAAATTAAATAAGCATACCAATTATTGAAAGCAACTTTAATATGACCCTTGTTTCATGTATAATTGGTACTCTCTTCACTCTCGTGTCCTTGTAGCTAGCCATTGGTGCCATCCAAGGACTAGTACCCTACAAACCCACAATTTAAACCCTGCTAGTAAAGATGTGTTCATCAACCTCTACACCTGGACCTATGGTCCAGTTTGTCTTGGCCGCTTTAGTGGTAGGAGTGGACTTTTAGAAAATTCATGAGAGGATTATACTCAAAGGTGTGTTTGATTGGACGGACTGGATAAGGGGGATTAGAATCTATCAGATTTAAGTTCTGGGACTGTAAATCTCTCGAACTATTTGGTTGGATTGGATATGTATCCTGTGTTTGTTTTTTTATGGGATTAGATGTCTAGAAAAGACTATTTTTAGTGAATCTAACGTTTGGTTGGAACGGACTGGATAGGATAAATGATCAAAAGATTATTTTACCATTTTTCAATTGTTTACTAAGTAATAGCAATATTAAACATATCTTTAATATTTTAATTATTTTTAGCTAGATTAAATAAAATTTATTTTATTTTATTTTTTACACAATTAAATAAATTTATTTTTTTTTAAATAAATAATAAATAAATAAAATATCAATAAAAATATATATTATTTTTTAATTAAAATTTTAAATTAATTTGTTTTTAAAAATAATAATAATCAAACAATGAAATTAAATAAAACATCTATTAAATTTAAATAATGAAATTAAATAAAATAAAACAAAATTTTAAAATAAAACATCAATAAAATATATATAAAAATTATTTTAAAAAATTTAAATAAAAAACATCAATAAAAAGTTAAATAAATTATTTTATTTCGAAATTGAGACATTTAAATTTATTGAATTTTATTAAATATAATGCATAATTAAATAGTAGAGGGTCAAAATGATCATTTTGACCACCTAATCCCAACAGTGGATAGTACCCCAAAAACTATCTCATACCCTCCCCTAGGACACAATAGTCCCCCATATGGGGGATAAGGAGTTCGGCCGGACATGGAATCCGGCGGACTAAAAAAAAATCAAACGGGGAATAAGGAGCACTATTTAGATTACAATCCAAATAGTGGATAGTCCCCCCTAATCCGGCGAATCAAACACGCCCAAAGTAGATTAAAAATCCACTTCAATAGTTGGACTAGCTCACCTGTTGGGGGTATGGGATTGAAAAACAATCCTATAAGGTTGATGTTTAAGTAGCAAAACAAAAAATAAATAAATTTTTTTTAAAAAATTAATCAAGCTTAAAAAGTACATTAAAAAAATTATAATATTAAAAAAATCATATTAAATATTTATATTATCCATAGTATTACTAATCTGATAACATACAAACAAACACTCTCTACCCTATATCTCCAACTTAATACCACAACATTACTAATCTCCTCACTCAATATCCATTTTATTTGCCCTTTTCATTATTTTAATTTTTTTAAAAACTCAACTATAAATGCTTTAAAATGTGTAATCTTATAAGAGACTTTTTATATATAAATTTTTTTTTTGTACAGTGATATTTTATGACCTTTTTATTTTAAGCTAAATTTATTGTTAAAGTGACTCGTATTTTAAAAAAACGCCATTGTTGGTTTCTGAATGAAATTTATGCTTGTTGATAATTTTCTGTTAAAATTAAACCAATAAAATATTATTACATAATACGTGAGATATTATTACATAATGAAAATATTCATAAAATAAAAAGGTTAATAAAAGAATTTTGAAAAACAGGGTCATGACCTCTCTATGTCTAGGCCCATATATATAGCTTCGTCTTTAGTTACTGCCATATGTTGGGCCTGGGCTTAGAATTTGAACACCCTGAGTCCAATCAATGGCGTGCCAAGCTCCCTCCGATGGCTCCAGTCCGATCGGTAGGTTTAGATGCAAAACTCATCAATAATATTGCAAACTCAGAAATTTTATTTAAAAAATTATTTAAATTACAGTCAATAATTTAAAAAAATATTACGATCACTACATGCCTCATCCAAAGTAAGAAAGTTTAAAACTTTAGAATATCACAATCACTCCATATCTCATCCACATACTACAATTACAGCATGCGTCATCCACATAAAGTATTACAATCTGTGGCTCTTAAAATATAAAAACAATTCAAACCACCAAAACCATGAACATAGCAGTAGTAGAGATTGTATGTCTCTATATTGTTACATCTATATCTGTTTTTTGAAAACAAAAATTAACCAGTATATATCATATTTTCTATTTATTATTTTTAGAGATAAATTTAAAAACCAAAAAATATAGATAATAATACGTTTATTTTTTTCAATTCAAAAAAGATATTCAAGTTGAAAACTTTTTTTCAACAGAATATTTAAACAAACTGAAAACACGTCGTCTTTTAAATTATTAGGGGTGTTCGCGGTTTGGCGGTTCGATTGCGGCCAAAAGAATCTCAAGTCCGCCATCCGTCCGCCAGATTGGCGGATTGGAGAAAATCAATCCGCAACCGTCCGCTCGTCATCACGCATCCGTCCAAAATGCGGCGGATCGGTATATCCGCTGCTCACCCCTACTAGTAGCAGTGGCGGAGAGAGTAAAGGACCAGGGGGTCACGTGCCCCCCCTGGATTTTGAAATTTTTTTAAATTTTTATTTTACAAATATAAAGAAAATATTTTAAATAAAAATATTATTAGAGTGAAATGTCAATGACATTTTAAAAATTATGAGAACAATAATGATTGTTTTGATTAAAAATGAAGAGAATATGATAAACTATATTATCTATAAATATTTTTGAATGCAACGGTGATGTCATTATCAATGACATGCAAGTATAAGTAATCTCACTATAAATATATAAAATTTATTAGATTGTTAGTTACATTTGATATGTGAGGTTCACTCTCTATGTGTTTATTTACTATTAGTAGGTGATATCACATACCAATAATGATGTGGTGTTTTCCATTATATTAAATTTTTAATCAAATTTTGTATAAAAAAATAATTTATCATTATATAATTTATTTTAAGACTTATATTCATATTTTTTTTGTATTGTCCATGATACACTAGTTACAAATAACATTATTTTTTAATATTTCTCGAAATCAATCATAAAAATTTACGTAAAATCTTTTTGTAAAATTTTTCTATACTGTAATCAATAATTGTCCTTCTAATTTAATTTTTTAACTCCGTCACTTAGTACTAGACTAATGCTATAATGATTAAAAGTTTATATACAATGTATTCCATTTTTGTGTATTGACTCAATACATAAAACGTCATGTCAATTGTAAACCAATTTGGTACAAAATTTAAAAATTATTAGAAATACTAATACTCTTATTATTTAAAAATATATAAAATATGTGATAAATAAAATTTAATTATCATTTCTTAGTCTTTATATGGAAGGACTATTCTATTATAATGATGGGCTCTTTTGAAAAGTGAGTTAGTAGTCACTTCTCAACTTTTAATTTATTTTAGATTACATCATTTCTCATAAATAAATAAAAAATAAAAAAGGGTCAAAAAGTTAGTTTTTAACTATCTTTTCAAAATAACCCGATGAATGATAATTTTATTTATAATAATATTCTTTTAATTATTTATTTTAATATTACGATAAAATGATCGTTGCAGTTAGATGAAATTCTGAATTCAAGCTAGTATTATGAAGGAGAAGAGTGTTTGTTTCCTCAGCCCAGGTTTATTACACGGGCTTGATTTTACCAGGCCCAATATTTGTAGGATGGTACGCTGTGTATCAAGCCAGGCCCAAATCAACGAATGTCTTTTATATTACAAAATTCAAGCCCAAAAATCTGGCCTAATCTCTCAGGATTTTGTACCTGAGAAAGCCCATAAATAACTTCTTAGTTGACAGCCCACAGCTTTTTAATCATCACTCCAGAGTAGTAATTTGATTAACAAATTAAAAAAAAAAAAACGTAGTAATTTGCAACATGTGAGTTTCATACTTCATATACGAGATGTTCTCAAAATTTACTGTTTTCATATTAATGTTTTTTTAATTATTTGGATCATGTAGAAATCTCAAATTACTTAAATGATTGCGTATTAAAATAATTGTAATAATTATAGAGCTAATACGTGCAAAACTCTAATTTATAAAAAAAAAAAATATTTATTAGATAAAAGATCAAAACATGACTGTCTGTTACTCTAATATCATATTAGATTATTAACTACCTACTTATCTAAATATTTAAATTATAAATAAAGAGAGAAAATATTATTATTTATATTACATTCTCAACAAAGAAAGAAATTCAAGGGGGAAAAAAAAAAAAAAAAGACAAGATGATGTCATGAGGTGGTACAATCGTTCCAATTAATAACTACAGCAATATTAGGTATCATGAAAAGTTTTTCATGAAAATGATCATAAAAGGCTTGTGACCTTTGGATTACACTTAGAATAAAACACCACACACTAATCAAGATAATCTAAGGGTCACAAATTTTTCATGATCATTTTCATGAAAAAATTTTCATGATCCCTAACATTTCTCTAATAACTATCATATGAATGTGTTTATTACAACTTTCCAATCTACTAAAGCAACAACAAGAAGTAAAGTTAAATATGATCATTATTGTTATTGTTATGATATAATTATTTGTTATAGTCAATTATGGAGATTTGGGCGGAACTTTAGATGTATATCTTTCTAGACAAGTTAAGAAGATGTAAAAATACATTCTGGGTAGAGCCAAACATTAGGAAAGGCTATGTATATCAGAGAAATTAAAGTCACCCCTACCCTGAAAATTAAGGTGTAGAGAGAGATAGGCTGCATTTTTTGGGTGAGCAGTGCTCATTTTATTCTTAGGTTCTTCGAAAGTTTTGATCATTTGATAACTCTCTATCTTCTTTTTTGCTTTTTCTATTTTTTTGATATTCTGTTTTCATGGTATAAGTTTTATGTTCTTTCATTGCCACCTTTTATTGCAGGCTGTAAGATAGAAAAAAAGCATAAATTATTACATTAATCTCAAACACCATGTGTTGTATATATTTCTCATGATGGATTGTGATTTGTTCACTAATAATGTTACGTACACAAAGATCATATGTAGAAAATATCTAAAATATTTAATATGTGGTTCAGATAAGTTTAATCTCAATCACACATTTATCTTTTTAAATATATTTTTGTGCATAAATTATATGCACAAACACATATCTATATTCATTTTTTATTTTTCAAAACAAAAATACTTTTTTTTTTTCCTTCTCACAAACTATCTATTATACAAGTGAACATGAAATAGGTCCATTGAAGTGATATGAACTAAGTACATTAGTTTGCAATATATATGATGGTGTTTTCGAAAACAATAACTGGAGGTTGAATGGGTGTGCTGTGGCATTTATACATAAAATAAAATTTTAAATAGATTTTCAGGATATATACAATATTACTGTTCTAAAAAGCAAAATAATTACTGAGAGGAAAAAAAGAGAAATTCCATTGGCAAGTAAAGGGTGTGTTGCCACATGGCATGAATTTAAGGAGCTGTGAAACGATCAAGACGTCAGAGTTAGGCTGTCTTGCAGATTATAAAAACCATGTTTCTGGTTGGTTTCACTTTCAGCATCTCATTATTCAATGTTCATTCCATGCTTATGCTTTGTATTGTGTGAGAGAGAAATGGCTTATAGCTAAAAGACATGAGGCTATACGATCGATGATGCAATAGATTCAATCTCATTATCATTACATCAATTCAAGCTGTAGCCTAGGTTTGTACAAATTTCAATGATTTAATTAACTACGCTTCTCTCTCTGTCAGACATCCTATTTAACACAAACAAATAATTATAAACATTTTACAAATCAAAGAAACAGAACTGTTGAATTCCACATGGATGGCAATGGGTTGGATTTTTCGGATTTCGTATGCGAATTTTTTATTTTAAACAATTATTCTGGTGATGCAATTTTATACTTTATTGTAATTAAAATAATTTTAACATTCAAATTCTTATAATTTATAATTTATTATTACCCCACGCTATCAATATTCTTTCAATTTTTTTAATATTATTATTAAAATTAAATTAAGACAAATGCAATTGAATCGAATAAATTTGCAATAACGGAAGTATTCAACATCAATAGTACGAGGTCTTTTGGAAAGTAAAAAAAAAGTTAGCTATTAGTTTTTTATCCACTTTGGGTTGTATCACTTTTTACATTTTTTACTCACAAAAAGACAAAATAAACTAAAACAAGTGAAAAAATTAACTTTTTACCACCTTCTCAAAATACCACTGCATGACATTTATGGACTCATTCTCATATATATTCTCATGTCCAATTTGATCACTGCCTCTCTCAACTGTATTCCATTCAGTCATATTCATTGTCTGTGTGCACATTTTGCTTTCCACAGCCTTTTACTGTTTTCCCCATTTCATGATGAGATCACACGTGTCTATTGTTCTCGCGTATGCACATGCAATGTATCCACAAATCACATTTCACAATATTTCGAAGTCAAAAAATTACATTTTAGATAAACAACGCTGCTACACATCCCTAGTGGGGTCGACCCCCAGTGACGTGGCGTGTCTCTATTGGCCAATTTTTTTTTTTTTTTCAATCCCGCAGTGCCACGTGACACTGGGGGTCGCTGGGGTGGGGTTTACTGGGGGTTGGACGCATTTTTGTTAGAAAACAACGCTGCTACACACCCTCAGTGGGGGTCGACCCCAGTGACGTGGCGCACCCCCATTGACCAGTTTTTTATTTTTATTTTTTTTTCTTTCCTTCCAATCCCGCAGTGCCACGTGACACTGGGGTCGCTGGAGGTGGGGTTTACTGGGGGTCGGACGCATTTTTGTTAGAAAACAACGCTGCTACACCCCCAGTGGGGGTCGACCCCAGTGACATGACGCGCCCCCATTGGCCAGTTTTCTTTTTCTTTTTTCTTTTTTTCTTTCCTTCCAATCCCGCAGTGCCACGTGACACTGGGGGTGGGGTTTACTGGGGGTCGGACGCATTTTTGTTAGAAAACAACGCTGCTACACACCCCCAATGGGGGTCGACCTCCCGTGACGTGGTGCGCCTCCATTGGCCAGTTTTCTTTTTTTTTTTTTTTTTTTCTTTCCTTCCAATCCCGCAGTGCCACGTGACACTGGGGGTTGTTGGGGGTGGAACGCATTTTAGTTGCGATCCACATCTCATTAAGTTTAGATTTACACTATATGATTTATTTTCCAATTTCATGAGGAAATCATATTTAATAATAATATGGAGTTAGAAAAATAGTCTAAAAAGTGTTCAAAAAAATAATAAAAAATTATAGATTGACCAAATTTATTTGGGTATGATTAACATCATACTAAATTAAAATTTATACCATATAATTTATTTTCTAATTACTTTTCAAAATCTTACTCTAACTCCATAAGCAAATCATATTCAATAATGTTACAAGAGTAAAAAAAAACAAGTCTAAAAAGTTGTCAAAAATGATATGTAAACTAGATTTATTTGTATCACACTAAATTTAATTTTACTACTATATCTTTTATTTCAAATTACTTTTCAAAATCTTTTTCTAGTCCCGTAACTTTTTTTTCAATGTCACATTTGTCAAAAAGAGATTTGCTTTTGGATGGCACCAATTAGTGTTGAACATCATATCTTGATGAATGGTGTATTATTCTTCATAGGACAGAGGTTCTATCCAATAAAAACACTCCAATCATTTTCACAACCAAAATTAATATATAAATAGATATAAATGAAAGAGTGAGAGTAGTGGTGATGAACATATAAAGGTATAGTTCAATGTAACCTTCATGCATGCGAATATCGAAAAAAATTAAATCCTGAAATTTCTTTCTTTTCCAAGTATATGGTTAATGTTATTAATTTAATATATGCATTCTAATATAAGAAAACATAAGAGTCCTTGTAGGAATTAATGAAGGACTTGTACATAAGAGGTAAATAAAGATAAGCAATTGACAAGACGATACCTTATACCCAAATGGAATAATGTATAGATGATCATGTTCATATTCTAACATTCATTCACTTTAATTTAGGAAATTTAACTATCTTGGATTGCTTATAGATATACACATACAATTATATGCATGTGTTTTCATGTTTATCTTAGACTAATTTAGTCCTCAATTATGAAGGATATTTCTTGTCAATTTTTTTTGTAAAATTCATTAATTTGTACAATAAATCATAAAATTTCAAATATAATTATAAAAAAAAAGTGCAAAACAATCAAAAATAAAACAATACCAAAGGTTCATGTAGGTTTTGTATCCAAAACATAAACTTCATGCACGTGATAAGCATGCTTTTGGGGGAAATTATTCAATATTTTCGAAATACCACGTATCTGTACTCCTTAATTAATTATCATTCAATATGCCCTCTCATATTCCTTAATCGAGCAATGATACATGCCTCTAATTTTGGAACTCTAATTGAGCTCTAATGATGTGGCAAAGAATAAAAAAAAATAAAACCAAGGCCAAAACATCACATCACAGTGAGATCTACTCCCATTAGAGCTCCCAAACATTTTTCTTCCCGAATCACCCAACACAATAAAAATGTTTAAGACCACTAAAAGTAAAACTCTAATGAGAGCTCTGCTTATGTGGCAGTAGGCCCCACTCATGAATGACTTGATGTATGTGTATTTTTTATTTTTTTTTGCTCCATACCACATCATTAGTGCCATTGTCAAAGCTCCAAATTTAGAGCTATGAATCATTGCTCCCCAACACAATACATCACCTACACATCTTCTCCATCAATCACAATACTATGAAATACCAGGCGTCTATATTCCGGAATTACTAAATAATTACCTTGCTTTTGGCGTAATAATAGTACTGGTGGACGTTGGAAGCTGACGTGAGAGATAGGTTCGAAATATTACGTGATTGTGTTTTTGTTTAATGATATTTTATAATTTGTTTATCATATCCTTTATTTTACAACTCATTGAGTATATTACTCTACTACTAACAATGTTAGAAACACATAAATATAATTGTGAGTGGTTTTTTAACTATTCTTTCGAGCTAAACAGACTTTTGTTTAATTCTCACTCTGAAATCTAAAAAATAGAAAACACTTTAGTCGGGAGTGTCAGAATTAATACTCCAACGGTTAAATTATCTTGAATATGGGAAGGAATGGGTATGATATTTTCAAGAGAGAGTTTTTATGGGTTGATAGTGCATACCTTTCTTCTTTAACTCACCTTCTTTATATAATCATTTAGTGTAGATATTTTTTACGTAATTTGACCTGTCCGTCATCATTACTTGAATGTCAGGTTCCAGTTTCTTACTATACTTTCGAAAAAGGACAACTTGAGCCTACTTTTGTTCTCCACATAGGTGTCGGCCGTTTCTACAGGCATCCCTTATTCGTCATACTGCTTGGTTGGCAAATGTGCTGCTTGGCATTGAGTTCTCATCAAACCTAATGAGCTTGATTCAGTTTGGGCTTTATGATGAATGAGCCTAAGTGTCGTGTTTGCCGTTTGTTAAGAAAAATTATTTGACTCACATAATAATCTTAGATCGATGGATAAAATTTTACAAATTAGTTAGTATTTTTTGTACTCTATTGCGTATTTGATTTTTATATTCATAGACTTATTGCTATGTTACTGGTTTGACATAAAAAATGTGAGTGAGGAAGTCCATAATTGTTGATGCAAGTACAAAAATTATCATACGGGTCACGATGACCATGTTACCGTGTGCCCATTGATAAGCACTTATTTCTCTATCATTTTTATTTATTGATAGAGTTATGTAATCATTTAACCTCCTATTGGACACAAATAAAATTCTCGAAACACATTTTAATTACTCGACCCAAGTGAATAATAAAAAATAAAAAACTGAAGGTGACGTGGGATAGTGGTAGAGTGGTAGGCTGGGGTGGGGAGAGCATAGGGGGGAAGTGGGCCCCCACATATTTACGTTTCGGAGTGATGAGAGTAAAGACAGTGGTGGGCCGTGGGCCTGCCAGTCTTTTTGCCTAACTCTATCGTCCGGAGTTTGGGTTGGAGCTTCTTCTCCGTATTAGTTTTTTACTTTATTTTATTTTATTTTTAGTTTTAGTTTCCGTAACTATTTTGAGGTGAGAAGTGGAAGACACATTATTATTTTACTTTGAGGCTTTATTAGTGTAATCGTTTTTTATTGAATAAATACAAATACATTTAGGCCCACTTAGTAAAATGGTAATTTTGTTATGGTTATGATTTGTTTGGTGTGTTCAATTAATATTTTAAAGTTTAAATTTCGAAAAATTTCATCGATTAACCATAAGTTAGGAATAGAATAATTGAAGAAATTTTTTGAAGTATATTGTAATGATAAAAAATAAAAAGTGGCAAAACAAGATAGAAAACCGAAATTGGATAGTTATCACTATAAGAGATCCAATTATTTGGTCATTAAGGAGCACAAAAGAAAAAGATAAAAAGAAAGGTCAATTGACAAAAAAAATAAAAATTACAAGATATGATCTATCTAGACCTAAAGGATCAATTCCAACAAATTGAAATAAATAAAAATTTTAATTTATTATAAAAATAAACTATTATTATTATTGTTATATGGATAATGTTTCCGCATGAAAAAGAGAGTAAAATAACAAAGGGAATTTTTTTTCTTTTTACAGAACTAATAATTGTTATAAAAACCAAGCGCTTATTATTATTATTTTATTTTATTTATGTATTTATTTATTGGTTTTGGGAGCATAAAACAACTTTGTAAAGTAGAATTGTAAATACTTTTTTCTTTTCTTACTTTTAAGTTGTATTTGGATCATAAATTTAGGTAGAGATTTAAAAAGAAGGTGAAAAAAAAAAAAAAGTTGGTGAATATGAATGTAATATAGTTACATTTTACTCATATTTTTTCTTTTAATTTTTAAATTCTTACTTAAATTCATAATCTAAACACAACTTTACCATTCATGCTGAATTTGCCAGTAAATTTTATTGTATACAGAGGCCTATTTTGGGAAGTGGGTTATAATCCACTTCTCAGATTATAACCCACTTGCTCTCTTACAAAAAAGCTGTTGCTGCTTATAAGTAGTTTTTCACTAAAAAATTGATTATAACTATCTTCCCAAAATAGCACAGAGTACTTCAAGATGAGGATCATAAGCAAGAATAATTGTATTCCTTGAACTTGGTTGCATTGCATGGGATGGGACAAGATCGTAACCATGAATAATGTGAAACAACAAGGAACACAACAGTCCTACTATTTTTGGGTTTATATAATAAAAATATTTTCTTACACTTAAAAAAGAAAAAAAAGGATTTTGCAACAATTTTATTTATATTTAAAATTAAAAACTCTGATTTTCACTACTTCCATCCTTTAGTCACCACTACGTGGCGGTCATCGTGTAGATAAGGGCTGTGGGCATTCCGTAAAGAATAATGATTGAGAGCTCGAAATTGGCTCCCCCTAATCCCCCTAATCCCCAAAACGACGTCGTTTTGGGGATTTTTTCTTTTTTTTTTTTTTTTTTTCTTTTTTCTTCCATTTTCGGCGAGAGAAGCAGAGGGAGGGAGGGAGAAGCAGAGGGGAAAGAGAGAGAGAGAGAGGAGAGAGAGAGAGAGAAGCAGAGGGAGGGAGGGAGAGAGAGCCCCGATCGTCGCCCTGCCAGCCGCCGATCGTCGCAGATCCGTCGCCGATCGCCATCGTCCAACCCTTCGACATTTTCGAGCTCAAACAGACGGGAAGAGGAGAGGGAGAGGGAGAGGGAGAGGGAGAGCGGAGAGGAGAGAGGGAAAGAGAGGGAGACACACACACACAAATGGGCCCTGCATTCCGGCCGATCGGCCGATCGTCGCAGCGCCACCATCATCGCAGCTCCGATCGGCCTTGCCCTCCGTCGCCGCGCCATGCCCCTCCGTCTTCTTCTTCCTGTTGAAGAAAAAATGGAATTCGGGGGATTAGGGGGAGCTCGTTTTCGAGCTCCCTAGCATCACTGTTCCGTAAATTTTATAAAATTTCTTCTGGAAGTAAATTGAAAGATATTTGAAATATATATATATATATATATTTGCATTTAATAATTTTTTTAAGTGACTAAACTGAGATGTTTTTTAGAAAAAGAGAAAGAATTTGCCAAATTAATTGAGATTTTTTAACAAAATGAATTATTTAAACTAATTAATTAATTTTTAAGTTATAGCCAAACGAAGCGTAAGAAACGTGTGAAACAGCGAGGGACACAACACAGATGGTACTGTTTTGTTTGAGTCAATCATGTCTAGTCGCATGTGGGATATTCATATTCTTTGAACCTCACAACTAAAAAATTGATTGTCTCCTTCCACCATTTGATGACAAAACAATAGCCCTCAACAATTGGGAAAGTCTGCAATTTCAAAATTTAATTCGCATGGGTATGTGTGATGAAAATTAAATTGATAAAATGTAAGATTTATAAGTAAAATGAATTTGAATAATTGATTATTATTTTTGAATAAATTTTGAGTAGATAAATTTGAATTTGTAGTATTGCTACAACAATTTTATTAGAAAATAATTAGGAAAAATTAAAATATGAGATCAAAAATAATTATAAACATATGGAGACTGTAATTTTTTTGCACCCTTATTTATTGGTATATTATTTTTCTAATAAAATAAAGTTTTCATATCCAAATTATGGCAAGTATCATTTTGTGCAAGTATGAGGAATGAGTAATTTTGAAACTTGTTTTTAAGTGGCCTTTTTAAATATTTTTTATTAAATTAATTTTTAATTTTTTAGGTGAGTGTAGACTAAATACTTCCATAAGATATTAATTAAATTTCTTGAACAAGACAAAAAAGCTCGTTTTGGAATGTAGAATGGGACTGTATTGTTTTGTTCTCAACCATAAATATCGTTCAACAACCAATAATTATGTGTGCAATAATAATTTCGAAAACAAAAATGTCTAAGATTCCTTTTTTTTCCACTCCCTTTGACCCCCCCTCTCTCTTATTGATTGGATTTTCTTTTCTTTTCTTTTTTGTTTCCCTTGTCCTCCAATCACCACCTGCCACATGTGTGTGGTGGGGGTGGTGATTAGAGGGGGTCTCCATCACTCCTCTTTGAAAAATATTAATGACAATTCTTTGAACTATCAATAATCATGACCTATGTGTTAAAAAATATGAAATATATAGAATTATTATAAAATGTGTAGAAGTTACAATTAATTAATTTTTTTTTTTCTTATTGATAACTCATTAGACTGTCAATGTCATGTAAAGGGAAAAAAATAGTATGAGAGGGAGATAGTTTCAAAGATAACAAAGTCATATAATTTATGGTATAAGGTACCAATAATTGCCTAGCTTGGATATTCAATAGATGATTAAATTATATATTGTATTTGGATGTTCACCCCACTCGTTAGGTTACAAACTTCTTACAATATTAATTTATGCGGTCCAATATATATTCTTGGACCATGTTCAAATCGTGGAAAAGATAAAATGGTTAATTCATTTAATTATTTTATTATAAAATTCTTATCTAAAGATAATTGGTCTAACTCCGCGGGACCAAATTATCTCGCGTGTACATGACAAAAGGGACTTAAATAAGTTATTTAGAATTACAAAATGTGAACCAAATGCAAGAAAAAAACTACCTCTAAGATAAAATAATTTTATTTCATCATTTCTAATTTATGAATCAAACATGAATTTAGTAAAAAATGAAGCACGGGGTTTGACATTAGGGCTATTTTAAAAAGATGGTTAAAAATTATTTTTCAGTTTTTAACTCATTTTAAGTCACATTATTATCTCTCATATTTTTTACACGTTTTTTTAAAAAAATTTAAAATATCAATTTTAAACTATCTTCCCAAAACTATCCATAGAGCTTCGTTGTTTCAGATGTAGTACTAGTAGTATTAGTAGTAGTGCACTGGCCAGATAATTGATGGGATTTGAAGTTATTAATTAAACTAGAGTCATTCTAGAAAGCAATATGTTAACTAATTATAATACATAAATAAACAAACTATCACACTCATTCATCAGCCACAAAAAAAAAAAAAAGGATTCATGACTGGAAACGTTGTGCCAACAAGTCCAACCAGCCACTCACTCATTCAGATATTACAACAAAGATGACACTGCACACTTTATGAGAGTTTTGGAGTGTTTTTGTTCTGTGTTTTGAGATAAATTTTTTAAAAAAAAATTTAGGGAGAGAGTTTATAATTTTTTTTTTTTTTGATTTGTTTGATTGTATATTTTGAAAATAGTTTTGGAGTTTGGAAGTTTTAGATGATTTGATATTTTATTATAGTTGAATAGATGTGTGTGAGAAAAAAAGTGATTGAGAATGAGAGAATATAGAGAAACAGTGATTGATTGATATGCAAAAGAGAGAAAGTGATTTTGGAAAAAAATTTCAAAATATTTAAACCAAGCCAAATTTTGAAATTTTTTGGATTAAATGATGAAAGTATTCAATTTTCTCAAAAACTGAAACTTCCCTTGTTTATCGCATGTTGAAGGAAAAAAAAGTCAATTTTTTTTATTTTTTTGCTGTTTGTGTTTGTCACACCTTCTTCACCTTCATGACAAAAGTGAGAATGTAATGTCTTTAACAATATATAAGAAAAGGGAAAGTCTACGAAAAATATGATCTCGAATATTATAACAAATATTTATTTAGATTATTTTTTTTATTGAAAAAAGTGAGATAGATTGCATTGAAGTGGCTGTAAATCATGCTTTGATTACCAAAATCATGATCATTGTTTCGTGGTCTGTGGAACCGTTGATAGAAAAATGAATGAAGGAACAAAATTTCATTAGCAAAACAACATGGAGTGAAAACATGACATAGCAACATGACACATGGTTATTATTTCAAAAATGAAAGGTATAAATCAAATTCATTATTGTTTATACTTCATTTTTATAGACTTTTCAAAGTACTTTTGGAGGCATGTAGCTTTTATGAATGAAAATATTAAGAATATTAGTACTCTTAAGAACAATTTTATTAATACACTTTTAAGCTATGCAGATCCGACACCAAGTGATTATGAATCCGACCAAAACTTGCAAAAATGTGCTAATCTTTGTTTAAAAAGAAGTGAAATTAATTTTAAATTTTTTAAAAAATTTAGAAAGGAAAAAAAGTATTTTTAACTCTTTTTCAGAACCAATTTCCAGTCTTACCTCCATCCCCACCACCGGCCGGCAACTTTCTATGGATCATTAGAAAACTTTGGCTACTTTTTGACATTTCTCCGGCGGGCTCGTATATTAGCATAAGTATCAGTACAGAGGCTAAGTGGACGTTTGTATAAGACGTGCTCTATTGGCCAATTCTCTAATGTATTCTTAAATCTGCCATGTACACTTGGTTGGTGGCCTAACACCTAACCCAAAAATTGAAGAGAGAGAGTGACAAAAGGACACATACTTCATCATTCCGAATTATCTTTCACTAACTAATCTCCAGCAAACAAAAAATTATATACCCTCACTAACTAATTAAGTTATCATAGTACGAACATCAAGACAAATGAGCATTTAAATTTTTTTCTTTTTTTTAAAAAAAAGAAGGAAATACTCAATTATCCACAACATTAGATACAAAACAAGAAACAACAATACTACAAATTCAAAAATAAAATAAAAAATACCCAAAATTTAACATCCATCCATAGTCAAGATTTACACAAGATGAGATGCCATAATAAGAAATGCACCATAAATTTGAAATTCTTGACAAATTTCTCAACTATTTCTGGTTCTATAGACTTTTTAATCGAGAAATCATTCTAGCAAGAGAGAGAGAGAGAGAGTAAGACACTCTTACAGTGAAGTGATGGACTGAAATGAGAGAGACACAGGTAGAGAATTTGGTTTCATATATTACAAATCATTAGAATTGGAAAATCTGTACACACTACTACACACAACAACAATTTGATAATAATATAAATTTTACTAGACGTCATAAATATTTCCCTTTCCTCACTGTATTCTTCTTTTATTTTCTCTACTGTTCTTCTTCTTCTTTTTTAATCTTCTAATAAATTCCAGAGGCAATCAAGGTCCACTGGTCCTCCAGCAGAATTGATTGGATCTTCATAAGAGCTCTGACCCATTTCATGGTTCGAAGAGATATCAGTGCTTATGCCGGTCTCCGGCGAGTACTCTGCTTTCGAATACCTCTTCATATTCATCCCATTATTCTGAAGCAAAAACCTTAGTATAGATTGATCCTCCATTAAAGCAGAGTCTGTGTACTGCAAATTCTCTAAATTCGGCGAAAAATGAGTGGAAAAGAGATCAGAAGGCCTGTTGAAGGTGTCAAGCATGGTTTCTTGGGGCTTCTTGTCGTCCTCCATTGGATCGGAGAAGCAGGTCACGTGAGACGTATTGGTGGCTATTCTTCTTGTCTGATCATCATGAGCTGAAGAAGAGTAGTCCATCAATGGAGGCAAATTCTGAGGCTGCGATTCATCGTCGTCTCCGTAACTGTTCATCCTCGCCAACCCAGAAATATGTGTCTTCTTCCCACCTGAAGTCTTCTGGAAAATTCTCGAAATCACCCATTCATTCTGCAAAAAGACAATAAATCCCGAGGGGTTAGCCAGAGGCAAGTTGAGTCATGCATGATAAGCGCCTCAAAAAGTGCTGATCATAAGTTCGAATCATATGAAAAGCTTAATTTCTTTGGGACTTGTGCCCAATAATGATTTCGTATATATACCTAAAAAATAGTCAGGAAAAGAAATTATCATGAAAGAACAGAGTGAAAGCAAAAGAAGAAAACAGAGGATGAGGCTTCTACCTTGGCTGTTTTTGGCAAGTTGTAGAGGGAATACTTGCCCTCCAACCTATATTCATGCATGACCCAATTGGTTTTTTCGCCTTTCGGAGCTCTCCCTTTGTAGAAAACCAAAGTTTTCTTCATTCCAACTAGGGTTTTGACCCTATAAATCTCCTTGTCTTTTCCCGTTGCCTTCCAATAACCAGCATCAGTAGCTCTGTTAGTCCTCAAACCAGTTGGGTACTTCCTATCTCTAACACAGAAGAAGTACCATTCTCTTTCGCCCATTTTCGCTCTCCCTTCATTTTCAATACACAATAGAGTTCATAAGTATGGTTAATTAAGAATCAAAACAGAGTAGCAAATAAAAAGTGTACACAATTAATTAATTAGAAGAGACTTACGAGGCAAATCCCAGGGTTCGACCTTGTTCAAATCGACATCTCCGATGGCTCTAGCACAGAAACTACTGTCAAGAACTTTATGGGAAAGGTAGTGAGTTATAAGCTCTTCGTCGGTTGGGTGGAATCGAAAACCCGGAGGCAATTCCATTTGCTCATCGTCCCTACAAATACCTGAACCTTTTTCCATTCCTAAATATTTCTTCTGAAATCCTCTGGTCTCACAGGTCAAAGCTATGAGCTTTTTCTAAATTCTAAATGAATCTTCTAAGAAATAATCTATAGAATTCAAAACCAAAGAACCAAATAGCTTAAACCCAGATCTTAAAACCTATGAATCTGAAATGGTCTCTCCTACCAATGATCTCTAGAATTCTGTATTGATGCGAGAAAAACAGAGGAAACAAATTGTTAGAGAGAGATGATGACTAAAGAGATTTATATGTGAAGTTAGAAAGAATATGGCTAAAGAGAGGGAATGAGAGGGAAAAAAAAAAGAAAAAAAACTTCTAAGAGAAAAAGATTGAAAGATGTTGTTAAGAAAGGAAGTGTTGTGAAGACAGAACTCCCTAAATAGTGGTTTTTTGGGAGAGAAAGAAACGTGGTTCGTAACGCAACTTGGTGGGCAGGTTCTGGCTTTCACCTCTATCTTTCTCTCCCTCTCAACTTTTCTTTGATTTTCTTTTTTTTATTCCTTATTCAATTTGACCATGAACCCAAGTTACATGTGCCAATAATTAATTTTACAAAACTAAAATTAATCATATAAAATAATTTTAATCATACCCGTTAGTGGATCTAATATTAAAAATGATATGTAGTGGGTTTTATATTCATAGAATTATTATATAATTTATATTTTTAAAAAAATTGTATTATATACTACTTTAACTGATGAATTTTAATTATATTTATTTATTTTTTTTCCTTAAAGTTAAGAGTTTGAAAATAAAACAGTGTTAGTTGCCATCTGTTTAACTAATTTGATCTGCAAAGCAATAGGAATTAAATTACTAAAATAAATTTATCACATTGTTTTGATGGCAAAAGAAAGTCATCTCTCAACAAACCTGTCGTCATAACAACTGTCTGATGTGAAGAAGATTACAAAAGCCTATACCCATTTGTTTTTTCAAAAAATCAGCCAGTAGTTCTTCAGTTTCTTCTTCTTGCTAAGTCAAAATGACCAACATGCCCCCTATTGCCACCATATATCCTCTCAAATATATATATGAAAGTTTTGTACTAGTACTACATAATAATGTTTTCTTTTCAATTATTTTCTTTTGCATTGAAAGTGAAATCTTATGATCCAAACCACAAGTCTCTCCGCACAATCTCATATAAGATTCCGATTTTAACAACCTTACCTGTGAACAACAATCGAAATTTCATGAGTATGCAACTGAGTCTTACAAGCCCAATTGTGTTGCTGGTAAGACTGAGTAATCAACACAGTGGGTGATGATGAAACAGAGTCTTAAAAAACAGGGACAAAAAAACTGGAGTTGTGGGATTGTGTCTTTGCAACCATGGAGGCTTCTTGCAAATTCTTTATAAAAAAACAAATTAACTTTTTTTATAACTATAAATTATATTTATGGTCTTCCATTAAAAAAAACTGTATATATAGTCATTAGAATGATAGAAATTAGCGTCCAAAGCTTCTCAGCATTCTCAATTATGGGAGACGAATAGATAATGCTCTAACTTCGTTTTCAATGTATACGATATAGGTTTGTATTTATATATATTTAATGCCACTTAAAAGATGTAGGACCAATAATTGCTTTGATGTTGCTCACACTAGAAAAGATTCCATACTATGCCAAGTCATGGATAAGGATTTGTAAAATCTTTATATCACTCATAATTATTCAGTAATGTAGGTCATGTTTGATTCATAAAATTAATAGTGAAGTATTAATAATTTTATTAAATTAGTGTGGTATTCACTATCCAATTGGATTAATATCCATTGGATTAATAATCCCACCTCTACCCAATTACTAATAATCCTACAAATTTATTGGATTAATTATCCATTGGATTAATAATCCTAAACCAAAATATTAAAACAAACATAGGATAATTGGGCCCACGGATTAATAATCACAATCCCATACTCTGATCCATCCAATCAAACATGCCCTTATAGTACCAATTCATATTACTCCCAAACCAATAATGGGGCAAGTAGAGCCAACTATGCTCACTTTGGTCTTCAAATGGAGATAAGATCAATCCTATTCATCTTCTTTTACATAGTCTTGTTAGTTGAAAATATCATCTGCATATTTCAAGAATTTTGAATAAATTTTCATGTTATAAAATCATATAAAAAAATCAAAACAAGATATAATATCACAAGATATAATTGAATAATTATGAGTGAAATTTTGACTGTGAAATCATTGTTCTTATAATTTTCCCTTTTTGTGGTTAGAGGTAATTAGAGTTAATAACACATTATCCTCTCAATTATGTCTAAATATCAACTTATCCTCTTTTAATTTCAAAACCATTGATTTAGGCTCCTAAAAAGAGTTTTTTTTGTATGATTTTTAATAATTAAAAATTTTAAAAATATGATTTTAACATTAAGGAATAAACTAATATTGGTTGACTGAGTTAAGTGTAAATAGCCATTCTCGTTACAATGATGAGGAAGTGTGATAGCCCACCAGATTGCATGGAGACAATTTAATTGGAGAAGTAGTCCATTCAATCCTATCATCAATTTCTTAACTTTTGGAACCTACATCAGTAGTATGACCCAAATCTCAGTGAATGCCCAGGGACTAACTCATTTCACAGCATTACCATCGTTGTTTCATTTTCATTAAACGTACTTATCCCGTGAATATTTGGCCAACTGCATTTTTTGTTCACTAGGGATTATTCAAGTCATCACTAATTTCAAACCTGATTTAGTCGGTGTCGGGAGTTCAATTTTTTTTTTTTTTAGTGGTAAATTTTTGATTTTTTTAAAAACTAAAAAGGTTAATATATTTGATCAATTGTTAAAAAAAAATTGAGTGAAGAAATTGATTCAATATTTGACTTTTAAATTGATGAGAAATAATTTAATAATTTAATTTTTTTAAAACCTTCTGAATTATTTTTTATTATTTAATTATTTATTTATTTTTTTAAGTTCTCCAACAATCCTTTAAGGTTGTTGAAAATGAAAAAAATTATTATATACTCCTGAAACTTAACGTGTTAATACTCTTACACTAATCATTATATATCCATCATATATCATGTTCTTTTTTACTTCCTAATCAAACAATGCAAAATTATAAGCCCCACTTCATTTATCAATCATAACACCCGTATCGCATCAAATGGCCTTGCTCCATAAGCATCCAATAACTTTCCTAGAAATAGATTGAAATTCAACCACGTTTCTACGGGCTAGTAATAGCATACAAAGTACATTTTGTAATGGTAAGTCGTGCATTTACACGTAACTCCTTTTTAGTGTATTCTAATTTAGGCACAGTTTGTTCTAGAATATATATTTTTTTTAAATTTATATTTTCATATAATATTTTATATCATAAAAAATACATACAAAGGTGAAGAGAAAATATTTTTTAAGATCAACAAAAAAACAAATTGATTTAGATAAAAATTATTTTTTACAATTTAAATAGTAAAAACATTTTTCAAACTGAAGTGTTATCAATACTATCAATATATGATAACCACTTCTATTAACGCTATGAGATCATTACCATCACTTTGCCATTGCCCACACCAATACTCAACCACCACTAGGGATTGGCGGTGGATGGTGGGATTTAAATGGACCCCCGCTAGTAGATGATGGGATTGATCCCTTAGGAATTAGTCCGGACAAATTAATCCGGACACCCTGAGTTATAAAAAAAAAAATACTCAACCACCACCACCACTGCTGCACAATGACCACCACTGACGTGTCTTTATTTGTTAATGCTTGCTACCTAACCATTATCGAGTGAGGCTCCACTCCTTGTAATTGTCATTACTTTCGAAAATGCCCTCTTTCTTTACCTTCCGTACGTCACATTACTCGGGACATAGTTGTCATTTTGAAACAATACACGAAAAATTAGAAGAAGCCAAACAAATTGTAATTGAATTAATAATTTAACAAAATATATAATTTTATGTTCACTTAACAAAAATTAGAATTTAACTAATAGTCCACTCGAAAACTACAAAATTAATCATTTTTCATAATTTCAAGTCAGTTCAAATATGGATACACAAATAGAAAAGGTTGATACTTCCAAAATTAACGATCTTAAAAATTCTAATCTCATCTAAATTAATTAATCCAAACAAACATAGGCTAATGTGAAGAGAGGTGAGATAATAGTAACAATGTCCTTCATTTGTCTTCTAATTAGAGTATAATGTAATAAAATAATTAAAGACACCCAATAATTACCTCATTAAATAATTCTTTTTCATTTTAAGCCCTCTATCATGCCAAAAGTAGCCCTTTCTTTCGGGCAGTGCTCATCTTCAGTTGAGTTTCTTAATTGGAGTTTTTTATTGTGCTTCTGTGAACCCATCACGAGACTCATGTCAATAATTTGAATCGTTAATATATAGGATTCGTCGAATATTTCATCTTTGTAAAAAATTACATTGATCAGATATCAATAACTACTTGATCAAATCATATTTGTTTCAATAATTTATTTTTAAAATCATAGTTACCGTTAACACAAATTTAATATAATCAAGTGACTATTGATATGCAATTAATATGATTTTTTAAAGATATGAATTACTTAATGAGTCCTAAATATTAAACAGTTCAAATTATTAATATATACTCCATAGTAAACTCACGAGGTCTAAAAAGACACTCTGATTTTAAACTGAAAAGAAGCCTTGACGCTTTCTTTCTCATTAGGAATTTAATAAGTAATTAATTAGTACAAGACTTGCGTCAGCTTTAGCTAAGTTTGAGGTATTTCAATCATCCTGGAAATTACAATAATCCAACGGTTGGAAATGAAGATTACAGTCAACGACTATATCTTGCCGCGTAATATGCAAATAAAATGAAATAGGACAGTGCCGCCGATTCCGACGGAGAGTTACCAGAACTGTCCACTTGGAGAGTTCTCATTGGTTGTTTAGAAAATAGACCTAACTTTAGCTAACGAAAGAGTTGAAAATCAAACCTCATTCAATTGTGGGCCATGTTCTCCTCTGTTCCGACATGATGCCACGACAGGGAACTGGCACGTGGCACAGTGTGGTTCGTGGGAAAGTCCCATGTTTGACCATTTTTTTATAACAGAAGTTAGGCAACCCATTTAACATATAATCAACATTTGCAATTAGATATAGATATAGATATAGAATATGAAGGTTGAAGCATTTCACATTATCACTGCCTGCTCTTTGTTGACTTTAATACAGTTTTGTGGATATGATTTGGATATTATTATCCAGATTAGAAGAATTTAGGTTCTCTTGATCACCATTTGTACTTAGTTTGACAATTAATTAACTTTTGAAGATGATAAGTATGAAAAAATTAATCTCTTTTTTTTAGCAACTTCTCAAATGTAATGAAATGTCATTTTTATATTTTTAAGAGTGTGAAGAAAAATAAGTGCAAAAATACCTATGAATAATCTAAGTTTAAGAATTTTTTTTGTGCTTTGACTCATTATTACTTTTGACTTTGGATCATCTAAAGTTATATTTAATTGAAAAATAATATTCAGTGAGTGTATGGGGTTTGTTTTTTCAATAATTTTTTTTTGTTAACTTTTTTTCTCCATTTTTAGTATATATATATAATATATATATGCATATATATTTTTTTAATTCGAAACACTATATAGTTTTGAGTTCTATAAAACTAGACAGATATAAAAAGTTAAATTTCTTTAAAAATTTTGAACAAAAAAGAGTCTAGAAAGGACCCAAAAAATAAAGGTTGGCTTTTGAATTTTTTTTGGACTTTAGTGATATATATATATTAAACTTTTTAGATTTGTGACAGACTTAAAACGAATATGGTAATGATATATCCCACTAAAAGTGGTGCTCTAAAGTATCACTAATGAGTTGGCAAGCACTTTTAAAAAAAAAAAAAACAAGACACAAACAGTGGGTCCCGTCCATTGTCACATCACTAGTGGTGCTCTCTTTTAGTGGTCTCAAGCATTATTGAAACGAATAAAATTTGACATATTTGGAAAAAGATCACTACATACCATTTTTTTTTAATTGTTTTAAATGTACTTTTTTTGCTAGATACCAAACACTCCCTTGGTTAGGTTGTTGTCACCACCCAAACCTGCTTCTATAGGTTTAGTATCGTAACCATCCAGTAATCTTAGAATTACCAAAAGCCTCTAAACAAATTGAACAAAATACAGGGATTAGCGGAAGTAAATACAAACATATAATGTCCATTGAGTTGTGCAGATATACATGGGAGAGAGAATTTAAAACTTAATTTACAAGATTGTGACATCATCCTCGCGTCACCATATATATAGATACACAAAAGATATGTTAAGCCAGTAACAGAAGAAATACAAAAATAAGCCTTAAACATTGTTCACAAAAACTAGACCACTTCTCAAATGGGAACCTCCTCAAGAGGCACAATGGCTAGCTAACAAAATAGAACTCCAGGTAATCAACTCTGAACCTGGTTACACACCTGGTCATCTACATACATAAATAATACGGTGAGCTGGAGCCCAGTGAATAATAATAAAATAAAGGGTTTATGAATGATGTCCAGAACAGATTCAGAAATCAGAGTTCATATCAGAAACAGATTCAGATTCACATACTTTTCCAGAAGTCATAAACAGTTATATGTGGTACATCCATTAGCTATCAGATCAAATTGGTCCTAAAACCCATATGCATAGTCTATACCGATGACCATAAAGGTCAATATCTTGTACACAAGTAGCCATGGTATTGTATCCTCCAGGTGAGGGCCACGTGAACATAGACCACGATATTGTTTCCCCCGGGAAAGGGCCATAACATCATAAGCCACGGTATTGTTTCCCTCGGACGAGGGCCACGTGAACTACGGATGCCACAAATACATTTCAAAAAATTGGACATTCATTCATGATTCATAAAATAGTATTTCATAAACCAAATCATATCTTATCATTCTGAAATTACTTATAATCAAATATAGCTTTACAGAGATGTTACTCACAAATAGCTTCGATAGCAGAATAGTCAAAACAAACGGATCAGACAGTCTATGGCACGTGACCTACACAAACACATAATGGATACACATTGAAATATACGCTTGGAAAACACTTAACTCATTCTTAGTGTGTTTCTAATCCTTATCATCATTATTATGTTTTAATTAAGACTTAGGAATACCTAAGATGCAATGAGCATGCCAAAATGTAAGTTAAAACACTTAGTCAAATTTTCAAAAATAGGGCAGTTCGCTCTAGTGCAATTTGGTCGCTTGAGCGGATCCCTTGGTCTACAAAACTTCGGAGAGCTTTCATTTTACGCTTAAGCAAAGAGCTTGGTCGCTCAAGCCAAGATGGAAAACAAATGGTGGTTGCTCGAGCACAGGTTCTGCCGCTCGAGCCTAGGCCCATGTCTGCAAACATATTAGGAGCTCGAATTTTGCGCTCGAGCCAAGATGTAAAACAAAAAGTGGTTTCTCGAGCGAAGATTATGCCGCTCGAACCAACCCCCAAATTCTGCAAAAGTACTGGGAACTCGTATTCTTCGCTCAAGCGCAGACTCCATCGCTTGAGCGAAAAGTGCAAATTCTGAAATTTCCAGATCTACTTCCCAAGTTCAAAACTCAAATTCAAAGCTTTAAAACACATCCTTTGGGAGCAAAACTTGAGAAAACATGTTTAAACTTGTATAACATCATAAATTAAGGCCTTGTTTGGCATCTACTATATAATCCATCTTTTTATCTTTTTTCCATCACATCACCTCTCTACTTTTCTGCACATCTTTTCGTAAAAAAACAAAAAGTACACTTTTTTAGGACACCCCAAACCAACCCTAAATATCATTTCACAAAATCAAGGCTCAAAAACAATGCCAATTGTTCAAACTCAAACTTGAAACTTGGAAAACATAACATGCATGAGTTGATATGAACTTCAATCTTCCAAAACATGATCGAATGAGATAAAAGGATGTAAAACATGATGAATTCCCACAACTAAGTTCATCTTATTACATACATGAGAGAATTTCTTAGAAAATATGCTCTAAAAGCAATGAAATACACATGCATGTATGAATTGATCTTCCTTTCCACTTCTTTAGCTTAATTCTTGCATCTCTTAGCTCAATTCTCTTGAATTCATGCATGAACCAACTCAATTACAAAATTAAAGGCTTGATTTCTTACCTTAGGTGTTCGATTGGGTTTAAGATGCCTAATTCTTTGAGCTAGGAGGTCAAATTTCCAAAGTTCCTTCCAAATGCTAGCTTTCCTCTCTTAAGTTCAAACTTCTCTCTCTTCTCCCTTACATTTTTGTCTCAAGGAGGATAAAAATGGTGAGTCTAGAATGTTTGTAAGCCTTATATAGGCTTGATTAAGAAGTTCAATTAAGCTAGACTTACAACTAACCAATTGGCATTATTTTATTTTAATTATTTGGTTCCGAATCAAATTTCAATTAAACTTACCATAAATTCTTGAAAATTCCAATTTACACATTAACTTAGCCAATTTCGTGATTGGATGCTGATAAGGCCTTTAATTCGCATACCCAAACAGAAACACAAACATATATTCCTACCATAGACAGATATAAATACAATTAACACATAGCACATACAATTAACTTAGAATTTCATCTTAATTACTGATTAAGCATTCTTAAATAAGGTTTAATAGCTAATCACAGGTCAGAGTTATTACAATTGTGCATTTACGTTGTATGTAAGATAATCTTTATCGGGCTGTGCTAGATCCCCCGAAAATGGGAGACCCCTAAATCCCCGAAAATTCAGAACAAGGCAAAAAAAAAAAAAAACATGCCCAAAACGACGTTGTTTTGGACATTAGGGGGATTAGGGGGGGCATTTTTAGGGGGACAAATCATTTTCCATCTTTACTCACACAATTAAATTTGTTTTCTATTTTTGTATTTTTTTAGTCAATATCATCATTTGAATCATTGCTATCCTATTTCTATTTATGAATTTGATTAAGATTTAAATCTCATATGGACTAATATAAATTGATTTTACAATTAACTTCTGAAATTTGACCGCAAAGACTTGGATTCTAAAATTTCTCACTTTGTTTTTTATGATATACGATGATAATTTGCTTCATCCTTTCTTTTGTTTTTTTCACTAAATTTAGAAAACGAACAGAGCTATAGAGTTAAAGACTTAATACATAATTCTGACCAAATTAAATTTTTTACATTTAACATACTCAGTATGGGTGGGTCAAAATGACTTACAGATTAAAAGTAACTTAATTTAAACCCATTAATTTAGAAAAATGTCTCGCAACTCAAATTTTGTGGCTCAAAAGTGGCTCAAATGGCCAAAACGACGTCGTTTTGGCCATTTTTTATGTTGTTCTGTACTCAAAACGACGTCGTTTTGACCATTTGAGCCACTTTTGAGGCACAAAATTTGAGTTACGTAGCATTGTCGATTAATTTAATCAACAATTTGTGTTACTTTAAGGTAACATGTTGAACAACATGGTTAGCCCCCAATGAAATGGAGCAAATGTCTAATGTGAACATGAAATTAGCTAACTTTTATTGAGGCAAAAACATTATGCGAGTGATTCAAAACAGGTGTTAAAAATCCACCACACACAACATTATAAATTATTTAAGGCCTCGTTTGGGAACAGGCTAATTTAGTAATTTTTTGACTATTTGGCTAAAAAGGTAGGTAAAAAAAACTTATATGTTTGGGATGACTTTTTGGCTAATTACGAAAAGATGTGCAAAAAGTAGAGAGAAAAGAGAATCTTTGACTTTTTAGTATGAGTTATTGACTTTTTGGCTAAAAAGATAACTTTTTGACTTTTTGACTAAAGGTGTAAGTCCCCAAACGGGGCCTAAGTGCCGACAAAAAATGTAATGATGGATACTAAACATTTCTCAATCAAGTTGATAATTAGGGACATGAAAAATTAGGTAATGATGGATACTAAAAAGTTGTGTTCTTCGTACAGTGTATATAAATGAATAGTCAGGGCTAAGATATTTTAGGATTATTTTGAAAAGTTGATTTTTTTGATTTTTTTTTTTTTTTAAATGTGTAAAAAAGTAAAGATGTGAAGTGATTTAAAATAGGTTAAAAATCAAAAATTGACTTTGGAGTGTTTTGTGAAGTTGGTCAAAAACTAATTTTTTTGACTTTTTTAAAAAATATGTAAAAAATATGAGAGATGATGTGATTCAAAATGAATTAAAAGCTAAAAGTGACTTTTAATCCACTTCCAAAAAGGCCTTTTAACCATGTTTCCAAATTAGCTCCCAAAGATTACTGTTTTATAAGGAGCAATTCAAAGAATCTAATCAATTTGATGGTCTAAACCAAAACAAGGTCTTAGTAGTTTGTGTTTTGATTTTCATTATCCACGGTATCTTAAGTATGATTATAAATAACAACAATGATAGAGAGTTTAAAGAGAGCTCTAGTGATGTGGCAAGAGAGCAAAAAAAAAACAAATAGGCACACACATCACATTATATGTAAGCCCTACTCCTTGTCACATCACTGAAATTCTCTTTAGAATTTCAAAATAAATAAACAAGTTTAAGGGCATAAATATCATTAACAATAATTTGATGGATAAATGATCAACCACGTAAATAACTGCATAAAATATAAGTGGAGTAACATTATTTAAATATAAAAGATTGTTTTATAAAAGATAATGTCGTATTTTATTTTTTTGTAAAATTTGTTTTATATTATTGTAATTTAAAATTTTGGAATTACCGACAGCATTACTATTGTCCAAAAAAAATATATTATTTTATTTTTTATATGAGGATAAATTTTTTTTTTCAAACATTTATACAAGCATGAACCTTCCAAAATTGGGACCTAAAGCAACTAAAAACTATTCAATTAACCTTGGACCCCACTAATGATATTTATTGTGATCAATTTTGCGTCTATATAGTTATTAACTGTTTGATTGAAGTTGAGAAAACAAATAACAATTTGGTCATATAATCTCGTCAAATAAGTAGGTCTCATTTTTTTAGTGGAGGCAAATTGAATGGACAGTTTATTCAAAGTCTATTTTAATCTGAAAATCTGATCTATTTATTTCGTATTAAATTGATTCTATAATTGTAATTATATTTTTTCATCATATTTTTTTCTTAAAAAAAATAAATGATAAATACATTATTTTAAAAATTGACTATCCATTTTTTCAAAAATAAAAATAATAAAATAATGCAATTAATTAACGAACCAATATGATTTTTATGGGAATAATCAATACATAAATATTTATAAAATGAACTGGAAACAATCAGCCTCCTTTTTCAATGTAGCTAACCATAAAGGACTAGAGATCAAAGTTAATGTGGTCATCATCCAAAATCACCAATAATTACCAAAACAAAACATGTTAAAAAAATAGATCATACTAACACAAAAAGATTATCGAAGTCAATGAGTGGGAAACACTGTATCTGAGAAGGATAATATATAGTAACTGTTTATTAGAATACTAAAATGATTTTGTAGTAGTCAAAGATAGTATAATATAATTATATTTATTCTTAAAAGATGCTGTGAGACAGCATAAGCTGAAGAATTAAGCAGCCATCATGAGTCATGAAGATGGAAGTTCCAACCAACAAGTGTGTGTGTGTGTGTGTGTGTGTGTGTGTGTGTGTGTGTGAGAGAGAGAGAGAGAGAGAGAGAGAGAGAGAGAGAGAGATCTGTAAGAGGTGGTAGATCCTGTTTGGTTTATTCTACAACCACCAAGGATCCTAACCATTCCTAATCTTTAACATATTTCTTCATTTTTTCTTCTTTTCTTTTAATTTTAATTTTATTTTATTTTTTGCTTGGATAAGTCTTAATTGACTTGTAAATGTATTTCGAAATTATTCGGTAATGTCTAAATATTTTTGACAAATAAAAAAATCATAATACATTGTAAGTGGGAATTCTTTATTTTCAAATACTTAATTAATATTGTCGCATTTATAATTTTTTATCTAAATGCTTCTACACTACTAAATAATTAAGAAAAAAAATTTCTACATACATTTCAGCTGCGGTGTTACTGTTTGATTGATTTGAGCATTCATTGTATACTTCAATGAAATAGTTGATAATGGATTATTACAATGGACAATCTTTGATGGTGATCACAAACACAATCTTATACTGTTATAAATAATAATATATATATATCCATAAAAATTCATACAAAATAATGATACGTCTCATTTATATTTAAACATTGAAAATTTAAAAATTGTGTCACTATTGTTCAAGATTACAACAATATCATTGTTACATTTATTTTATATAATTTTTTATATAAAAATTATGTATATTTATAGACTTTTCAACATAGCACTATTCTCTTTTTTTATTTATTTTTATTTTGCCTAACTTTAAAACACTGTTTTTTTTAGGGGAACTTTAAGACACTGTTGAAAGTTGAAAATAGTGAGAGATAATTCATTTGAAGTTTGGAACTTACCGAAATAAGTTTGGTCTCAGAGCTCCAGAAAGAAACCACGTATTATTGTTGTGCACAATGGCTTGGGACTTCTCTAATCAAAATTCTCATTCCTTTGTGTTGATTGCATCTTCAATTACACAATTGTTTCAAGAGTTTTGTATTTTAAAATTTTAACTATATCAAATGGGTTAATAATGAATTAAATGCACCTATTTTATTTTTATTTTTATTTTGTATTTTGAACCTAGACTATTTATTTAAATAACTAATATAAAATTATTATAAAAATAGTGATTCTTTTTTCTTTTCTTTTTTTGATTTATAAAATGGATATGCAGATAGATTACTCCAACATATCCGTCAAGAAATATTACCTCTTAACACCTATAGTATATCTGCAGAAAATTTCACCGCACTTACATCGAAGTTGAAACTTAGACTCTCAACTGCACCAAACTTTAAAAAATATATTTAACTCCAATAAAGAGTTATGAAAACTTGAATCCATTCTTGAATGAATAACTCAAAAGTCGAAAGAACAAAAGTGAAAACTTAGGACAAAATTTTTTGGGTCCCCAACTATATGAATGTACCATGAGTTGCCACGTACGTAACTTAATTACCACTTTCTTTTCAAAAGCATTGCGATTCATTGGACTTTGTAGTCACATAAAAATTAGTCCATGCACCAAAGTACAGTCCACTTTTTTTAATTTTGGCGGCCAACAAATTTTTTGAAGTTCATGTACAACCTAAGACAATATCTCGCTTCAATTCTAATTCTAGTCTTAGAATGGCTATATTTTTAAAATTTTAAATTTTGTCCACCATTTAAAATTTAAAATTTAACAAAAAGTTTTGATCAGATATTTAGTAGTTGTTTGACATGCACATTATCTTATTTGAGTCACAATCATTTTATTTAGATCACATTATTTTTTATTTGAGTCACTTCATCTCTCTACAACATCATTTCAAGCCCGACTCATATTTAATATTTTTTCATAAAAAGTTAAGAAGCATACTAATTTAGCACTTCCTAAACAACCCCTTAATGAGTAAACAAAATTTAAACTTCTAATTTACAAAAAAAAAAACTAAGGTGATGCAAAATTGTTGAAACCCTATTTTTCAATTTATATATAAAATTGGAAAAAAGTCATTTTTTTATTTGCAAGGTATTGGATTGTACATGGTGAACTTCCACACTAGACACCTTTATTTTTGGATCATAATTGATTATGGTCGTACTTCAATAATTTCTTCTATTGATTTTATAGATCTTTAGATCATTGATTTATTGATTTAATAATTATACAAATATAATTATATTGGTCTTTACAAATATAAATGATACATATAATTTAAAAAATAAATCGTTTAATTTTTTTGAAAACAAACATAATGAAATTATGCGGTTACAATCATTGAATCAATTTGATTTTTTTTTTATAAATAACCTACCCATATAGTCTTACAAAATGAATGAAATACATCATCAAAGTAAGAATCATGAATCATCCTTAAAAAAAAAAATACAAAAACAAAACAAAGACAAAAAAAAAAGGTGAGAGCCATCATAACGCATGTACACAAACGCATGAATACAAATTGGACATCTCTAATCTACATGTATGATGGAGACAATCAAGTCCCTATTGCAATTATACTAGGGCCCAAAAAAATAAGGAAAAAAAAATTATCAAGAAGCTTCCCTTTTTTTTTTTCTTTTTTTTAAGGTTAAGCAAAATAATACCATATGATTATGATTATGATAAAATTATGAAGCTAATTGTAATATAGATTTTATACTGGTTCACATATAACTTTATTAAATTTTACTAACAAAAACAAGGAACCAAGATTTTTATGTAATGGGAAAAGACTCAGACCCCCACTGGGGGTGACCCGCACTGGGAGGTGACCCCCACCACCCCCAGTGAAATGTGATTGGCCCATATTTTTTTTTTTTTTAATCCTCCTATGGCTGCCCCCACGTGTATGTGGGGGTTGCTGGGGTCTAGATCACTGCTCTTTATGTAATATTGACTAAAAGTATATTTTAAATATAAAATTATTTACCTATAATGATACAATGAATTTGGTCAAAAGATGAGCAAAAATACTCATAATCAGACGAATTCGAATTATAATGTTAATATACATAATTATATATGGTGTTTTGGCAACTTAACTTTTAGTCACTTTTTTAGGTGTGTAATAAAAGTTAAAAGTTGACTTTTTTATATTTTTTTTCATTTGGAAAGTTGGTTTTCAGCCACTGGTGAAATTATAATTCTACCCCTCATGGGTCAAATTGTGCTACATGGATGAAGTTATAAATATTTTAAATTGAATGGGGTAATTTGGTCATTTTATTGTGATTTAACATCATAAATAAATATTAATGAAAAAAGCTAAAATAACTTTTTTACCAACTTTTCAAATCATTTATCTAAAACAACTAAAAACTTGATTAAAAGTCAAAAAAAAAACTACTTTCTCCCATCTTCCAAAAAAAATAAGCCGTATTCGAGCATTCTATCCATCATATATGCACAGTGGAAAAGCGGGCGGAGGTCATAATTTGGGCTTTTTGTAATAGGTGTGGCTGTGTCTCTTCTTGACCACAAAAATGAAAATAAAAAATAAAAAATAAATGAATGAATGACCTATTATGGTTTGGTCATCATCAATCATAGGTGGGGGTCATTTTAGAAGTTAGATCATAAGGCTGGGGATGAAGGGCATTCCCTGTAATTGACTACTGATGTTGAGTGAATCACTTCCCAATTTGCATGTGCATTATAATTCATTTGAGTTTTGAGTCTTTTTTAACTACAAACCAACAAAAATATTATATTACGTTGAATGTGAATATAAAAATATAATTATTGTAGCATCATTAATATATAATAATTATCTTCAATGACTTTCTTTTTGAAAATGCCAAATTAGTATATAATATAGTGTTTTGTGATTTTTTAATTTCAAGTGAAAAAAATATTCGCATCTAAAAAAAATTGAAAAAAATACATATATCATTGTGCGTCTTAATTGTGTGGAATTTTTTTATTTGTCAAAGTCACGTTATTTTAGATGGATTTATATACAAAAGTTCTATATGTAAATTATTCCCTCTTATATTTTGGCATGTTACATTTTAAAAAATATTATGATTCGACAATCTTACTTTAATTGTGTAAACCTAGTTTTTTTTTTTTTTTTTTTTTTTTTTTTTTTTTTTTTTTAAATTTACAATGTTAAGTACAAGGAAAATGAGTTGGACCCCCTCAAGGAGGCACCCCCTTTGACCCCCCTCTCTTCCTGATTGGCCAGTTTTCTTTTTTCTTTTTCTTTTTTTCCTTCTCCTCCAATCACTACCCGCCACATGTGTGTGGGGGTAGTGGGGGTAGTGATTGGAGGGGGTCTCAATCACTTCCCTAAGTACAAATATCATTTGTTAATCCTATCATAAGAGAGAGAGGAGGAGGAAGAAGAAGTATTGCCTACTTTTTGCATTGTTTTACAATGTTATAATTAGACATTTTGTTTAAAGATTTTATTATAATTTAACTTTAACGGCGATTATAACATGTTATTGGAGTTGCCGTTACAACTAACTACTAACCTAGGTGATCATGTTGTATTGAATTTTCTTACCTTTTATTATATAAATATGATTTGTTAGAAATTTTAGTGAATAAAACTTTTAAGAACATCTTCAATGGTTTGTTATTGGAGCTATCATTACTATAATATAGCAGCTGTGTTGAAAAATGATCCAATGGTTGAATATAGCAACTGTCAAATTTGAGAAATGTCAAAGCTTGTGTCAAACAAGCTTTGGCAGCTGTCATTTGTGCCAACTCAGCCAAAACTAACTATTTCCCTCCCTCCCATTCACCCACCCACCCACCCACTCACCCAACAAACTGTTTCACCATTTTTTTTCAAAAAAAAATCCAATAATTTTTATTTTAATTTATCCGAAATCAGCAAAGTTTTTTTTTTTTAACAAAATCAGTCAACAACAATCAATAAATCTTAACAAAATTTCAAACAAATTCAACAAATCTCAGATTCAACAAAAAAAAATTCAACAATTTCATTGGAGCTCAACAAGCAATTTCATAACTTCAAATCTCAGAATCTCAGAATATAAGCAAAACTAAAAATAATAAATACATGGTTTTCGTAGTTCAAAGTAGATCTGGTGGTGAGTCACTGCATCGAAGGAAGTGGTGAAGATATCGCCGGCGATAGGAGCAGATCTAGTGGTCCTTGGTTCAGAATCAGCGATCGTCTCTTCGATCTTGTCCAACATTGCCAATCCATTCTAGGAGTGTGTGTGGAAGTGGTGAAGATATCGCCGGCGATAGGAGCAGATCTAGTGGTCCTTGGTTCAGAATCAGCGATCGTCTCTTCGATCTTGTCCAACATTGCCAATCCATTCTAGGAGTGTGTGTGTGTGTGTGTGTGTGTGTGTGAGGAGTGAGAGAAATAGAGGGGCAGGGGTAGACGGCGGCGATTGGCGTTGCTAGAGAGCAAAGAGAGAAGTGAGAGGGAAAGGGGGAGGGAGGAAAGGTTGGTCTTCGACAATTGGGGGTAGACACCGTCGCTAATCAAAGAGAGAGAGAGTGGGAGTGATAGAGTGAGAGATGGGGATGAAAGGTTGGTCTGCGGCGATTGGGGATAGACACCGTCGCCGATCGAAGAGAGAGAAAAGAGAGATAGAGGGACACTGAGAGGGAGAGAGAGAGATAGAGAGGGAGGGAGAGGGAGAGGTAGAGGGAGAATGAGAGTGAGAGAGTGAGAGTGAAGACTAGGGCTGCAAACGAATCGAGCTGGGCTGAGCTTTGTTGGGCTCGAGCTTGGGTCGTTTACTTATCGAGCTCGTTTATTGAGCTTGAGCTCGGCTCGATAAAGAACTAGACTCGAACTCGGCTTGGCTCGTTAATATTAATGAAACTCGAGCTCGGCTCAACTCGATAAATTTTTTTAAATATTATTATATTATTTAATAAATAAATAATGTATTTATACTATTATTTATATTATTTATATATTATTTATATATAAAATAATATATTTATTATATAATTTATATAAAGCTAAACTAGTCTAATATTCGAGCTCGAACTCGGCTCATTTACTAAACGAACCGAGCCGAGCCGAGCTTGTTCATGAAAAGCTCTGTTCATTTGCAACCCTAGTGAAGACAGAGTAGAGAGTCAAGATGATTCTGGATCATTCATCTTAACCGTTGGAAATGGTTGAGATGTACGGTGGTGATCTATCTTGGAAAGGCAAAAGAGTCGTTATGCTCTTTTTGCCTGGAAAAAAAAAAAAATTTAAAATCAGTACAAATAACAGCTATAAATGTTTCAATTTTTCAAAAAAAAAATTCATTTTTTATATTTGTCTAGTCAGGAATAATGTAAATATAATTTTTTTTAAAAACAATTAAAAAAAGTCACAAAAGACAAAAAAAAAAATAAACAAAAAGAAATTATTAAAAAACCTATATCCAAATAACATTTACAAATTTGGAGGGAAAGTTGGTTGAGATTTGCCAAAATAGCATGTGACTATTGGAGCACAATTGTTATAATTTGGCAAAATAGCACTATTTATTGCGAAATCATAGCAATAGTAATGCTATTTTAGCAAACACCATTGGAGATGCTGTAAGGTAGCATTTGGTTTGATTTTTAAATCATGATTGGATAAAAGAAATTTAAAATTCATAATGAAACAAGATTTTCAAAATTCAATTCAAAAACTTTTTTTAAAGCTCATAACCAAATTCTTTTCAAAACTCTATTTAAAAAAAATAATTAAGTTTTTTTAAATTTTGTTCTTTAAAATTATTTTTTATTTTTTATTATCTTGAAAAAATATATTTTTTTATTTTTGAAGAAAAATATTTTTTATTTTTTAAATTTTTTTTGGGTTATTTTTTTAAGTATTGGACAAGAATTTGTCATGATTTAGATATATATAGACGATCCAAAATTTTTTAAAATTTAAAAAAATTAAATATTTAAAATTAAAATTAAATATTTTTAAAAATAAAGTATGTAAAAATAAATTATATATTAAAAATATTTATAAAAATATAGTGCACAAATGTAATAAATACAACATATATTAAAAAAATAAAAAATATTTACAATAAAAATATTTATCCTAAAAAATAAAAAAAAGAAAAATAAAAAAAAAATTTAAATATTAAAAAAAATAAACTCAAAATAATTCAAAATACAACTCAAAATTTTTAAAAAAAAAAATTAGACTCACAACCAAATAAATTATCTTTTCAAAACTCATTTAAAAAACTTATCTTTCAAAATAAAATTCAAAACTCAAATCTCAAATAAAAAACAAATGTTTCGTTTGGGAAGTGGGTTGGCTTTTTGACTATTTTAACTTGAGACTAGAAAGCGTGATTTGGGAAGGACTTTTGATTTTTTTGACTTTTTTGTGAGAGAAAGAATGTAATGGTTATGAGTTAGATGTGATGTTTTGTCTTATTAAACTAAAAAATCTATTTCGTTTTTTGTGACTATTTTAATCAAAAAAAAATCTTCAAATCCAACTTTCCAAACAAAACCTTCAAGTAAATGATGAACCATTAAAGTTTGAGTAAAGTCATTCAACAAAATTTAACAAATCATTATTTTTCACTATTCATGACATGCAAACGATGTCATCAATGAATTAACTACATTTGTATCTTTCCCATTTTGCTGAGTCTGAAATTTTCACGCATAAAAGTTAGAATTTGCCACTGGGATTGAAATTCCGGTACATATATCATAACCCATTAATTTCTTCATGTTTGGTCACCGCCTTTGCGGCTTTAATTACCCTTTTTTTGTATCAGACTTTTAAATCTTTTTTTGTTTCTGTTTTTGAAGTTTGAAAGAAAAATGACGGCAGAGAAATGCCAACCCATGTGCTTAGATGTGTTTGACAATCTCTTCGTATTTATTATACTACTTGATTGATAAACATGACTTTATTAATCTAAAACAAAAACAAGTTGAGACATTATTGTATTGTGCGAAGGAAAAAGTTATAAATTTTAAATTTTTTATTAAATAAATAATTAAATATTTTATTTGAATATTTAATTATTTATTTAATAAAAAATTTAATATTCATAATATTTTGGACTATTTTAAAAAGATGATTATAATTAATTTTTTAATTAAAAATTACTTACAAACTATTTATAAATAATTTTTTTATGAAAAAGGCAATGAATTATAATTCGAAATGTGAATTATAACCCTCTTTAAAAGAGAGGCATTTATGCTGGTGTGAAACCTTCCAATTGAGAATCTGTGTTACAAACTTGATAAGACTGACCTGACTTTACTGCGTATGACCACGTGGGAAAAAAATTGGAATAAATAACAAAACAAAAATGCTCGGCATATTATGATTAATTTGAATATTGTATAAAATATAGGGAGTGTGGCCTTTAATAAACGGTTTAACCTATAAGTGGCAAAGTCGGATTTATGGTGTCTGTTTTTATTTGTGTTTTTATTAGGGAAGAAAAAATTGGGAAGCTGACCTGGCAAGATGAATAATTTTGGTATTAATTTGTTTTTCATTAATATTTCATTAATTATTTTATATTTCTTATTTCTTTAAATTCTTACTTATAAATTATAAAATTTTAAAATTTCTTTTCTTTTTTCAATTAATACCAAAATTATTCTTATAAAAATATTCTAACCATTTAAATACACCCCCCATGTCCCAAAAAGCCTCTCTCCCAAAATCGTAACAAAACCCATGGACAGTGGAACCTCTCAAACTAGTGGAAAAAATTTGTGGTAATTAAGAAATTTTTTCTTAGCTTTATTATGAGGTTTGTCAATCTGTTTTAATTTTTTTTTTTCTATTACCTCTTTTCACACACACAACACAATCCACTTTCATACTGTTGGAAAATTGGTTTATATAAGGCATATTTTGGGCCGACTTTGAGCCCAAAATAGAGTGGGCCCCAAACGTATTTTGGGGTGGGTCCGAAGAGGTGAAGTGTTCCTTGCCGCGTAGCAAGTCACACGGTGAAGACGGAACGTCAAAACCATTTATGAGTGAATGGGAAGATGACGTTGTTTTCGGGTCTAACATTAATTTTCTAGATAAAATTCTTTTGAATTTTTTCAATAAAAATTAGTGTGGGAATTTAATTTAATTCTAAATTCAAATTTTGGATTCCTAAGTGGTTTCTTAAAGTTTGTAATTTTAGAATGTAATTAATTCTAAATTTAAATTTTAGATTCCTTAAAATGTTTCCTAAAGTTTGTACCTCTTTATTTATTTATTTAACTATTTCATTAGTTTAATATATATTATATATATATTTTTTAAATAGTTTAATTAAATAAATAATAGTTCCCAACAGTTCCACGGAACAATTTTTCAATTGTTTGAAAATTTGCTCCAACGGTCAAAAGTTGGTTGATTTATGAAGTGCACCGGTTCGGATTCCTAATAGCACCTATTCGGGTCTATATAAATTGCCTATAAATACATGGGTTTTCTGGCAGTCTTGGAATAGAAATTGAATCCGGGAAAAAACTGTTTGATTTTTGTCTCTTTGCAGTCCAAATTTTCCTTTTGCATTATTTCTTCATTCTAGTTTTAGAATAAATATTTCAGAGAGTTAAAACACAGGTTTGGTTCGCCGAACAAATTTATTTGAAGTGCTTCTATAAATTTGTGAAGATCATTGTATCCTGGGAGATAGACGCCATTCAACCGTAAGCACCGTAGCGGGGTGAATCTGTCTTAAGGACAGAGTGTCACACACTCGACTTGGTCTTGTAATTTTTATTTGGTTCAATAAATAAATCCGGTATGTAATTTATTTATTTTGTTTGATTTTATTTCAAGTTTTTTTTTATTTACACAGAAGATTGTTCCAACAATCTTAAGACAGATTCGAATTATTCTGTTTACAGAATTTTTCGTTTGTTTCCTTTTTTCTTTCTTCATAAATAATTTCGAAAGAAAATTATTTTCTGTGGATTTACAAAATAATATTCTGGTTGGAAAAACAAATAGTGATTATATGCTATTTGACAGATAGTAGTAATATACTGTCTCTTTTCTTTGACAACAACTAGTAGTACGATACTGGTGTCATTAACAATTCAGAATATATTTTGTAGAATTTTTTCAGAAATTAATTTTGGGTTTTAGAAATTATTTTCTGTGTTTTCATTAATTAAAATTCTGTTTTCAGTATTTTAATTATTGGAGTGTAACAAGAGATTTAATTTTTGTGTGAAATTAATTTGGTTAAATTTTATTTCCAAATTAATTGGAAAAATAAAAGTTATATTTTTATTTCTTTTATTTTACAGAATTTAATTTCTTGTGTGGAATTAATTTGGTTGAATAAAATTTTATTTATTTCCAAATTAATTGAAAAATAAAAGTTATATTCTTATTTCTTTTATTTTACAGAATTTAATTTTCTGTGTGGAATTTTTGGTTAAATAAAATTTTATTTATTTCCAAATTAATTGAAAAATAAAAGTTATAGTTTTTATTTCTTTTATTTTCTGTGTGGAATTAATTTGTTTAAATAAAATTTTATTTTATTTTCAAATTAATTGGAAAATAAAAGTTATATTCTTGTTTATTTTATTTTTACAGAATTTAATTTTGTGCATTTGGTTTAATTTTCTGTGTAGTGTAAATTCTAATTATAATTTTGTTTTATAAATTAGAATTGATGGCTACTGAAACAAATGCCCAAACAAATACTACTGTGGTGGCTGCGATTGCACCAACCCCCCCTCCTGTGATGACAGTACCGGTAAATCACGGTGAAAAGCCAGAGAAGTTCTCAGGAACTGACTTTAAAAGATGGCAACAGAAAATATTGTTCTATCTTACAACTCTGAACCTAGCTCGTTTTCTCCGTGAAGATGCTTCTATCCTGAAAGATGATGAAACCGACCGGCAAGTGGTTGCTGCGGTTGATGCTTGGAAACATGCCGATTTCCTTTGCCGGAATTACGTCTTGAACGGACTTGACAACACATTATACAACGTCTACAGTCCAATCAAGACAGCAAAGGAACTTTGGGAATCGTTGGAGAAAAAGTAAAAACAGAAGATGCCGGCTCAAAGAAATTGTGGTTGGCAGATTCCTGGATTTTGTAATGGTTGATTCAAAAACTGTGATCAGCCAAGCTCAAGATTTCCAACCCATTCTGCATGACATTCACGCAGAAGGTATGTCTCTCAGTGAATCCTTCCAAGTTGCAGCCTTAATTGAAAAATTACCAAAAGGCTGGAAGGAATTCAAGAACTACCTCAAACACAAGCGCAAAGAAATTTCTATGGACGAGTTAATTGTGCGTTTGAGGATTGAGGAGGACAACCGCAATTCTGAAAAGCGGGCTGGTAAGCTTCCTATGGAGTCTAAGGCAAATATGGTGGAACATGCTTCAAAAACCAAGAAACGTAAGTCTTCTGGAGAAAGTTCATCACAAGGCTCTAAGGGGGAAGGGGAAATAATAAAAAGTACAAGTTTAATGGCAAATGTTACATCTGTGACAAAGAGGGACATCGGGCCAAAGATTGCTGTAGCAAAGACAAAAGCAAAAGAAGACAAGCAAGAAGCCTGCACAAGCCCATATGACCGAAGTGGACAAGATTTCTAATGGTGTAGATGACATCAATCTTTCTGCAGTTGTTTCCGAGGCAATCTTGTCGGAAATCCTAAAGAATGGTGGGTGGACACTGGTGCTACTCGCCATATTTGTGCCGACAAAAAGATGTTCACATCTTATTCTACAGTGAACAATGGTGAACAACTCTTTATGGGCAACTCCTCAACTTCCAAAGTTGAAGGACAAGGAAAGATTGTACTCAAATGACATCTGGAAAGGAACTCACTCTCAACAATGTGCTGCATGTACCGGACATTCGCAAGAATCTTGTTTCCGGATCTTTGTTGAGTAAGAATGGGTTTAGCTAGCTAGTATTTGAGAGTAATAATTTGTACTTACTAAGAATGGGTGTATGTAGGAAAAGGTTACATGTATGATGGCCTTTTCAAGTTAAATGTAATGACCGTTGTACCATCAGTTATTAATAAACTACATCTTCTTCTTACTTGCTTGAGTCTTCAAATTTATGGCATGGTAGACTAGGACATGTTAATTTTGGATCTTTGCGTAGATTAATTAATATGAAATGTTTACCTAAATTTGACATTGATTCAAATCATAAATGTGAAATTTGTGTTGAGGCAAAATTATCTAAAACTCCTTTTTTCAATTAATGAAAGAAGTACGGAACCACTTGAATTAATTCATAGTGACATTTGTGATTTTAAATCAATTCAAACTAGAGGTGGGAAAAAGTATGTAATCACTTTTATAGATGACTATACTAGATATAGTTATATTTATTTAATTCGAACCAAGGATGAAGCTTTGGAAACTTTCATTCAATATAAGAATGAAGTTGAAAATCAACTTGGTAAGAAAATCAAGAAACTTAGAAGTGATAGAGGTGGTGATATGAATCACCTTTTGGTGAATTTTGTAAAGAACATGGAATAATTCATCAAACCACCGCTCCTTACTCACCTCAGCAAAATGGCATTGCTGAAAGGAAAAATAGGACTTTAAAAGAAATGATGAATGCCATGTTAATAAGTTCTGGATTACCTCAGAACTTGTGGGGGGAAGCAATACTTTCTGCTAATTATATACTTAATAAAGTACCCCGAAAGAAAATAAATCAAACACCTTATGAATTGTGGCATGGAAGAGTACCATCCTACAAATACTTAAAAGTGTGGGGGTGTTTGGCTAAAGTGGTATTCCTAGTCCTAAAAAGACTAAGATAGGTCTTAAAACCATTGATTGCATTTTCATTGGTTATGCCAGAATAGTAGTGCATATCGGTTTTTGATTCATAAATCAGAACATACCGAAATACATGTAAATACTATTATTGAGTCTCGGAATGCATCTTTCTTTGAATATGTATTTCCGAAGAAGACTGGACAAGAGACTAGTAACAATAAAAGATCTCATGATGTCATTACTAGTCAGGATCAAGAACATGATCAAGAATAAGAGTTAGATCAAAATGAGGAAGAGGAACCTAGGCGTAGTAAACGTGCTAGAACCTCAAAATCATTTGGTCCAGATTTTCTAACATATTTGTTAGAAAATGAGCCTTTAACCTTTAAAGAGGCTATGTCCAGTCCTGAAGCTCCTTTATGAAAAGAAGCTGTCAACAGTGAAGTTGAATCCATCTTGCAAAATCACACTTGGGAATTGGTGGATTTGCCACTAGGTTGTAAACCTCTTGGGTACAAGTGGATTTTCAAAAGAAAATTGAAAGTAGATGGATCAATCGACAAATACAAGGCAAGACTTGTAGTCAAAGGTTTTAGACAGAAAGAAGGTCTAGATTACTTTGACACATACTCACCGGTTACTAGAATAACATCCAGTAGAATGCTAATTGCCATTGCATCTCCTATACAATCTAAAAATTCATCAAATGATGTTAAAAACGCTTTCTTAAATGGTGAGTTAAAATGAAGAAATTTACATGGAACAACCAGAAGGGTTTTCTGTTCCAGGGAAAGAAAAGAAAGTGTGTAAATTGGTTAAATCATTATATGGTTTAAAACAAGCCCAAAGCAATGGCATGAGAAATTTGACAAGGCAATGATGTCAAATGGTTTTAAAATTAATAAGTGTGACAAATGTGTTTACATTAAAAACACAGACAAAGGTTATGTCATTGTATGTCTTTATGTAGATGATATGCTCATCATAGGTAGTAATAATGACATGATAAAACTACCAAGAAAATGTTGAATAAACATTTTGACATGAAGGACATGGGCATTACTGATGTAATTCTTGGTATGAAAATTACCAAAACATCAGAAGATTATACTTTGTCACAATCTCATTACATTGAGAAAATACTTGACAAATTCAGCAAAGATGATGATCATCTTGCTAGAACACCTGTAGATGTTAATTTGTATCTTTCCAAGAATGTACAAGAAAGTATTTCTCAATTAGAGTATGCCCAAATTATTGGAAGCTTAATGTACTTGATGAACAGCACTCGCCCAGATATAGCTTATGCAGTAAGTAAATTAAGTAATTCGAGTAATCCGGGAGTAGAACACTGAAAGCAATTATAAGGGTTCTAAGATATCTCCAATTTACTCGTAACATTGGGCTTAATTTTACTAGATATCCAGCAGTACTTGAAGGATACTGTGATGCAAACTGGATATCGGATACTAGAGACTCGAAGTCCACTAGTGGGTATGTCTTTACTCTTGGTGGGGCGGCTGTATCTTGGAAATCTTCCAAACAGACTTGCATTGCTAGGTCTACTATGGAATCAGAATTCATAGCCTTAGACAAAGCAGGGGAAGAGGCAGAATAGCTTCGCCACTTCCTTGAAGATATTCCAATATGGCCAAAACCGTGCCTGCTATATCATACATTGTGATAGTCAATCAGCAATTGGTAGAGCACAGAGTCATATGTATAACGGTAAGTCACGACACATTCGTCGTCGACATAATACCGTAAGACAACTACTCTCTAATGAATTATTTCCATAGAATATGTTAAGTCTAAAGCAACATAGCGGATCCACTAACCAAAGGGTTAGCAAGAGAGTTAGTTGAGAATTCATCGAGGGGAATGGGACTAAAGCCTATTGAATAAGAGTTACCACAACGGCAACCCAACCTAGTTGACTGGAGATCCCAAGATCTAGGTTCAAAGGGACAACCGAGTTGTGAATGACTCAGAAGGATCACTGGGGAGTCTAACTCCTGCCCATTTCTATGATGAAATAGTGATGTCTGCAGCGTTTTAGGTTAATTAAAACTTTTAATGATTTTTATATCTAGGTAAACCTAGTGGGAGTATGACAGGATACTCTTCATAAAAATCACCTATGTGAGTGTGAACTGGGCCGGTTCTGTGAGATTTGTGAAGGGCTACAATTCTCTAGAGCACTCATGAAGACCAGGTTGTTCAGGGCCAAAATGAACACAATAGTGAGAACTAAACTGTGTCTGGGGATAATCTGTGTGAGTTCTATTGTCTTGGTTTACATAAACGGCTAAACAGTTCAAGACATCATGTTCACTAGTTAGCTAGTAAATCCGATAGTGTCTCACAAGGGAAGGTTCAAAGCCAAAAGCTACCTATCCTTTGCAGAATATTTCCAATTTCTGTACTCTCTGTATTTAGATCATGTTGTTGCATTTTCTCTCCGTCAAATTCCATTCATGTGGGGATTGTTGGAAAATTGGTTTATATAAGGCATATTTTGGGCCGACTTTGAGCCCAAAATAGAGTGGGCCCCAAACGTATTTTGGGGTGGGTCCGAAGAGATGAAGTGTTCCTTGCCGCGTGGCAAGTCCACGGTGAAGACGAACGTCAAAACCATTTATGAGTGAATGGGAAGATGACGTTGTTTTCGGGTCTAACATTAATTTTCTAGATAAAATTCTTTTGAATTTTTTCAATAAAAATTAGTGTGGGAATTTTTTAATTCTAAATTCAAATTTTGGATTCCTAAGTAGTTTCTTAAAGTTGTAATTTTAGAATGTAATTTAATTCTAAATTTAAATTTTAGGTTCCTTAAAATGTTTCCTAAAGTTTGTACCTCTTTTTTATTTATTTTAACTATTTCATTAGTTTAATATATATATATATATATTTTAAATAGTTTAATTAAATAAATAATAGTTCCCAACAGTTCCACGGAACAATTTTTCAATTGTTTGAAAATTGGTCCAACGGTCAAAAGTTGGTTGATTTATGAAGTGCACCTGTTCGGATTCCTAATAGCACCTATTCGGTTTATATAAATTGCCTATAAATACATGGGTTTTCTGGCAGTCTTGGAATAGAAATTGAATCTGGGAAAAAACTGTTTGATTTTGTCTCTTTGCAGTCCAAATTTTCCTTTTGCATTATTTCTTCATTCTAGTTTTAGAATAAATATTTCAGAGAGTTAAAACACAGGTTGGTTCGCCGAACAAATTTATTTGAAGTGCTTCTATAAATTTGTGAAGATCATTGTATCCTGGGAGATAAACGCCATTCAACCGTAAGCACCGTAGCGGGGCGAATCTGTCTTAAGGACAGAGTGTCACACACTCGACTTGGTCTTGTAATTTTTATTTGGTTCAATAAATAAATCCGGTATGTAATTTATTTATTTTGTTTGATTTTATTTCAAGTTTTTTTTATTTACACAGAAGATTGTTCCAACATATACGTCTTTGGTTGGTTTTCTGTCATTCATCCATGGCTTCACTGTACTAATATGTTTTTTATGTGAGCAAAACCGGACAGGATTTCTTTCACTAGTCGACCCCCACCCAAGGGTGGTTCAACCGCCTTTGTTTGTCTTCTTTTGCTACTGTTTCGGTTATTTGTTCCCGAACAAATAAGAAATGTTCGGTAACCTGTTTCTAAATAAATAAACAATGTTTAGACTTCTGTTCTCGAATTTAGGTCATATGTTTAAGAGTTCAGTCCCAAAAAAATGACGAACTGTTTTTATTATTTTTGCTATTTTTTTCAAGAAATTTACTCTTACAAGGCCAATCTCTTATAAACTAAGAACACCATCAAAGTTATGAATCTCTTCTGGGCTTTTATTATTGTACTTCTCTCGTCTCATGGAGTTATGATTGTCGAAAAAACTTCTACTCATTGTCATTGCCGGAGAAACGTATATAATTAAATGGTTGTTACCGTTACCACTGGAATATTACCGTCAAGGGTTTTTTAAGGTTTTTAAGGTGGGTAAGTTTCGAAAGTGAGATTTGGAGAAGATGGATGGGTGGTGATGGAGGTGGATATTCTCATAAACCCTAACTAATGATGTAGTAGGTATGTGGCTTAATTGTGAGATGGAATGTTCTAAAATTATTGATGTCCCTTTTAGTAATTTCATTTGAGATTATTATTGTAATAAAAAAAATAAAAAAATAAGGGATCTAAAATAGTTGATAGAATGCTAATAACAACACTCATAATAAATAAGATGTATATATATATTTTGACAAATAATAAAATGTTAATGGGGAATAAATTAGATTACAACGGAATAATTGCACTTGTTTTATCAAATCATAAATGACTTTCTCAGTGTTCCAAAAAATATTTACATACACTACTTAGTAAATTAGTGTGTATATGTTGTATACACTATAATATAGTTGTATTAAAATTTATAATTTTTATTTAATTATAAAGTTGTTACTGTCATTTCTTTTTGATAAATTTTTTATATATAAATATATGCAAAATTTGAATTAAAATGTGTGAAAATACATAAAAATATTCTAAAGTTCCTTACATGAGTAAAACTAATACTTAATTTAAAATTTAAAAAAATATTTTTTCTATTATTGACCAATGTAGAAACTTGATCAAGTGTGACACTATGCCATGGTTTCCTCTGAGCATAACTAAAGAGATGATGATGTAATGATCAGAAAGAAAATAACGGACAAAAGCTCCAACCGCCACCAACGGTCGGAACCATGGCGAAATTGCATCAACCTCCGATCACTGAAACAAATCCACGCTTTAATGATCATCAATGGCTTCAATTCCAACCCCTCTGCTCTCAGAGAACTCATTTACTCTTCTACCATCGCAATCTCATCCGCCATAGACTATGCCCACCAAATGTTCGCTCACATTACCCAACCAGACCTCTTCATGTGGAACACCATGATCAGAGGCTCTGCCCAGAGCCCCAACCCATCAATGGCCCTTTCAATCTATTCCCAGATGGAAAAACGGCACGTTCGTCCCGATAACTATACGTTTCCCTTCCTTCTCAAGGCCTGTACTAAGCTTTCTTGGGTTAATTCTGGCTCTGCGATACATGGCAAGGTTGTGAAATTTGGGTTTGAATGTAATACTTTCGCGAGAAATACCCTTATTTATTTTCATGCTAATTGTGGGGAGATAAGGATTGCGAGTGAGCTCTTTCATGGTTCAGCGAAGACCGATGTTGTTGCTTGGTCGGCTTTGACTGCGGGCTATGCAAGGAGGGGCAAGTTGGGTGTTGCAAGGAAGCTGTTCGATGAAATGCCTGTTAAAGATTTGGTTTCTTGGAATGTGATGATTACAGCGTATGCCAAGAGAGGGCAGATGGAGAGTGCCAGAGAACTTTTTGATGTGGTGCCTAAGCGGGATGTGGTAACTTGGAATGTGATGATTGCTGGTTATGTGCTTAGTGGGGCACATCTCCCGGCAATTGAGATGTTTGAGGAGATGAGATGTGTGGGAGAACGGCCAGATGAGGTCACAATGTTGAGCCTTTTGTCTGCTTGTGCTGATTCTGGAGCTCTAGATGTTGGCGAGAAGATGCATTGCTCCATTTTGGAGGAGATGTATTCGGGGGACTTGAGCATTGTACTTGGTAATGCACTTATAGACATGTATGCGAAGTGTGGGAGCATTGAGAAAGCACTTGATGTGTTCCGAGGGATGAAGGAGAAGGATGTGTCCACATGGAACTCGATTATAGGAGGGCTAGCTTTCCATGGCCATTCTGAGGAATCCATTTGTGTTTTTAAGGAGATGAGAACAATGAAAATCAGGCCAAATGAGATTACTTTTGTTGGAGTCTTGGTTGCTTGTAGTCATGCTGGGAAAGTAAAGCAGGGCCATCAATATTTCAATATCATGAGAGATGAATACAATATTGAGCCGAACATAAAGCATTATGGATGCATGGTGGATATGTTGGGGCGTGCTGGGCAATTGAAGGAAGCATTTGAGTTTATAGACACAATGGAGATCGAACCCAATGCGATTGTCTGGAGGACTCTACTTGGGGCTTGCAGGGTTCATGGAAATGTCGAGTTGGGAAGGCGTGCAAATGAACGGTTACTCAAAATGAGACAGGACCAGAGTGGGGATTATGTACTCCTATCTAACATATATGCCTCACAAGGTGAATGGGATGGAGTTGAAAAGGTGAGGAAATTAATGGATGATAGTGGAGTGAGGAAAGAACCTGGGTGTAGTCTAATTGAAGCAGACAACAAAGCTCTCTTGCATTTCTTGCTAGATTCAAAACCTGAATCAAATACAAGGAAAAGCAAAAGCGTTCATTGAGCTACCATTGAGTGAGTGTTCTTCTTATGATATGCTTGTGTTGTATCAATACAAGTAAGCATTATACATATGAAAGCCATTTGCACTTTTTCTTTTTTCTTTTCTTTTTTTCATATAAGGAATGGGTTCTCTTCATGAGATTTTTTGTTCATGTCATTGTCCACTAATCAGATTTCCTTGCACAAATAAATTGTAATCTTTTCTTCACAGACATTGAATTTCACTCATTAAAGTTGCGTTTTGGATATGTGGATTTAGATTTGAGAATGGATATGAAAACCACAAATTCTAATTACCTAGGTATTTGAGATGTATGTATTTTTTTGTTCTTTGTTCTTTCTTTTTCTTTTTTTTTTCTTTTCTTTTTTTTTTTTTTTGATTCAAAAGCACTCATGAAGGGGTTGAAATTTGGTAAAACTACCTTATTCAAAGCTTCAAAGATGAAAAACAAGTAGTGAAGGAAATGATAAATTTGATACACATGAAAAAGAAACGGTGAGGGCTTGGTGGATTGGAGGGTGCTGTTGGGCCTCGTAGGACTCGCCATATTCAACAATCTGAACCGTTCATTTTTATATGTAGATCATCCACACAATAAATCATATTGATTTGATAATCATAACTATATAATTTTATTTTATTTAAAAAATGAACAATAATTATAATTTTGAAAATAGACCATTCATTTTTTTAAAGAATTCCTATAAATGAGAAATATCATTTTGTATAAATATTTTGTAACATGACCCGTATATGTATATAATTTACATCATAATTTGTGACTAGGACAGTAGAATGTTATTAATTGTACCAACATATATCTATATAATTGGGTGATCCCAGAGTATCATTTGGTATTATTCACATAATACTCTCAAATAATGGCATAGCGGAAGACCTTATGAATTAAACAATGTTCACCAATCTTGTTTTAGTTAAGAAATAAAAAAAGACTCACTTACACTTAAGCGGATTTATATGTCTGGTGCTCTCTCGCACTACTCATTTATCAACGTAGACCTACTAGTGTGGGTAATGAATGGTATGAAAATTTAAAAAGAAATTGGTCTATGCGTAATTTTACTCAATCATGATCATAATAATAATTGTTGCTATTCATAAAATATTTGGAGAAAACATTTGACAAGTTCCTTTAACCAAGTTGTGTATATTCACTAATAGTTTAGCATTAGCATTCCAATGTGTAGGAGGAGGAGGAGGAGTTAGCAGTAGTTCGATCGTTGTGGCTAAACAAATAAATTTGCTTTGTGCCCTTATCCTTGCCACAAAAGCAAGGTATCATAAGACTAAAGAACCAGCTCCGATATGATGCTGCTACTCATCATTAATTAGCTGCACCCAATCAGTACGATCATCGTTCAGCTCATAGTAATCAAAACATCCCCTAATTCAGTCTTGGACAATGCACACAATTTGACCCTCCAACTGCACATACTCACATTGGATTGGTGTCTAAGCTGACGGAATGAATATTCTCCAACTTGAAGTTGCAATAGTCAGAATCAAAGCTTTCCCTAGTTTGTCGAAGTAGTACACTTCCCCTTCTTCTTGTTGGAAGAACAAATGTAGGTAGCGGCACCACCTGCTATAATCAGGAGATGCGAAACTATAATCGCGCCATTCTTTGTGAAGGATGTGAGCAACCCAGAAAGTAGTAGGTTTACTGCCAGCAAGAACCTCTATTTGAGGTTGTTGAGGAGCACTGCCACGGGCAAGCTGCTGGGGGGTGGTGGAAAAAGAAAAGCGCCATGTCTCACGCAGTATGGCTTTGGCATCTCAATCCTAGCCCTGGTAAATGGATTAAGCAAGAGGATGGACCAGCTCATTTTAGTAGCCAAAATGTGGCCATTGGCAACTAAGTTCATTTTAGTAGCCGAAGACAAGATAATTAGCGACCAATGTAAAGGCTTCGTCGATTAAGTGGGTGACAAAAAACTTTAGTCGCCATTGACTTTTGGTGACTAAAAAAGAGTGTAATTTCCTGTAGTGCAGTCTCTAAAATCTTTATATCCCCTCCTTGAAAGCAGCAACCATCCTTGTTTAGAGCAATGAATTGTTGCGTCTCTGTGATCAGGAAGGTCGAGGACATAATTTGTTTGGGTGGAGATGCAGCAGAATAATTTACACGGTGAACTACGCAGAGTGGATCTCCGGCAGACTCCAGTTTCCAAAGGGTTGCTTTGGCAAAACAGAAATTATGAGGTTGTTCAGATACTCTGCAGGATTACTTGCCGAGAAAAGAGGAGATATTAAACAAAATGCAATTTAGAATTTGCTTAAATTTGGCCACAGTAAGTAAGTAATTTTATGATGATCATCATGATAAAGCTTTTCAACTATTTCGAAAGGTTGTGCTGCGGCTGATTTCATGCCAATAATAATCATTCATGGCTTTTCAGCTTTGTTTTGGATCCGAAACTCTAGCTCTGGCCTCTCTCTCTCTCTCTCTCTCTCTCTCTCTCTCTCAAGATAGGTAAATCTCCATCCACACATGTATCACTAAATTAATGGTCAATAAAAGTTTAATTTAAACCACACAATCAGTTTTTAGATAAATTCCTGGATAGAATTCTAAGTACCAGTGCCAAATTATAAAATCCAATGGATGATCCCATAAAATCTGTTAACCAATCTACTCTCACAGTTGAATTTTTGTGCTATATTATATCAGCAAAAGAAAAAAATTATGGGATTTAATTTTTATGAACTTTTATGCTATATCGACACACTTGTCACTAAATAGTCAATAATCAGTTTCTTTTTATTTATTTATTTAGTTTTATAATGGGTTCAATAACAAGTCTAAACTCTTCGAATGATCATTTCATTAAAAATTTTTGACTAAAAAATTAATAAAAAATACATTACAAATATAACTATTATTCACAACGATGATAAGAAATGACCATTTTATTTAATTACCTCTCATTCTAATTAATCAAATACAACATAAGAGAAATGGACTGTAGCTCAATCAAAATCAAATTGAGACGCAATAAACCCATTGCACACCAGAGACAATCAACCCATTCATTGCATACCAATTAAAGACTGAAAGGATTCTCACACAATCACACCGATCAATCGCACAAACAGAAACTTAACCCCCCCAGAAAAAATTAAAAATTAAAAATTAACAATTAAAAAAGAAAACAAAGAAAGACAAGCATGCACTCATCATAGATGCTTCAGCGAAATGGGGCTTTGGTCCTGCAAAGCTAGATCAATGCCAAGAAAGTGCTAAGGAAGACAACAAGATTGACAGGTTAAACAAAAGAATTGCTCCAAAGGAACCAATCAAAGAGCCAGAGATGTGCTCGCAAAAGGAGTTGAATTGTTGGCAGATAGCAAACCAGTTGGCGTGAGTATTCCCCTTGTGTGCTAAGTATACAATGGCAGCTGCTGCAGAGGCTCCGGCAGTCAAAAGTGCCAGCATTACCTTCATGTTAAAAGCTCATCTTAGTAAGGTAATTAAGAAACTAAGCATACCCAAACACCATTTTACTACTCCTTAACACAACTTAAAAGGAAGAATAATCACTTAGAATTATAATTCAATTATACAGACATAAAAATTTTACAAAAAAAAATATTCAGGGTGAACTACGGTCATTCATTTCTAAGCAAAACATTTAAAAAGATAGCTCTTAATTTCAAAAATGCCATGGCCACATTATTATAGTTACATCTTTTGTATTTTTTCTAGATTGAAGAAATTTTGCACTGCACATTCATTAAGTGGCATATATAAGAGTGTATTAGAAAATACCATGTCAAAGAATATCAAGATCACCCTAGCGCCTTGTGCAGCACTCCTCATGATGTGCAGGATGGATATCGCTAAGGAGACAACCAAGTAGGCACATACTATGGAATTTGCGATCACAAAAAACCTATTAATACAAGACATACAGATAAGTTTAGTACATCTGCAAATAACACATGAACAGTGCATATAATAATTTAGGTTAACGATCATATGATGAAAACAAATTCACAAAAACAAGTGAAACACACTTACATGAATGTTAGAAGGTCGTTGTACCTAGCCCTAAACTGAATGAACCGCGTAATGAAAGGAAGTGTTTCACTAGTTGTTCCCATGGCGATTGCACTCACTAAGGTGGCCATAATTGCAATGAGTCTCAAAATGAAGTCTAGTGTGGAGACACCTCTGTTCATTCCACTTCTTGGAGTGGAGGAAGAAGAACCCCTAGAGGCTTGATCATCAAGCTCAAGAGCACCTGCCTTCACCTTCTTAGTGATCAAAAGAGAAAAGCTATGAAGTTCTAGGGTTTTGCAAAATTAATGTATATGCTAGAGTTGAGTGTGCTTGTAGAGAGGGGGTGGTATGTGAATTTATAGGCATGTCAAAGTAAAGCAAGATGAAAGTCTTGTATGTATAATTAGTATTTTCTGTTTGGAACTCTCCTACTCCACTATTTTTTTCACCCCCACAATCAAACGAGAAGTGTGTAAACAAACTATAATTTGTAAGTAGTCCAAAACAGTAGACTCTTTATCCAAGAAGTATATTGATCTCGCTGTCTAGATCAATCAGAAGTTGTATTCTGTTCACATATCTTGTTAGGTGTGCAAGTAAATAAAACCGGACTCCAATCAAACTAGCAAAACTCATCATGTGGTAAAGAAATATTTTGGGACAAAGTGAATTGGGACAGAGAATCCTGCCATGTGTACTCTCATGTAAAGCATTCAAATTGCATGTCAAGTTTGAAGTCTTTTTGGTGGTATGAGAGCCCACTTATCAGATCAAACCTTATCAGGTGGCGAGTACATGATGTACTTACTAAAGCTTAGCTTTTAAGGTTTGTTTATTTAGTGTTAATGTTACCTGCTCGTCATATGGAATTGGCAAGTAGATGATGTACTTACTAAAGCTTAGCTTTTAAGGTCTGTTCATTAAATGTTAATGTTACCCGCTCTTATCATATGGAATCATATAATACAAAGCATGATTCTCTCTCAGCATGTTCCAACTCCACCAACTTTGCCTATTGATGACTCTTCACATATTTGGAAAGGGGCTATGACATTTCTTGTTCTGTTGATCATATATATATATATGAGCTAGCTATACATGGTAAAATGGGACAGTTGATATCTGGGTCAACCCTGATTATAAGAACTTGAAATTGAGTTTGGTACAGAGAGAGATTGGGCAAATCCACTTTTGTTCCTTCCATTTTTTTGACGACCTTGGGATAGAGATTGAAGTTTGATTTCTAATTTCTTTTGGTACAAGTATAACAATCCAGAAAGTGACGACTCCTAATTAAATGCTGCCAAAATTGCATACTCAAATTTGTGAGACTTTTGAGTTTGATTGGAGTATATTGTGATTTTCGTGATTGTTGGACTTGTATTATGTTTGTTAATGTGTCGGTAAACAAAATAACAGATTAATTCGTTCACTGATCATTCAGATTAATGGAAAACCTATTTTAGGTCAAATTTCCCAGAAATTATACATCAGCTAATTTCCAAAAAAAAATTCAAATACATAGCACTGACAACTGCAGCGATATTGGACATACAGAAATTGAAGGGGGAAATAAACACGGATTTTGATCCTCTCCATTTCATGAATTGAATGAAATTTTCATTTCATTTCATAAGGTTGCAACACATCATCAAAGTACAAAATCAAAAAGTCTATAATTAATATTTGAAAATCCAAGATACACCGAGTTCATATGGGCAATGTAAGTAAAATTTGTTAAGTTGTAACCCGTTTGTCATAATCCAACAATGTCCTCAATTTTCTTATTCCACTGAAATTTTGATAAACTTCATTCTCATATGGCAATGCTCCAATTTAGATGAACTTCAATCTCATTCGGCTCCTCCATATGATCCATAGAAGGAGAACAAGATGATCCTTCCAGGATCTCGAACTGCAATTGCACAAAAATTCAAAAATGGCAATTTAGAGCTAATGACTACTTAAAGAAAAACAGGTAAATATAAGCAAACGCATTGAGCAAATAAATAGGCAATCATGGCTTCAAACCCTTTTAACAGACATCATAAATACGAACTCTATGTCAATCATTTTGTTAAATGAATATCCATCTTTTAGGTCTTTCAGACTATAAAAAAATCCCAGATTAGAAGATGGGAGGATAGGCAGTTGATATATGGCAGGATATATATTACCAGATTTTTAGGGGAAATCTGAACTCGACCGTTAAATACCACTTTGTGACCTCAAAAAGAGTCATGGCCACATCATTTCCTGCATTCTACATTTAAGCAGCCACATGACCAATCACATAGTGACAGTTTCTTTAAGTTTATCCCAGGCTGTTTACATGCTTCATTGGACTCTAGAGCTCAGGCTTCCAACGGAGCTTCGATCAAAATCATCACAACTGAACCAAAAAAAAATTGGCTCCTCAATTTTACTTTGAAGAATCATAGAATATAATCAGCCCAGAACTAATCATCTCCACTAATATTATATTTCATATTTTTCCTTATAATCTAGCAGGGCAGTGAACATGAAGAGAGAAGCAACCAGGTTTACCCATTGAGTAGCAAAGGAACTTTTAGCAGTCGGAAACTCATAGAAGAAAGCAGCAGGTAACATGAATTAGCTCTTTTGTAGGCATTTCATGCCTCACAAAGCAAAAAGCAAGAAAAGAAAAACAAAAATAAAAGGGAGAGAAGAAGAAAAAATTATAAGATTTTGTCATTTACATTTAATTATACAAAGAATACGATGTACAAGTTCCCTTGGAATGAGCATACTTGAATCATGTACACCATGGCCCTGATGACCAATTATAGCTCACCCAATGAAACTGGCAAAGCTCTAAAGCATGAAGTGGACTCAAATTAGTAGTAAGGCAGGCACATTAAATGGAAAAAATTTTAAGTAATAACCTAAAAGGATAAGATAGCAAACTCAGAACCAGACTTAATCATACTACGTTACTGAAGTTTGGCCTTGCAATCCTTTTTCTGACCAAATCCACTTTCAGAAAGAAGCTTCGACAGAAAAGACCGGCTACCATTACTGCTATTCTTGCCATCGGAATTACTTAAATTGCTTATGAGAGACCAGTGAGTCTCAAAGTCTGGCTCGTAACCATTTTGCTGCATTGTTTGCAAGAGGTCTGATGCCTTACTGAGATTGCTCTCATAATAGAACCTATTAATCACAGAGCAATACATCTCTCTGGTTGGCATGTCACCTATCTGAACCATAACATTCAATAGTCTTTCTGCTTCTGTAATTCGTCCATCTTGGCAGGCGTTGTGGATAAGCACGCTCCATGTCTTGATGCTTGGCTTCATGTTTCTATCCAACATCTCAGTCAGCAAATCTAGTGCTTGGTCCAATTTATCACATGTACACGAAACTTGGATTAGATAATCATAACTAGAAGAACTTGGGATGTTTGCTTTCTTCAACATTAGATTAAAAAGATCAAATGCTTTGTCTACTCTTCCGTACCAACAAAACAACTTAATTAGGTTGTCATAATTGATGTTGTTAGGAATTAGACCTTTTTGTACCATCCCGTCCAAAAATCTCATTGCTTCCTGAAGTTTACCTTGAGCAAGAAGGCCTTCAACAATGGCATTTTGAATGATTGAACCATGAATCCAACCTCTTGATTCCATTTCTTGGCTCAACTCCATTGCTTTTCCAAGCTCCCCATCACCACAGAGGCAGCTTATTATGATTCTCATACTGCGATTACTTGGCTTATGTTCCATAAACATCATAGTAGTGAGATAATGCAGGGAACATGACACCTCTTTGCACTGAGAATACCCATACACGAGAAAATCATAAGTGACTCCATCAACTTGCAAACCCTTCTCCTGAAGTTCATCTAGAAGTGCATCCACAAACAAACTGTTTCTAGTTCGGAAGAGATAGAAAATCAAAATGTTATAAATGATGAGATGGGGAGGATTGCTTTCTTTAAGCAAAAGCTCTTTCACACTTAGTGCAGAAGAGACTCTACCCATCATGCACATAAGGCAAACCAAATTACGGTAACTAGAGATTGAAATTCTTAAATTATTCCTTATCATGATACCAAGTAGCTCCTTGACTTCCCTCAAGTTATTAGTTTGACAATACCCTTGAATAAGCACATTGCAAGTTTCATTACCTGGAAGTAGGCCCCTCAATATCATATTCTGGAGGATATCAGCTGCCTCCCCAACCATCCCCAACTTACAAAACCCTTTCATCAAAGCACAATGGACAGAAATTGAATTGGAAGAATGTTTTCTCAAAGCAATCTCCTTCAAAGCAACAGCTTTCTCAAATTTACTAGCCAAACACAGCTGATAAATTGAAAGAATGGTGGTATCCGAACAGGGAACCAAGTTCTTTGCCAGCATAAAATCAAGCACAATGAAAGCTTTTGAAATCATTTTCTCCTTACAGAAACCTTTTATAAGATGGCTATAGGCAATGTGATCCAAGACAACGCCCTGCTTTTGAAGCTCCTCCACCAAAGCATGTGCAGTGCTTGTAAACCCTGTACTGCATAGCTTTTCAAGGACATCATGACAAGTATGCAATCTTGTGTGAGGATATGCCACCAACATGCTTTCAAAAAGCTTGAGTACTTCCTTGAGAAGTCCTTTCTGGCATAGACAACCCCAAAGAGCTTTACAATCCTTTAGCTTGGGTGACCATTTATCTAGACGTGCAACTTCGCGGCAATTGAGGAGCCCCATCAGGTTTCTTTTCCTGATTAAACCAGTTATTAAAGCAGTATGTGTCTCCATCTTGATTTTTGAATGCCTTTGGATCATGCCATCAAAAATTATCCTAGCATTGTGTGTGAATCCCTTTTCACTGAGTGCTTGGACAAGCAGATTGAGAGTTTCTTGATCAAGCTGATCAGTCAACTTTGGCATCTTCTCTAAGAGACTGACAATTGTCCCTATACTGTAACTGGATGCACAAAGCGCTTTCACTAATATTGAGAATGCATTCAAAGACAATTCTTGGCCCCACAGAACCATTTCTTGAATTCCAAAAATGTGATGACATTGTAATGAGGATCATTCAGACATTTGTTCCAGATAAGTCGGCTTTCATGATTGGTGGTAAACACATTGAGCTTACGAGCATCGATATGCAACTAATATTTGGAATTCAAGGTGGTAAGAAGAGTTTAGGTGTGTCACATGGGCCAAGACTCCCGACTGACTTCATCCAACGAAGGTGTCCCAAAATAGCACGCATAAACTTGAAGACTATTAAGGAACTGTTAATGGATGCATTACTCGGGGACACTACGCAGGATCACTAGGATGTAGCAAAGTTACTGAGTTTGTACTTGTGTGGGAAGTTATTCTTTGCTACTTCAGGAGAGACCGTGGGATGGGGGTTCTTCGGGTTGTAGAGGATCTAGACAACATGAAGGCATATGGTTGGGCTGGAGCAATCTGCACAAATTTGATGGAGTCAATTAAGGGATTTTACTCTAAGCCTGAGAAAGTTACTGGATGTGTTACTGCCCTACTTGTAAGTGCTCTGTTTTTTTTTTTCCCACAATATAATTTTGTATTTGTTTTGAAAAACTTTCACAGTTAATATTTTTAACCCATGGTCACACAGTTTTGGATATGTGAGCACACCAACTTGATACAAGCAAATCGTGGAGATGGATTTCCGAGGTTTATGAAATGAAATATCAGCAAGTTGGTCACAAAGATAAGAGCAGTGGACATTGAGTAGCCAAATGATGTGGAAGTACGATTTTCTGTACCATTAGAGTAAATATTAGATGTGCCAATTTACTATTTTTGATTTTTGATTTTTAAATTGTTTGCAGGTTGTGGTAGGAGATTGCACATCAGTCATTCTGAACGGCGCTTCATGAAGACAAAAGACGTTAAACAAATTGGAGCAAAGGCCGAATGTTCAAAGCGCAGTGGGATTGGTGCTAAGAGTAATGATCAGTGTGCTCGGGGTGCATCTATGTCTGAAAATACTAGAGAGCACTGCTTGATATTGGTGTGCTTAAGATAGAAGTAGCATGTAAATTTGATGTCATATTTGCATTACAGACAGAACTGGCAACAATAAGGGTAGCATACGAAGAAAAATGTGCCAAGTTAGAACAAGAAATCACAGTGAACAATAAGCAGAAGGAATATGACATTGAAATGATGCAGCAGCTAGTGGATGAACTTAATGACAAAAAGGAAGCATCGTGGAACAGTTGGAGGAGTACGCAGTCCATGAATACACCCAAGCAGCTCTAGAGTACAGGAGATGAAGCACAGTAATGAGGAAATGTACCACTGTGACGCAAACGTACTTACCATTATGCCATTGTCAACATCGTTTCCATCTGATGTGAATGAGAAGACAGAGTTGCAAGGGGTGGATACTCATGTGACCTCGTTCAACGACATTGGGCAAATGGCATGTGGTGTGGATTTAATGGCTGGTATTAATCAAAACACTGGAACAACTGCGTTGCAAAACTTGCTTGTGAGAAACATTAAAAAGAAAAATAGGAAGGAGCATAAACTGCCAGAGTATGAATATCCACCGGTTTTGGGGAGGTAGATGAAACCATCTGATAGTGGTGTGGTCAATGAGGGTGAGTGTGACAGTAAACAAGAAATGGAAGATGACATCATTGAGGTTGACAACATTGCAGACCCAGATAGGACATTTTCTCGGTTTGACTTGACTAATCGTTTACCAATCTGGAAATTGTTATCAACGCAAGAGAAAGACAAGCTTAAAGAAGCATATGAGAAAGGGGGTGACAGGTAGGTTATGCAACTTGCTCTTACCATTATGCATTTGTATATGAATTTAATGTTCAAAAAATGTATTGTAGTGCGCAAGTCTGGACTGGACCGCATGTGTTCAATTCTGTGTCTTTCAATGACATACGAGCGATCGTTAAGGGGCTGACATTACGAGGCAATGTAAGTATGGTATTTCTAAATACTCGTCACACTTCTGAAGCTTCTTCACATAGAATGCAATTTACGTACATGTATACAAGGGAAGGAAAAATAAAAATTGTTTTCTTTTTCACGTAGGTCATTGATGCCTACGCGGAAATGCTGATGTACGAGCAGCAGATGAAGTCACCTAAATCCGCGGATGACGAAAAATCATACATTTTCAGCACATTATGTTTGGTAAGACATGCAACTGAAGAAATGAATATTGTCATTTTTAGTTTGTCATTTTAAATTTCCAAAATGAATGTCTGCAGCCTACGATAAGAGATGTGGCCGAAGATGTACGTGACAGGTACTTGGCATTGCGTGCCCCGCATGCCCTGAAGGCCAGATATATTCAATTCCCAATCCACTTAGATAACCATTGGACACTAATGGTTTGAGACACTGAGGAGGGGTTTTGGTTGCATTACAACTCTATGAAACCAAGACGTGGGAGGGAAGACAAACATTACTGGGAAGCGTCGTTGCTGGTTAGTAAACATCAATTATTTTCTTGCAGTGATATTTGTATTTTATTTTGGACAACAATACTAATTATTGTAATATAAATTTGACAATAATGTAGAAATCCTACTTTGAGGACTACATAAATCGTAGACTGAAGATGGGCACAGTTGAAACACAAGACTTGGTGAAGGAGCTT